>OZ023160.1:19817369-20187369 GCA_963678695.2 Diplodus puntazzo | reverse complement strand
GGGGAGGAGGCAGACAAAAACTTTATTTTGATATGAGTGAGATAAACATTGATGAGCCTCAAGTGTTTTCTTTTAGAAAAGCAACTAAGGGGGGAGTCCAGATATATTTTGGTTTATATTAGAGGTTCTACCTGCAGGTCCTGTCTGACCACACAGTATGAATCATGTTTGGTCTGCAGGAAAACCTGCTGTAGTATCAGGTAATACACAGTGTCAAATTTTGTTTAATTTGGTTGTCCATGATGAAATTATTGGTATTAACACTTGGGGGGGATATCCTCATTACAGTTTTCAGTGACATCGCTTCACCTAGTAAACCAAACCGTGCATATTCTCCGAAGAGCTTCCTTCTCACAAACCTACTCTCTGAAATCCTCTTAAAAAAAATTTAACTTTGAAGGATTTGATGATCATTGAAACCTGAATTAAAGTTTGTGAACCACTAAGAAGAGACACGATGCTTTCAGGAAACAGCAGACAGAGAGAGACTTTGAAACTATGAGTGCACATCTAAAATCTTTCTTTAACAACGTCTTGTTTCCATTTGTTGCTTGTAGCTCGTTTCCCAGGGACCAATAACACCAGGATCACTGTACTGTACTTGAACTCAAACATACGACCACACCGGGACCCAATGGCATCTATCTCCTTCAATAATATTTGTACAGATTTTTCTAAACGCTATTTTCAGTAAGTTACTTTTCCCTGGACTTCAGAGGTGACTGAATGCAATTCAGTTTTAGGGTTATGCAATTCAGTTTTGGGGTTGTTTTTTTTGTTTTTTTTACAGGAAGATACAGGTTCAGCTGAGAATCTCAGCCCACCATATATCAGAAATACAATTTTTGATGTAGCTGACATTAAAAGGCACTCAGAGGAGGCTCACCGGACTCTGAGGATAGCTATACATGATACTTAACACCCGACTGGACTCAAGTTTGTCTCTGTGTGAGAGAGTTGGAGTGACCATATGAAGTGTTGCTTAGGGAGGACTGTGGTGCACTTAAACTTCACTGATGACCAATCAATAAGGCTTCAGCACTGTTAACTAACACTGTTCTCTGTGTTACCATGCTAACGACAAAAAAAAAAAGGTTTTATGATGCCATCAAACTGCAGCAATCTTTTTTCGGCGATTTAGGGGGAAAGGAGTGTGTGTCTGTTATTAAAGCGCAATACAGAGTCCCATCATAAACACAGACTCTTATGTCTGTGTCTCAAATTAATTTCTAGCTCACACTCCTCAAAATAAATAAGAACATTAAACTAAACTGTGTGGTATGCCAGTGCCCGTCTCTCATATAGACTCTGAATTGCTCTTAAAGACAGATGGATCCTAACCCCTTATAATGTACTTGCATGTGTTGATGGCACCCTGGTTTGCTCATGGTCTAATGAAAGTAAAGAACTGACTCAAAAAGAGGAATGTCATTGATAAACGGCTTGAAGGTAACGCAGATGGAGAGAATGTCATTCACTGACAGTATTTCGACAGCAACCTCTCGAGTCTGATCTTTGTGTAAAAAGCGGGACACTGAGGGAACTCCAGCCTTCGAACACTCAGCATCTCTTACAGAACTTGACCTTTAGGGGCTTTCAAATTCAGCTCACTTTCACCTCATTCCGTGCAACACAAGACATTTCTTTGAAATACAACCTACATACATGCAAATAACCGAGAATGCAGCGCCCGAAGTGAATGTGAACACAGGGTAGCTGTATTTTGACCACACGGATCTCTGGGATATTCGGTACGTAGCATTCCTAAGACCTGAATGCTACACAGCAACAGCAAGTTGATTATCTTTGTCTGTCATGAAATGCCCTTTTCGCACTGCCACACAGTCAGCTAACAGACTCTCAAAGTTATCGTATGTTTAAAGTCGTTCATCACCTCATTCATCATCGAAGGCGAAATAACTCGTACCCCTATTTACAGTTTGTACCCTAAGCAATGGATTGTTTACAGTTTCACTAAAATGCAATACACATCACAACGTTTCACCATGTTGTGCTGCATTGATGTCATATTTGAGTAGTAACGCTTTATGTTGAGGTCCTTGGAGGCGTTTCAGGAACACAGGCAAAGGAAAAAACAAAAACAAAGAGCATGATAGGTCTCCTTTAACACTATATGCTATAGTGCTAATCATAACATGATAAACAAGCTTATAATAAGACATTTATAAGAAACGTGTTAACAGTTTAACTTTAATAAAAGCCCAATAAAGGATTTACGGACCTTCATAAGACATTGCTTTTTGGAGCTACCTGATCTAAAGTGAGAGCAGAGTTAACTGTAAGTTCAGCATAGTTAACTGCATAACTAAGTATGTACTGACGTTGATAAACCAACCACAAAAGAGCTTAGTAAAGTTTTAACAATGATGTAGTAGGTAAGTTAGGTAAAATTCAATGAATGTGTTTGTAGTTGTAACTAAAAATTCATACAAACTCGTAAAAGCTTTTATTAACGTTCTTATGCATCTATAAAATGTTGACATGTGTCTTATAAGGGCTTATAAATGTCTTATTATCTAACAATGAGCATGTGTATGATGCTATTATTAATGCTTATTTAGAGTTTATATAACATTATACAGGCTTAGGAGGGTTTTATTACCTATCAACTAACTCTTATCATAAGGACGTTAGTGTGAAGCTTGACCTCGAACTTTTTCTTAAACTTACTTGAAAAAGCAAACAAACATGGATGCTTCGACCCGTCCTTCAGTAAACCCCACACTGAATGGATATGTGGCTATAGTTGCAGTGCACTTGCAATTGTTAACCCTTATACAGCCATCTTGAGCTCGAAGAAACGGTGGAACCTTTCCCGTCTCTGCCACCGTCCTCCGTCACGTGAACGCAGCATTGAACACCTCTGTAAGAGTTTTGACTAATTTTTCATTATATTGACAGATATCACTGTGGAAATACCTTTATTTTTTACTACATAGCTGACTGAACTGTGCTCCAACCTTAATTTTCAAAGTGCACTAGACCTCTTTCTTTACGCGCAGTGTGAAAGGGGCTCAAGTCGTATTTTATTGTACTGTACAAGAGACTAATTCAAGTCAGGGCCAAAGGTCTTACTGGTGCACCTTTTCCTACGGTGTCTATCGATGTCTTTTGTAGGATCATGATAAGATTTTGCTTCCTTGTCACTAATCATGGTTTGGAAAATAACACTGTTCCTGCTGTATATAGTTAATCTGTCTCTGATGTCTGCTTTGATTCACAGTGTCAGTCCTAAAACTCATCACTTTTTTCTTTGAAATATGTTCAAGGACACTAAAAAAAGAAAGAAAAAATACCACTACTTTTCAATACTTTTGAAGCAAATACACGTGGCTGTATTCTGTTGACACTGTTTCGCCGTTTTCCTGATGCAAGGGAAATTACGTGGACACACTCTTCTTCTTCTTCAACTCTTCCGCGTGGGATTTCAGAAGCAGCTGGCTGTGTTTCTGTCATGATTTCCTGTCCAGTCCTGAAAAATGAGCATCCACTTCATTTCTGTCAGTGCACGGAGTGATGAAAGTGAAACATAACCAGTAGCATTGAGTCAAGACTCCTGAGTCTGCGTATGTGTATGACTGCATGATGTGGCCGTGGGTTGTACTGTATGTATATATGTGCTTTCATACATGTAGGAGTGTGTGTATATATGTATGTGTAATATACACACATGTAACATACACACTGTGATATATTCACATGCCTATGTGAACACAGCAAATCCTCTATTGTTTTGGTACTAAGTACACTACTATACTAAGGGTTTGTTTGTAACTTATTTGGAATAAAAACAGTGGCCGGTGATGTCTTGACCACTTTTTGTTGTTGTTGTTTTTCCTCTCACTTGTACATTGTGTTCATAAATGTAGAAATTAATTCTTTGTATGTATTAATTTGTTATTACATGTAATAGATTTAATGTTACTTTCATCACGAGTCAAAAAAAACTGTTTTCCTCAAACTGGAAAAAAAAAACTACATAAATGACATGTTTGCTCATTATCGGTCTGTTTGTTCCATTTTGTCATGGATCAATATGTGAGTCATTCTGCTGGTGTTCGACATTTTCTTCACGCAAATATTAATATTGATTAAAATAATTTTGCAGACTTTGAAATCTCTGCATTTCCTTGTTGCTTTTGTTGAGGATCTGGTTTGCAGTGTGCAGAACAGCCACCAGGTGGCAAATACAATGCTACAGTAATCTCTCTGTCCCTCTCCCTCTCTTGTCTCACTCACACAGAGGAGGTGTGGTTTTTCACAAAGTCAGAAAAGAGCATATGTCAACCAAGCAGACAGCTGAGTAGTGTGACACTTCAGTCAGTCCTCTTTGTTTTATGTGTTAAAGTTTGCAGCTTACTTGACCTTTTCCTCGTTAACATGGACAGTGCCTTCGACAACCTGGATGCAGCGGGTTTTCTGGAAATCTGGCAACACTTCGATGCAGATGGTGAGAACAGTCGATGACATGTTCATATTTTCTCTCACTAAAAACCTCTAAAGCAGATAGATGGGATACTCTTTTAATATTTATTCTTCCCTGTGCTGGATATTGGGGGGTATGAAATATTTGTGGTAACACATTTGTGAGTCCTGCTTGTGGGAAGTATTTTGAATTTTTGTGTTAAATTCTTGTGATTGAAAAATAACTACATTGACTATATCCATAAACCTAAAGTACTGGGGAAAATGTCACATACGTGGCGTGTCTGAAAGGGGAAGGGGATGTGCACAACACCAGGGAGGAGGAAGACTTTACACAGGTCCAGGCTGAAGATAAGAAAATCATTTGATAAAGTCACTTGTTGAATTCAGTGTAAAATTCATTTCAAAGGGGATTAAAAACATTAATTTGTTTTAAATTCTTTGACAGATAATGGCTACATTGAAGGCAAAGAGCTTGATGAATTTTTCCGTCACATGATGAAGAGACTCGGTCCACAGGTTAGTCACTTTTGTTTGGATGAATTCATCCTGAACTTGTGATGACAGCAGTTCAATACAGTTCAGCTGAATGGGAACAAAGCAACAGATTGCAACATAATTTCCCTCAGATGTTGACAAATGTTTATGATATCACTGCAATTTGTCCACCTCTGTGCCATATAGATTACACTAAGATAAAAAATCATGTACATGTTTTCAAGGTAAAGAGATAAAATGACAGCTGATCATATGTTTCTGTGCACATACAGTACATACGTTCTACAAGTACAGGCCACAATTTATTTTTAATTTGCCACTGCAGTCAATCATTTGCACTCAATGGTAATAAATTTCCATATATTGTGATTCATTATCTCATTTAGGATACCTTTTTTATTTCTCTACAACGTACATTTGGCTTCGGACAGCATTTATGATCTTTGCTGTGTGGGCAGCTGAACCTCCACGCTGCTATCTGGAAGGGTGGGGTGACCCTAACGATGTTAAACACAAAGCAATTAAAGAGCTCTGGTCAGGCGGCCTTCTCCCTGACCAGTGAAAATGAACATCGAGCTATTTGGTTATCTTCTAGTGTGTTCGAGTGTGTGACCGGACTCCCTTGGATACTAATGGGGGTACTAAAACAAACAGACCACATGTCACTTTGCCCATTGGATGTTTGCCCCCAGGATCAGTTCTGCTGTATGTATTTATCTCGAGCTACAGAAAACACAGCCGCACAGTCGCTCATTAAATTCTATCCAGCTGTTGAAGTATTAGGTGAGATTAGTCACATGGTGCTTGATGTCCCCTTGTGCAACAGCTTGCTGATGCTGATTTCTTCTTCGTGACCCAACACATTTCAATTCAATTTCTCATATGACCCTTAATGAATTTGCATGTTCTACACTGCAGGTTGAATATATGAGTGAAACCCAGCGCGTAGATGAGTTTGTTATGAAGCGTACACAGTGTCAATAGTGCACAAACTTCTGCCTAGCAACAGGAGATTGCTGCCGCCAAACAAGAGTATCTGGTGAGGGTGATGCTGAAGATAAATGCCCGTCTCTCAGTAATGAGCAAAGCTCAGGCACCTTGCAGTCTGCAAACTGTGTGTTCTGCTCTGCACGGAGCCATGATTCAGACCTCATCGCCACAGATCAACAGGTTTCTATAGTTACAGTAGAGTGATTGAGGGTTTGCAAAGAGAGGCTGAAAGATTGGCTCCCAAATATGTAAAGTCAACGGCCGGAAATATTCTGGCGCTCAGTCGCCTCAAGCTTCAGACCGAGCTCTGGTTGAAAAGGAACTTTGTCTTCACAGGAAAAGAAAATGTGATTCTAAAGTCTGATAAGCAAGCGCTGAACTTTTGTTCTGTTTATTAGTAACGCTAGGCAAACCAGAGACATGCAGAGTGAGCTACAAACAGTTAGCCCGGGGTTGAGAAAGCAGAGCTTGAGAGTAGAAAGTGGGAGTATCCATGGCGACATTTCTTAAAATAACTGTGACTCAGCCAGCAGCGTATTTGTCCTTCAAGATCTGTATTTGTTGTTTGAAGTTGTTTTCATTTCATCTTACCCTATCATGTACTGTATCATCATGATATCTGTGTCCAGTTAAACGTACAGAGTAAATTATTAATGGTGACTTTGGGGCAAGAATATCGATTTGATCTTGATCTGTTGCATATCTCCAGGAGAAAGTGACTGAGGAGAGAGTCCAGAGACTGAAGCAAAGGTTTATGTCGGCCTACGATGTTACCGCTGACGGGAAACTACAGATTCAGGAGGTACTACATGAGCTCTATGTCTTGAATCACTCACCTATTTCCTTTACCATTATTTCCTTTATACTAAAAGGTAGGTTCTTTATTTATGTTCTTTATATATGTTTGTGTCTGCATGCATGTCTCATGTTTCATGGTTCACACCAGCCAAAGAGAAGATAAAACACCTTTAAATACATAAAAGATCAGACTCCACTCCAAAGCACTCATCCCACCATCGAGTGGTGCATCTTCCTCCTTTCCTCTGTCCACTTTGTCTCTCTCAGACTTATCTTCCATCTCCTCCTCATCTCTTATTTATCTCATGTCTCCATGACAATTATGATACAGCCTGTACCATATTCAAGCACAATGAAACGAATTTCCGGGACTGCTATGGGGCAGGCTGAGCCATCCTGCGGTAAGAGTCGGACAGAGGAGAGCAGTGCTCAAACCAGACTAAATCTCTATATACAACACCATGCCACCCATCAATGCAAAATTTAATCTGAATAGAATTGGGAAAGAATCTAGTGATCCATTTGGACTGTTAGGTAGGTCTCTCAAGAAAACAAAACAAATTGCTAGTAATTAATGAAAGATTCTCAAATGGCTTTTTAATTGAGCCGGTTCATTAACAAATTAAATCAAACTTGACTGACAAATTAACGGGCTGTGTCTGTTTCCCAGAAATATAAAGCGCACCGTTTGATGACAGTGCCTTCCCGGGCTCCACTCTGCGTAATTGATGCAGGTCTTTGCACAGCAGCCGTTCTTCATAAGAACACTCATTTACAAGAAAATAACCTATGATCCATTGAGTGGGTCAATCCCATAATGTGTTGCACCCACAGACCCAGAAAGCTTTAGTTTTTTACTCATAAAGCTGAAATGATAAATCAATATTTGTCTGCCGTAAGTGGCCTGTCGAAGACACAATGATTTTCTGTGGCTGACGCAGGAACAGTGTGGTCAAGCCTTTCTGTACAGTAGCTTCTGCAGACTGCTTTCTTTTCTAATACAGTTTCCTCTACATTGACAAAGAAACTGACCATGCATTCAGTTTCATCACTATGTAATTGCATTTTCATATTTATTTATTTATTATATTTTCATAATTGCATTTAAATGTTTCCTGATTGTTGTTTTGTGTAGTGTCTTTGAGTGCTTTGAAAGGCGCCTTTAAATAAAATGCATCATCATCATTGTACTACATTTAAGTGCTGATTGCTCGTAAGCACTTGATCCACTGAATGAGGTCAGTATCAGGTTCAACAAGTCGGTGCATCCCTGCTGCCACTAGTAAAAAGTTAGGCTCACGCAGTGAACGTGAATGCTTAATATGTATCTGCTGATTATTTTTTGCATTCTTAGTCATTTGTGCTCCTTTCTCTTGCTGTATACCGTTTTTCTCTGCTCTGTGTATATTAGGAAGGAAGTTAGCATGCCTATCAGAAAGCCACAGTATCCTGTGAGAAAAAGCTGCATGAAAGGCTGTTACTGCTGTGGTTCAGTGCCATATGACTGGCCCGTTGTGCAATTTGTTCAGACAGTTACCTACTTATTGTTGCACTGATGTGATATTCCATACTGCAGGGTTAGCAACTCGGCAACTTTACATTTATTGTAAATGAATAGGTTTAATCCTGCATTTGGAAACATTCTCTCTCTTAACAACATGGCAGTCCCAGGTCTGGCAGGGACTCAGTTCAGTGGGTTGATATTTTTTAACAAAATATGGGTTTCAATATGTCGTCCATATTTGAACTGCCATTCATTGATGTCTACACAGTCAGACCAGTTACTCTATGCTGGTACTACAGGAGGTATCTTGCAGGCTATTTTATGTAAACTGTTTGTTCACCAGTTGCACCTTCTTTTGCACTATTTCCATGTTGTTGAATCCCAATATTTATTTGTTTTCACTCGCAAATGCCAACTGCTCTATAAGCATGACAAATAAACTAATATACAAGGGCTCCTTAGTTTCTTTTTATTTATGCTTAAAAGAATACCAACAAATAATCATTCACATATTTTTTCAAGCAACTAACGTGAGAAATTGGTGCTCTAGCAATCTACAAAATCCAAGACTTGATGACATTGTGATGAAAATGTTTTTTTAACTAAACTGGCCACTGAGACATGTCGTCTGGAAACACCGAACGTTGGTAAGACTTTTCTTCCCAGTGCACTGATCGTTGTTTCTTTCGTGAACCTCCAGCTCTACTGGAGTTGGCATCACTGTTGGTGCATTGCGCTTCTTTCTGTGAGCACATTTTCAGTGTCATGATTGAAATGACTGCAGTATCATCTTCGTTGTGTATTCAGATTGATTATGGGGGCCAGTTTAATCTGCTAATGGAAGGCTGATACTGTTAAAAGAAGGAAAGACAAGAGAAGAGTAACATGAACTGGAGCGGAGCCAGGAGGAGCTGGCGGGGAACAGAAAACATGAATTCTAATCCGTGCCTCATTGTATCGCTGCAGTCATGTCAGGTAGTTGCAGGGGCCGTGAGATATCTGCAGTGGAGCTTTCTGCTGCCACATAATGTTACTTTCACGTGTACAGTGCCCCAGTTTATCCAGTTTATTAAGATAATCCACAGACAAGAAATTTCACTGGATCCATTTGTAGAAAATCTAATAAAAACTGACCCCTGATCTGATCAAGGTTGCGAGCCCAGATCGTAAACTTGGCGGTTATTCTCTCCAACAGTGAAATAAACAAGACCTAACGAGATGGGAGGCCTCCTAGAACGTTATTATCATTGACCGCATGGTTTATAATCCAATCGCTGCTTCACTTCCTGACCTCTGCTCTCTGACATGTTTTCCAGTTGGCCAATATGATCCTCCCCGAAGACGAGAACTTCCTGTTAGTATTCCGCAGAGAAGCTCCTCTGGACAACAGCGTCGACTTCATTAAGGTGAGGTCACACACAACAACAAGCATTTCTGTGAGTTAAGACAAGATGGCATGAGATGAGCCGCATCCACCAAATTACTCAATGTGTCAGTGAGAGGTTATGAGAACAGTAAACGTTGTATAGCAGCAGTAAAACCACAACACATGATGATAAAGAACCAGAGCACCAAAGATAAAGCTTAAGCCTAAAAAACAGGATAAATGTCCAATTCATAAGACAGATGATTACCGAGTCTTATCCCCAACTCGACCAACCCAAAGTGTCAGTATTTGACGGACTGGGAATGACACTCAAATATTAACTATCTGACATAATTTAAACTAATAATTTAGGTTGTACAGTTTATATTTAGTACTCATTCTTATGCATGTCACAACTAAGTCTCAAGCCTTTGCACTCAAGTCCCAAATCCTAAACTTTCAGTTTCTCTTCACCAAATGTCATGACATTCTAACAACAAACCCCCAGCATACCTTTCTCTGTACAACTTTCAATCTTGGTGAATTCTCAAAAAAATGATAGTGGCAGAGGAAAAAACAGATGTGACTCATAGTTGCAAAACATGCAAGAATGAGGAAACATTCAAACAACTTCAGAGCTGTAAATTCTAACTGGACTGGACCACTTCTTTTCACTGTGGCCGGGTAGTGTTTGTTACACTCACTGCAGTTCTGTTTAACTCTGATAACATCTTAATGTGTATTTTGCATCTGATCAGGTGTGATATTTCTACAGTGAATTCCAGTTCTCATAGTGACAAACGTCATATTATCAAAACACAACATAGCACAATTAGCTATGATGACAAAACAACTAATTCAAATTCTTATATAACAGCGGTACACTGTATGTTAGCACTGATCAATTTGCCCTTCCCCGCCCACTGTAGATATGGAGGAAGTATGATGTCGACTGCAGCGGCTACATATCAGCTCAGGAGCTCAAGGTAAGGTTATCAACACGGAGAAAACGTGCATCCCTTCACATAGCAGAACCTATTACACATCTCGTTTCTGCTCAAGGAGCAACCTTCCACTGTGGCATTGACAGACAGTGACTATTGTCTGCTCTGTCACACTGCGAGATGTTTGTCCTTTTCCAGCTTCTCTCAACATATTTGTCTTGAGAGGAGAGATTTCCAGTGGATAAAATAAACCAAAGCTGTTACTCAGTTGAATTTGATTGATCGTCTTCTTTTGGAATCAGCTTTGAATTAAGTGTTGATTGTTTCATCTGATTATGTGTTAAACTTCTGTCTCTTAGGCCTTCCTGAAAGACCTGTTCCTAGAGCATCACAAGGAAGTGTCATCCGACAAGCTTGAGGAGTACACAGACACAATGGTAGTGATACTGTTCACTCATCCACACATACAAACTCACACACACTGTGGCCTTTGTCTCCCTTGTACTATGTCCCCTGACCTTCTCCTTTGCTCCTGTCGTAATTACTGAGGCCATAGACCTTGTGAAACAGCTGTCCCCAAAACAACACAAAGACTGAAAACACTCAATAACTATCCTGCCAAAAAACTGCTATCTAAACTGTTGTACTGCAGAAGAAAACCAGCAGTTGTTCAGAGGGACTTTTCACTTGTGATACCTTTTTCTTGAGATTTTGTGTGCAGTCACAGCTGTCAAAAGAAATGACCCAGCTGTGTCATGTGTGTACTTATGTACCGTCTCCCTGAGATACCTTTATGAAAACCCAGAGTCTTAGATAGCCACCTCCTTTAGATTATAGATTTCAATTTGGCAGAGATTGGTTCGCGCTCAAAGTCAGGACAAGGGATGAGTTGAGTCTAGAGTCACAGGTGGTGCGACGCCTGACATATTTTCATGCATCTCACCACATATTGTTTTTTCTTGCAGATGAAAATCTTTGACAAAAACAAGGATGGCTGTTTGGATTTGAACGACTTGGCCAGGTACTGCACAAAGAGCAGGACAATACATCGAGTAATCTTTATGTGTCTGTTGGCAGATTGTAAACCAGCCATTAAAGAGAGAATTTATCAGGTTTTGCCAAAAGCCAATATCACAAAAAACTAAATAACACATGTACCAATCTAAGGTAAATTTTTAAAGAAATATACAATAAAACATGAGTGAACATCCACTGCTGTGTACTGTATATTTAAAGTGTTATACTGTATCTGATAAGAGGAAAAAGTTCCAAACCTATGTCACCAAATATTTTTCCCTTCAATAACTTGAACACTTGTTAAATATCTGTTTCTTTCGCGATTAGAATCTTGGCTTTAGAAGAGAATTTCCTGCTCCAGTTCCAAATGGATGTGAGTGCATTGTTACTCTTTATTTGGCTGATGAGGGTGAATCATGTTACAGTTATTTTCAGTTTCATCTTTTTTGGAATATATTTTATTTACTTCAATATTCTACACTTTATTTTGACTCATTTCTTCTTTTCCCAAGGCCTGCAGCAAAGAGGAGCGAAAGAGAGACTTTGACAAGATCTTTGCCCATTATGACGTTGTAAGTACAATAACATAACAGGGTGGGACGCAAAATGATGACTGCTGTTTCTTAACCGACATGTCCAGCTGGAAATTATGTTAAAATGTGGACTTTAGGTACTGTATGTTGGTTTAAGGAACAGCCTCTGAGGCATAATCATCCTATTTCTAATGTCTGTTGCACTTCTGAACTATTTACAACACTTGTTGTGATCCTTCAGTAATGTAGGTTTAAATCAGTAGCAAGCCTGAGGAGGTGGACGGACAAGAATTGCCCACAAAAACTTCCTTTCGAAACTCCCATTAGCAAAGCAGTCCCCTGATGCCAACAAAGCTGTATAAAGGCTAAGTGCATTAGCCTATAGCACAGCACTGCGGTCCTTCTAAACAGTTGATGTCTGTTGTGTGTTTTCATCAGATTGTGACACGAGTTGATCTGTAATATATCAAAGAAATATCAAAGAACAGCACTTCTCCACAGAGCTACAGATTCATTCTTTATATTTTACCCATGATCGTGGCTCTTCAGTAAAGGCAGGAATCACAGCCACTTAACATTTTCCATTCCCAATTAGTAGCACTCTCAAATTGGCACAATGTGTGCCTCTGTGCAGAGTAACAGTGAATCCAATTAGCTCCCTCACCTCAGTAATGAAGCTTAATAAAGCAAAGCACCTATTATAATGTCAAGTCACTCTCTGGGAGGATGAGTTAACTCTCAGTACAGCCCCAGATAGGAATCAGGAGTCGCGGATAAGCTTCTCCTTTTCTGTAAAATCATGATTATGACTTAGTCTAGTTTGAAGCAATGATTCATTTGAAAGCTTTTTATTCTTAATTTAATGTTCACAGAAGCTGTGTTAGAAGTGTTTCTGGTCTCAAACTATTAGTCGGGGTAGAAAAGCAATTCTCCACAAGACAAATAGCATTACGGTTAACAGTGTGTGGTCGGGAAACAACATGGACATCATTTTAATATTTAATGTGTGGTAGGCCTGATGCACTTTTACAGTACTGGAGAATCAACACGGTGAGAACAATGTGGCGTGTCAGTGTCATGTTTTACACCATGGCTGCGTCTTCAAGCACTTAAATCAAATCAAATTACATTTCCTGCAGAGTGACACTGTTAAGTACCACTGGTGTAATTCTGCTTCAAATCATGTTGTACGTAATCTGGAGGTGGATATTTGCAATAAATGTATTTCTGAGCAGTGATACCTGGCAAACACCCCAGGCTAGTAAACATCCTGCACTCTTGGGAAGCGCTCCGGCCCCACCAATGAATACGCCCAGAAAAACAGAAAACCAATGAATGACTGAATAATGTGAGTGGGATGTACAGTAAATTGGAAGTAATCTGCACTCCATTTCTGTCATTTCCTCTCTCTCTTTCTCTCTGAACTCTTTATTGTTACCTTTCTCTTTTTTTTCTGACTCTTCAGAGTAAGACAGGAGCACTGGAGGGTCCAGAGGTCGACGGTTTAATCAAAGATATGATGGGGCTAGTCAGGGTAAGACACTGCGCTGCTGATTTTTTTTTCTTCTGACATTTAGATACTACAGTTTTGTACAATTGTTGCAGTTTACAGGTATACAACATCTGTGCATGTTCTAGGGATTTTAAGTCATTTCCATATTCGAGTAGTGGTAGTAGTAGCCAATGAGGCTATGAGTGATTGCCTGTTACCCATCTCATCCGTAATAACTGTCAATTCAAAGAGGTGGTTTTCTTTGGAACAGATGTAAATTGAGTTTGGTGGGTGTGGACCTGTATAAATGCCTGCAATGTGTCGATATCAAACACTGATGATGCACACTTGTTAAAAACTCTTAAAAATATGGCTGACTAAACAACTTCATTAAAGGCTTAAGGGCATTTGTGCTACATTTACATTTTAATGTTCCTCTGTCATCTGTCCTCTCCAGCCCAACATCACCGGTCCCGAGCTGGACAAGCTGCGAGCCGTTCTGCTGCGTCACTGTGACGTCAACAAGGACGGAAAGATCCAGAGAAACGAGCTGGCTCTGTGTCTGGGAGTCAAACCTAAAGCTTAGTTAGGAAAATCAAACACTGAATCTGCATTTGTTGTATAGTCAGTAATGGTTTGAGTGTTGTTTCGACGTGTCGGCCTGGGATTACTTTAAGGTCAATGTTCATAAGGAGTTATTTGATCCTGCATATGATAGAAAAACAAGTTGATACTGTGTGATGAAAAACAAAATGAATTTATGCATCTGCTATGACTTGAAATGACAGTGTTTCCTGTGCATGTTGTGCTAAAAGAAGAGAATGAGATGTGAATGTAAAATGATTGACTGATTTGTGTTTTATTAATCTTAATTTTATTAAATAAGTTTGTTAGTCGGTGCACATGTTCGTGGAGATTTGAATTCTATTCTTTAGTGTGGTGCTTGAGTACAATGGCCACTACTTATGTTTGGTCATTTGCATGTTTCTCTGCCAAAGGACACTTGTAAGCTTAATATAATGTGCTGTTGAATTAATAAAATGATGACAAGTGATGAGAATATTACATTTTCTTTTCTCTTATTCATGAATGCAAATAAAACTCTCTGAAACATTCTGAAAAGCCACATTTGTACATTAATTAAAATAATTTAAGTAATTTATAAGTAACTTTTCGATCAGATGATAATGTAATAGAAATTCATAAAATATTCTCATTCTATATTACTAATGGTCATTGTATGTTTTAAAAATTCTTTAAAGTTTTAACTGTTATTAAGAATTACTATTTTTAGTGCAAGCAAATGAGTGTTGACGAGCTGTTACCTGGTGTTTTCTTTAGCATGTGTTAGGAAATTCAGAAATGCTGTGGAGACATGGGATTGTATGCAAATGTTTCAAAAGGCTGTCTAGCCTTCACTGGTGAGTCACTGACAGCCTGTTGAAAGTACTCATCTACTTGCCATCACACTGTACTGTACATGGTATTTAGTGGCATATACAAAATGAATACAATAGGATTGTTCCCTGGATTTCACATTGTTAATACAGAGATTGATTAAATGTACCTTTCAAACACACCAATGCAGAACATATTTTAAAAAGGGTAGTGAGTCACCAGTACTAAAGGAGAGTATTCTTTGTATGGAGGGGGAACACACAGTATGATAAAGAAGGATTTTGATGATCGAAAATGACCATAGATGACTAAAGAAACTGAAACACTGTTCTGCAGTGTAAACTAAAATAGATTTATTCACGCTGAGGTCTAAACATTCGACCAGTTTCATTTTGAGCAGATAAACTGTAACGCAGGTCACTGTGAATGCTCTCCTGTGAGATGCAACAAGCTGACAGGGCGAGTCTTTATTTGTCAAGGAGAAGGAAACAAACAGAGTTAAGTAGATGGAAACCCCTCCAGCCACTAAAAGGAAGTTAATGGTGCGGACCTAAGAGCTTTATTTTGTCTCAGACCACCTGATTGCACTTTGAGTCGCCACAAGGCTGCAGTGTGCGGTTTCACACGGCCTCCATTTCTGTCTGTGTGTTCGTCAAACAGAGAGAAATAACCACAAACATTAAATAAGAGGTTGTTTGTGGTGTTATATACACTGCATAGGTAAACCTATGTGAGTGTTTGCATGTGTGTACTGACTGTGCTGTACAGTAGAGGTTTTGTGAGTGTGTATTTGTGAGGACGGAGCAGCTGCTACACAGCTGCTACAAAACAAACAGTTTCCCATTTGGGCTGAAAGCTTCACTCCTCACCACAACACCGGCCTAATTTACACAGGGGGATTAACTGATACAGGGAATTTCTATAAAATTCTATTCTGATGATTCTCTGGTACTCTAATGCATCAATTATATATTTTCTTTCAATTGCAGAATAACACTAATTTCAATTATCTGTAAGTAGAAAGGGACAGTAAGATGGGAGGATTCGGTTTGCCTGGTTGTATTTCCCGGAAAACATTTCCTGTTGAGTTAAGTTCTGTTTTAGATGAATAACAGACTGAATATGTTACATTCATTTCCTCATATCTGGTGTTATGATTTCTTGATTGTCATCCTACCAAGAAGGTATCTTAATCTAGAAAAAGGAAGCCAGGCTGTTGACTCTCTTAAAGTCCTGCTTGACCCTGTTGTTAAAAAAAAGGGAAAAAACCCTATAAATTCAATATCAGCAATTATTATTATAATGTATCGATAGCAGCTTCTGAACTTCTTGAAATTAACGCTCTTATGTGTCCATAAACTGTTTATACATCCCAGTGCTTATTCTAGTCTCAAATAGGTTTAAGTTATTATACTTATACTATACTATACTACATTATACTATACTATACTATACTGTACTATACCTATATAGTCTTATTATATTAAGAGGTATTTTGTAAATGTCTTATAAGGGCCTTTTCACCTGTTTACTAACAAGGACCTTTATATAAAGTGTTACTGAAATGCTGTACGTAACAAAAAAAAAAAGGTTTAACTTATCTGTGTTTTTTTCCAATTTAAATAATTTCCTGTCTATACATTTGTCTCCACATATTCAGCAGTGGTGCTACCAGCCCTGCTCCAGGCTCCTAAACAGGTTACCAAGCAGTTAGGTGAAGCACAATTCTTAAGATCTATTTAACGGTGTTTCATGGCTGTCACATTAACATGTGTTACACCTGGGGCTTTACAGCTCTGGTTCTTGATCTATTGTGTAGTTGAAGCCACAAACACAACACAAATGATCCAAAGCAGGAAAAATGACGGGAAATACTGTGGTCGAACACAAGGGAATACTGCGTATAACAATTTGTCTTGTGCATGGGGTCTAACGTGTAAGTCTTAAGCGTCTAAGAAATAAGCAAATAAGCACTCACCAACTCTTTCTGGTTTGTTGGTCATAATAAAGAATAGCTCCTTAAATTCGCTAACAAATTTAACAGAAAAAAGTTCTGCTGCATGTGACGCTGATGAATGTGAGCATGAACTGCCTCTTACTCGAGACCTTGAAATATCACTAAGAGGAACGACATAGACACATTTTGAGTGTGTTTTTTCACCTGAACCTGGCTAGTCTATAATCACAGACAAGGTGGCACAATATAAACTGCTGAAGTGACACTGAATTTATTAATAACAAACACCTGAACTGAACAGACAACACACTGCTCCAGCAACGCCTGCTGATTTATTACTGCTATGTTTGCTGGAGGCCATCTTAATACTAATGGTACAGCTGTTAAATTCAGTGTGTGTGTGTGTGTGTGTGTGTGTGTCTGGGTGTGTGTGCGTGTGTGTGTGAGAGAGAGAGAGAGAGAGAGAGCCCCTCCCCTCCATACAGCTCATCATTTAGGTTGACATTGTTTATTGCTGCCCTCTAGTGATCGGACGGAAGTGTTGCAGTCATTGAATGATATTTTGATTACAGTAAAATGAATAATATACTGTGCCACTACAACTAATTTAATTAACGAAGGGCTGGATTTTTGTAAAAAAAAAAATTAAAAAAAAAAAAAGGAGGCAGAGCCAGACTATTACATTGCCTGTGTCTGACCTGTAAAGCTCAGAATTTGAATGTGTTAGATGAAGGCACTTTTTTTTGTCTCTGTCTTGTATATTAGTCTTCACAGTTGAAAAAGAGACATTGTTGAATTAACTCACTGACTTTTGGTTCCATACGGGATATGCACAGCAGCCTTCTGAACGAAAGTCTTTGTGTTCCTTGCTCTTATACTACTGTCTGTCACTTCATGTTGCTCCCATAATAATAGCCATCAAAGGTCACCACCCAACAATGAATGTATATATTGGTCAACCTATACATTGTTTTTTCTGGGGAGGCTGGGTGTCACAACCACGACAGTTCTGATGCTTACATGGAACAGGATGGCTAATCTTTTGTGTTTCTAAACCTGCTTCGTATTAACAAACACTGTCCACTCATCCTGAAACAGATATTTATGTTACCTTTTTCATTGACCCTGCACAGCCATTACTTTAGTTAAACAGTTTTAAAGCCATTTTTTTTTAAATAGAATAAATCGAGTAAAGGACTATGGCACCAGGCTCCTCACAAAGACAGACGACTGACCTCCAGTACCTTTGTCATGCCTTTTCCTTCCTCTCTTTCTTCTTTTCTTCTCCAGCTCCAGAGCAGTCTCACTGAGTAAACAACAAACAAGAACGATGTTGTAAATTGTAACCCTTATAAGTCTCCCACTGCCCTTCTTTAAGGGTACGTTTCTGTCCCTCTCCTAGGTGAAACCTAACATTCCCATTCCCAAAATGCCAGGGAGAAATGCAGTTCACGGGACCTGTAAGCTGAATTGTAAACATAATTCACAATGTATGGATCTGCCAGGTCACTGGTTGCCATGGTTTCAGCCGAGCACGGCAGCAACCTTTACGACAGAAGGTCAGTCAGAGGAGAAATGTATGTTTGTCAGAGGTACTTGTTGAAATTTGTGCCTGCAAGTTCAATTAACTTCTATCCTATATCAAGTAAAGATAACACACAGCGTACCGACAGATTATGTTGCCGGAATTTCAAATATCTTTCATTATTATTATCTTATTATTATTTCATTTATTTTTGAAATTGCAACGTGTTTACTTTTATTTCTGAGGATTATAAAGGATCGAATTTAAGGTAGTTGATATTGGACAACTGTCTGAAAAATGAGAAGGCTTCTCAAGATTGAAAACATATTTTGTGGTATTTTTAAATGAATGTTGTGCTGCAGCAGCAAAAAAACAGATAAAATGTAAGATTTATGACACTGTTTTTGTAAATCTTTCCAATAAGTAAGAAGCCAAATCTTGCATGAGGAAAAAGATTCACACTTTGCTCCAAGAAAGGAAGCATTTACTACAGAGAGAACGTAGCTGAGGCTGCAAACAGTTCATTTGTAACGCCAGCAATCATAAAGTGCGAGTACGTCACACAGCATTTCAACGCTTACAACAGGTAAACTTCGTAAAAGGGACCTGCACTTAAAATGGTGTTAGGTAAATAAGGCAAAATGTTTGGTTATGGGGTTTTATTGACTGTGACGCAAGTCCCTTAACTTGCGTCACTTTCTCAACCAATTGAATGGTGCACGTGACAAACACTTTAGATTTACATCCATTGCCCCAAACACATGTAGAACTCAGTGAATGAAGATGAAATGCTATGTTTTTAAACTAGGACTGCTGTGACATCTGGGCAAGCATTTCAAACAGCAATGTCATTTCAAAAAAGCACTTAGCAACAAACTTTTAAATATGGCATTGACAGAAAGTTATTCTGCAAATGCCTTTAACATCTATATAGAAATTCAGTGATAATTGTTCATCTTCAAGTTCAAGCTGCGATCTGATCCTCTGTCTAGAATCATATATCTGTCTTACATCTCTCCCGTCAGACCTCCCTGGGTCTGTTCTGTTTTCACTGCTCTCTCTGCACTGCTAAAAATAATACCTGTAAAAATGTGGCCGTAAATTCAAATATTTTTGTTTGTTTTCTTGTGAAAATCTCCCCCAAGCGGCAGCCATGGGTTCAGCACCAAGAAGGAGTCAAAACAAACATCACCATGGAAAAGATTCAGTCCATCCACGGCTGCAAACTGTGACAAACAGTCGATACTCAACAGGGTGTCCTGTCAGAGATGCTACAGGGAACTTGAGCGGCAACGGATGGGAGATTGTAATTCATCTGATACTCTATGGCCACTGGTACCAATAACCAACAAGTGGAGAAAACATTCCCATACTTGACTTTGTTCGATGTTTCCAAAAAGAATATTGTACAATTTCGTGAGCAAACTGGCACAATTGGAAGGACAACTACGAACTATAGTGTTAAATCGACGCCCCGGTCTCTTGATTCTCTAATAACTCCCATTCCTCTTCTGGGATGCCATTAAGTCATCCTCTTGAAACGCAGCCTGAGATTTTTCCACACTGCATGTTTTATTAGCGGAGGCTCCATATTGCGTCCATCCGCCGCCACCCACGATAAGACACATCTGCCTCTGCGCCTGTGTCTCAGCTCATGTATAGTGGCGTACAGCAAATAATCCCTGAGTGAGAGATTTGCGGTGGCCTCCCAGGCTGTTAAACCCACTGCCTTACTGCTGCCTGGCGAGAATTTAAATTATGAAGAGCACTCAATTTCATATGTGATGTAAACTGAGGACTTGTGTACTTGTGGGAATGAGATGAGTTGAAGGAGAAATTGACCTGTTAGAAAGTGAATGGCAGAGAGATTTTGACGATGGCATACATGACAAACACCTCTTCTTCCCTGAACAAATGATCTCTACAAGCACCCATTTCTTTTTACATGACCCAAGGACTCTCTCTGAATCCAAAAGAGCCTGAGATGAACTCCCATTCAATTACAAACAATCCCTGCAGCAACATCTGAGAGGCTTTAACTCTCTGGTTGTATAGACCATTAAGCTAACATTTCCATTTTATGTCCGACAACACGGATGGGTCAACAGTGATTAAAATTCCTTTCACTACGTGTCATACGTACTATCACACAGTTATAGTGCGCTGTGGAGTAACATGCATAAAGACCGGAAGCCAATAGTTAATGATCTGAAGAAAAAATAAAACAGTATTTGGTTTGAATGAAATGCTGTTTTAAACCTTTGGAATTTTATTTAAGTTATTTGTCTGGGTTTCCTTTGGAAAAGCACTGATCAAATACACTCTAATCTCTGGTGCTTAAACTCTCTGATTCACTTCAATAAATAAATGTGTTCATCTTTTGGTTCTCTCCCGCTTTTGTCAGGGCTCACGAGCCGGGTCATGACATCCCGTGATTCTGATGGTTTTCAGGTGTCGAATGTTGTGGGTTTGTACATACTGTTATGCCAGCGTAAATTAAAGAGTGAGAGTAAGACATTAAAATTAATTTTAAGGAAGAAGTTTAGCAAAAGTCCCACTATTCAACCAATTAACTAAATGACTCACGAAATAACAAAAATATCTCACACACTGTATTCTACCTGAATCAGACTGCTGGAGTCTTAATCGTCCATTAACCCATTACACCTGCTTAAACAAAAGTATATAATTTCCTTGACAAGCTGAGCCCAACGAAGAATGAACAAATAAATCAGACCACAATGTCACTATCGACCGAGGACACCCTACTAACGCTACAGGGTGAGCAACAAATCAGGCAGGAGAGCTAGTTAGCTGTTAGCAGAGTGCTGCAGCATGTTTGGCTAACAGAGCTAATAGCTAACAGCTTAGCTAAAGAACACACAACAGGACTGAGAGTGTCTGTTCAGAGGGACCTGAAGCGTTAAAAAGTGACCTGACAACTGACAACACAAGTGAAGTTCACAGTATTTAGGCCTTAATGTACTGAAGTGCTTCAGCCAAGTACAGTTTGAGCGTAAAAGTATATTGAATGCTAATACTTTAACACAGATGACAGTATAGAAACAACATTTAGATTTTGAGATTTACATTCACTTTGGGATGGTTAAAATTGTTTTTCAGGACAGGTCTGGGATGGAAGTCTGCAGCCCTGATGTCAACACAAAATAATGCGATGTGCTTCAGTGTGTTCTCCTCGCAGCGAACACGGCACCATGTCACAAGGGAAATGTACAAAGACTATGATGAACCCACTGCCTACTGCGCCACACAGATGGTCGACCACACGTTACTGTACAATTTGCAGAAACATTAATGACGTTGGACAGTCCGTGTAAACTCATGGCGTGCTCTCAGTGGCAGCATCGACTGTGTGGCCCGACCGCTTGGCAAAGGGCTTGATGCCCTATAGGAAAGTTCAACAGCAACAGCTACAAGGCCGACACAAGGACTGTTAGTTGAAGGCTTTGGCCGTGTGACCTGGCTTTGCTTGGAAAAGACCGTGTCAAACCTCAATTTAAAGTGCCACTGAAACATTTCCTACCGCTGGGGGAAGAGGTGCATTTAGGGGGTAAACAAAAGACGAGTGCGACAATAACAAAAGATATAAAACCACAGACCCCTCTGGACAAAGGCAACAGACAGTCAAACATCACAGGCTTGTTAAGAAGCACTGAACATCCATGCTGCAGCTGCCTACTCCATCTTTCTCTGTTCAAGGCCAGCAGCCTGATTTCCTCTCATTCCTCAATCTCTGTCCCCCTGTCTGTCTTCTGCCATACATCCCTCTCTCCTGTAAAGTGTGGGGTGGAAATATTTCACAGATACCATGAATGTGCGTATGCAGACTTTTCACATCATTCCTGGAAGATGTTGCACTCTTGCCATGCTGTGCCAAGCTGTCACTTATTAAATAAACCTGAACATTTTCCATGACGTATATATTTGCATCTTTACGATTAGGTATTCTGTGAGAAATACAGAGGTGAAAAATGGTGGGGGGATGAAAAGAGCATTTTAAGGTCATACTTGTTGATCTTGTTGATACCGGTGGGTAACCAGGACTTACCGAGACACGGAGCCTCAGGTACTGACAGTGATTGCCCACAGCGAGTTGAAAGACCAGGAAGGATCGGTGTTCGGGCCAATCACAACTTATTCAGAATCACTTTGATCCTCATCGGCTATAAAATCCAATCCAAATGTTGCTAAAAATGCTTTGTTTATTGTGGGTGCAGCAGCAGAACGGGGCAGAATTTACTTATAAAAGACCAAAGTAGAAGCAGTAAAGGAGCCGAGATCCACACAAAGCCAGCAAACACAACCATCCGGTGACGTCCGACATTCTTCAACTTCCACTGGAAAACTGTTTGAACAGCACTGAATCAAGATTTTGGCAGAGCTATCCATCGCTCACTGGAATCATAAACCAGTTAGAAAACAGTTTTTAAGCTTTTTTTTCTTTCTTTCTCTTTTTAACTAACGGGTGATGGAGTCTATAGATACTCCACATGTACAGGAAGTCCAGACCAAGCGGATTATTTTAGATATTTATTTTACAATAGACAACTAACACTGTGATAAATAAAGCTTATGTTACCAAATGTTACATGTCACTAATCAAGAATGTAAATGATCAAACTACCTCTCTCACAGGAATTTACTTTTTTCACACACCTTCTAGTCACACTGTTGACCTTGACACAGACCACTGGCAGTGGCAGAAAAAGCGATTATGAGATAAAACATAGTGCAGAAGCTAATAAATAGGAATTAAATATTATATATATGAGATAAGAATGATACTGTGCTGTGACTGCACCATTTCCTGTGTAATGTAATAAGGTGTGTTACCTTTCGTGGAGTTGTGCTTAGTCTCTTACTTAATAACAGAACAAATATCAGACTTTCCTCTTACAATGAAGTGACATAATATCAGAGGTCGGTGTCTCGCTAACATGAATCCATGGATGAACTCACATACATGAGACAAGTTATTAAGAAATTATTAACATACAACATCTGCTCCCGCATCTATTCATCCACGTAGCTCTGCTCAGAAAAAACTATAACAAATGTCTGACCAGATGTGTCGACCACAGTGTCAGCCCCCCACTGATACCAGCTACGGATGAACCAAAGTTTCCACTGTGTAGCTATTTTAGGAGGCTGTAACAATCCCACTGGGGATAAGAGTGCTTTCCACTGTGACCTCACAGGTGGGGTTCGGGGAGAGAGTTCAAAGGGTCGCCACCCAAAGTGAGGGAGCTCCCAGACCCCATTTAATGACATGAACATCCTGGACTGTACAAGGGAATCCCCAGTAAGGATACTTCAGAGGGAAAAATGTGTGTAAGCAGATGAGTTTATGATGAACAAATGTAGAATTTACAATGATCAATCAGACATTGGATCGTGTCTACAGGACATACAAAAAACAACTGCCAGATTTTTTTTTTAAAAGAAGTATTAAAGGCTGAAACCTCTCTCTGTATGTTTTAGGTACCCGTCTCTGACAGGACCTCACAAAAAAATGTGACTCTCATCTTCTTCCAACACTCTGGGCGATTTCTCCAACATTCCTTCCTGTTTGTCGTCATGGTGCCAGCAGGACAGCTCGGCTATATAAGGTCCTCCTCTCCCGAGTCCTGAGCCACAACGACAAAGAGATCACAACCTTCTGCTACACCACAGCCAGAGAGGAGGGAAGATTCAACCCTGAACCAAAGGACTCAGATCAGCTGCAGCAACTGGAAAATCTTTTAGACTGGAGATCATTTTGATTCTGAAGATGGCCAATCTGTCAGAGAGAGTTCTTTTTGTCTTCTTTACAGCTCAGGTAGGCATTACATCAGATTTTCATGTCTTTTCAGCAGGTACTCTTTGCCTGAAGAGGTTTAATAATGTTTATTTAAAAAAAATAAAATAAATCAAATTCAAATTAAATTCAAAATTTAGCACAGTGTACTTATAAAGTGTTAAATCATCTAAATTTGCTGAAACTTAATAACTGGAAAACTTAAAATAGCCTCTTTATTCCCACAATACTTGTCGGTTTCACTGAGCAATTAACCGCTTTAAAGTTTGCTGAAGTCATAGCTTGCTGTTCTGCATATTTATGATTACACCACCCTTCAAAATGTTTACCTGCTTTTGTATAATGTAAAAATTAGATTATAGAATTGATTTTTATCACTAAAAGCACATTACTATATGTATTGTATGTGTTGTCATGGCATATTGATTGGTTTAAAGAGAAAGAGAGAACTGATTCATTTTCTTTCCCCCCCAGGTGTTCACACTTGCCTGGTCCCAGGGGTGTCCTCGCAGATGCCAGTGCCCAAAGGAGCCCCCCATGTGTCTTCCCGGGGTGCCCTTGATCCTGGATGACTGCGCCTGCTGCCTGTCGTGCGCCCGTCAGAAAGGTCAGATGTGCTCTGAAATGAACCCCTGTGACACACGTAAAGGGCTGCAGTGTGAATACGGGACAGACATCCGCAAGAGGACTGGCATCTGTATGGGTGAGTGGCCTTATTTGTCATTGCTTCTTGTGAATGAGAGAATTTGTATCCGTTCTCACCAAACATTTTGTCTCTTTCCTTCAGCTCATGGGGGAACCGTTTGCATTTTGGATGGTTCCGTCTATCAGAACGGACAGGTCTTCTTCCCCAGCTGCAAGTACCAGTGCATGTGCCGCGATGGGCAGATTGGCTGTGTGCCACGCTGCACCGTGGATGTGATGCTGCCCGGGCCCGACTGCCCCGTGCCACGTAGAGTCCAGGTGCCTGGAGAGTGCTGCGAGAAGTGGGTGTGCGAGCCCCAGGCTGAGGCCAGCGCGCTGGGTGGTTTTGCCATGGCGGGTGAGTGGACTGGATGTTGGGTGAGATGGGATGAGACGAACCGCATACAGAGATACAACCCTCCATTCCTCTTTGACGTTAGTGTCACTGCAGTGTGAGACACAGAGTTGAGAGGTTATGTACATTTCTCTGACCTGATTGGAGAGAGGAAGCCGGAAGCAAAGGAAGGAAAAGTTGAGAAAGGAAGGGTTGAGAAAGGGAGAGGAAACATGGAGGAAAGAGACATCGTTGTCTGTTCAGTCTGGAATGTGAAACAGTGATGTGATACATCGCTCTGTTGTCTGAATCAAGGATCATTTTTCAAACAAGTTTTCTCCGAATATGCTTTCAGGCCTCTGTTATATACGAGTGAATGAAGTTATAGATGACGGGTTTGATTTTTTCTCCACTAACTCCTTTGTCCATCTTTTCCTTCAGCCTATCGTCAGGAGGAAACTGTCAGATTTGACAATTACGACGCCAGCCTGAACTGCATTGAGCAGACCACAGAGTGGGGCGCCTGCTCTCAAACCTGCGGCATGGGGTTGTCCACCAGGGTCACCAATAAGAACCGCCGGTGTGAGATGGTGAAGCAGAGCCGACTGTGTATGATCAGACCCTGTGACCACTTGCAGGACCAGACGCTGCTGACACAGCTCGCACCAAAGGTACGTTTGGACGACCTGGATGCTATATTCACCACGCATGAGTTTTCATATGCTTTAGCTTAATTAGATGCCAGTAGCACCAGAATACAAAAGCTAATAGATAAATATCACAGAGTGACTTTTTTTAGTACGCATTAGTACAATGAATGGTTCCTCCTCTCCCCACAGAGAGGCAGTAAGTGCCAGAGGATGGTGAGGAGCGACACCGCCGTCCACCTCTCCTATAAGAACTGCACCAGCGTCAATGCCTACAAGCCTCGCTACTGCGGCTCCTGCACAGACGGCCGCTGCTGCACCCCCCACAGAACCAAGACCGCCCTGGTGGACTTCCAGTGTGCCAACGGCAAAACCACTAAGAGGCCGGTGATGGTGATCCTGACCTGCGCCTGTCACAGCCACTGCCCCCGAGACAACGCTGTGTGGCCGCCATCAGAGCTGGGATACAGCGGCATGAGGTTATAGGTCATCAAGCCACTCTGAGATAATAATAAGGTCACAATAAACAGGAAGTCAAGATTGTATCTGAATGTATCTCTAAAACCAGTAATTTTGAGTTGCACAGATTCTAAATATTAGATTTTAATGACTGTAGAATACACCCAGTTCAATAGTCAGACAACTGTGCAATCAATTATATCTGCTTATAATAGGCAGAAACAGATTCATAAAATGAGAGTCCCCTTTTATGGTTGCAATGATAGAGAATTGAATAGTTCTGTATCACGCTCTCCTCAAAAGGGGTTTAATGTGTAACATCCTGTGGACAAATAAGTGTCATGTTCACTTAAGTAGAACTGAAGCACTTAAATGTTGTGGAGATCAGGTAGCATATACTACCAGCTACTCCCAGCAGACTTCGGTTGTTTGTGGGTGTTCTTACGTATGTGGAGGAAACAGCCTTTGTTCATGAGGTCAGATAGTCACAGGGTAGTGTAGACATGCACAAGAGTCATGGTGGCTTGAAGCCCTCCAATCAGATGGTTTGATTAAGAGTTGGGTTGGCCAATCAGGCATGATTAAGAGTATTTACGACAAAGAACATGAAACTACAGTGTGTTTTGTTCCGCCTAAATTATGTGCATCCTCCCGAATAAAGTATAACACAACTTAAAACCCAAAACGGACAACAGTCACATCCTGTTACCTTCCCAACGGATAAATTAGAAAGAGCAGAGAGAGGGAAATTAAGGTTTATAGGGCGAGCTGTTACCATGGAAATGCCTTGACTTTGGGTCACATTTTTGAAATAACTGGACTAGGTACTTTGACCTGGGCTCAACCTTTGAAAGAGAGCTCACTTTGGTGACTTAGTGTCATTTCTAACATCTTTCTACACCCCGTTGTAAAATGCATAATGTCTATATGTTCCCGCCAATAAATGCAAATCTATGTTTTTAGGGTTTAGAAGGAAGACTATATACTGGTTTTTTGTTTGTTTTTGTTTTTTTGTTAATTATAGTGCACGTAAACATCAGCTATTTTAAGATGACAAAAGTTATGTAAATACTTGCTGTATAGCTTGTGTCACTGAGTGTGTATCAAATACACAGCTGTAATTGGTAACAATGTAAACATGAATTGTATATATTGGTATGTCGTTTTGCTTACTACTTCAATTATACTTCACACTGCTTGTTCCTGTATTGATCTGAACAATACTGCTAAAATCCGCATTTGAAAATAAATGTGTATTTTTCGTATCAAAGCTTCTCTTTATTTCAATCAATACTAGTCATGTTACAGTACAGTGCAGGTGTGTTTATGTGGGCTGAGAGATAAACACTTTATGAACTTTGCATAAATCGTGTTGTTTATCCTACATCCGTTCCACAGGTTGTCTGATGTGTGACAGATCATCGCCCTACATCACACTGTTCTGTTATAAAAAAAACATTATCATGGATTTGTTGTGTCAATATGGGTCAGTCAAATGTTTGCCAAGAGTTACCTTATACTAACAATATGACTGCTCTACTTTTATCAGTATTGCAGACTAAACACCTCATATGAAAATAAAATGATATCAAAGATCACCTTCCCTTCTCACATAGTTTATATACCACGATGTCTTTCCCTGGAACTGAACACACATCTTGAAGGTCTTTACACATCTGCCTTTGAGGTGGACCTCTTCATCTGGATTCCCTTTTAACAGTCACACCACTGTTCAGTCACATGGGACCCAGAAGTTACCAAACCGTCCGAGCCCCACTGAGAGTGGGTGGTGACCCTTAGACCTCTATCCCTGATCCGACCAGGAGGGTCACAGTGGAAAAGCCAGTTATTCCCTGTAGGATTGTCGCTGCTTCCCAAAATAGCTGTTCAGTGGAAACTTCAGCTCATCAGTAGCTTGGATCAGTGGAGGACTGACACTGTGGTCTACACATCTGGTTGCAGCTATGTTATGGTGTCTGCTGAGCAGAGGTGTGTGGTCATGTCACATGTTGGTTATGTTTGTGGATGTAGGATTTTGAGCTTGGTTCAGTGTTGAATTCTCTTTACAGTATGCTAAGATTAGCAGGCTAAACAATGAAAACATGAACACATAAACCAAAGACAGCCTTCTGTTGTCAGTCCAGCTTTGCACTTAGGCAAGTCGCATGGCTGACATTATTTAGATGTTAATGGTCCTCAGAGGAAGATCCTACTGACCTTTGACCTTTCTAGCACCCTCATGGGGTTTATGAATATGGTCGTGAGGGATGAATGAGATAAATTGTCCTTTTATCGAGCACAGAACAGATGGCATAATGAAATTCATCTCTACCTCAGGATGAGTTCTTTTAATTTGTAATCTAGAACCATTATCTGTTCTGTAACACTTTGGTTTATGACCAAATACCTGTGCAACTAATGACATTGACAATATGTCTGCATGCTATCATGCTAATAGATGACCTAACTGAATGACATTCTGCGCTGCCTTGATGACCGCTGCTGATAATCTCACCGACTGACCACCTGAAAAAGGGAAAAAATAGCAGTCCAGCTGAGCAACCACCGAGCTACAGCTCAAATTTGTACTGAAGTGTTTTTAGGCCATGTTTTCTTTGACGCCTCCCTGTCTGAGTTACGTGATGCTGCGTAAGAGACAGAAAACTTCACTTAAGAGAACTGCATCGATTGAATAGCTGCAAAAGAATGGTAACCCGTGGTTTTAAGGCATGAGCTGCGCTGTGAATGACTGAAGGAGACAACACAAGTGAGTGGGGTAGTGGACCCACTATATTTAAATCCTCTATCTGATCAGGGCTGCTCAAACAGCTTGGCTGTCGAAGACTGACAGACTTAAGGGTTCTGTTTGTTCTGCCAACTGTGTGCTCTGTCGAACAAAGTCTTGCTCTCTCTGCTGCCGCTGCTGCTGCTTTGTACAGAAGGTATGTAGAAGTCTGATGGTGAATGGGCTGAAAAGCAATAAACTGCATCACTGCTGCTTAACGATTTCTCTATGTACAAAAATGTATTTAAAACATAATTTGAAAGTTCCAATCTGATACTATGTGTTATTTCAAAGTAGGAATACACAAACTCATAAGCTACATATGTGTGCCTCAGTTTGGCAGCTTTGTATATTTCTCTGAGGCGGCACGTAGGAACAGTGGTGCTTTGAGCTAAATGCTAACTTTAGCCTGCTCACAATAGCAATGCTCATGTGTCGCTGTTTAGCAGGTGTGATGTTTAACCATGATCGCCATCTTAGTTTAGCATATAAGAATGTTATATTTGAGGCTTTGTCCTCGCTGCAGTGGCCCTGGGTTCGACTCCCGGCTCGGGTCCCTTCGCTGCATGTCACTCCCCTTCTCTCTCATCCTGTTTCCTGTCCAAGTCTTCAGCTGTTCTATCAATAAAGCCAAAAGGCCAAAAAAAATACTTAAAAGAGTTAATTCTGAGGGGGACAAAAGTGTGTGTATCAAAGTTCAGGGCAATACATCCAAGTTAAAGCTTCTCGTGTACTCAGGGCAATTTGCAATAAATATAAATGATGTAATCCTACTGCAAAAATGTATAATATGTTGAGAAATATAGCCAAACCACATAAAGATTTAAAATGTGGTGGCTAAAATAAAAATGTTCTCCCAGTCTAAACTGACATGTGTTATCTCTATCTTCTGCTTCAGCTGCTGTTTACATGAAGGGTGAGTAGATCGCTCCCTCTAGTGGTGTGTTTGAATAAAGCTCTCGTCACCAAATTCACTGCAATGATCTTAAATGTGTAATGTGTAGGTGATCTCACTCTCAACACACAAAACATATTGATACCATCTGAGCGGGCTGACCTCCTGCACATACTCTAAATGTGGAGTGGTGATTAAACTCAGAAAAGACACATCGTGTTTCATGGAAAAGTAAAAACTTTATATTTATACTTTGTATCTCAAATACAAAAATTTGACACCAGATAACGAAAAGCGTAGAATCAGAACTTCTTCAACACTGCTTGTGACTGACAGACTTTCTGTATATGAACCTTCATTGTTCTGTATCCCATTCAGAGACAGGTGAGTTTGTGACTCACCGCCTCTGCAAGTATACTCACGACTGTTGCAAGAATAGATTTAAAAGGCTTTGTTAAATGCATATGATCGATACTGCAAAAATATATGACAAAGAAAATAACGTCAATGACTCATCATTTCCAGTTAAACAGAGCTCAGCCTGCAGATCTGTAAAGACGTATGTACGGCTCGTTTTGGCATATTCACATTTTACTGGACATAGATTTCAGCAGAATCAGTCCCAACTCCGCTCTCCAAAAAGATGATGTGATTTATGTTTCACTTTGCTTGAATGAAATCAGTAACACTACCACTGCGATAAAGCCTAACAAGATATCCCCAAGATTCTTCCGCAGTTTCTGTGGCCAGCTGACGTCCTCTGTGAGACAGTAGAATAGGAAAATTCTCTCATTAAATTTGCAGCCAGTAAAAGTGTAGATCGGGATGTCTTCATCATAGAAGGACACAAAACCCTTTTTATAGTCTACATACACCCTGACTCTGTCAGGCTTCCTTGTCAAGAAGAGGGGGACGGGGATGTTGTGTAGAGCCGTGCAGTCTGTTTTATTCTGCAACCCTATCATCCAGCTTCCATTCCTGCTGTTAACTGTGAATCTCTGCCTTCGAAGAACCGACTCTCTGACCACTCCTAACAACCAGTCTGTTTTCCCTTTTGTGACAACCTCGTAGTAGAATTTCCCTCCAGAGATGCCCATGTTTCCAGGAAGAAGGTAATACCTGTTCAACTGGTGTGGGCCTTCATCGGGAAACCAAATGAAAGGAATCTGCATAAAATTAGGCCCCTCGCTGTTTGATATCTCTTCATCTCTGCCTCTCCTCGTTGTCTGCGCCGCCACTTTCTTCTTCTTCTTCACCCTCTTGCCACGCTTGAGTTTAATTTCCTGCACTTCCTGCACTTTTTTCACCCCCATCTGAGCCTTCTTGTCAACATAAGCTTCCTGTAAAGGGACTGTATCGTGAGCGCTGTGTTCTGTACAAAGGACACAAACACGCGTCACGTCGCTTCTGCACAGGAACTCTAAAATCCTGTTGTGTTTCTTGCATATTTTCTCCTCCAGGTTGTGCACAGGATTGGTCAGTTTGTGTGCCTTCAGGACGGCAACTTTGTGATGAGGCTCAAGGTGTGTCTCGCAGTAAGAGCTTAGACACACCAGGCAAGTTTTATAGGCTTTGGATCTGTAATGAGGGCAGTAGTCACATGGCACCTGTCCTGGTTTGACCTGTGAAGTGTTGTCAGCTATCGTGTGCTGGTTCTTAAAACTCTCCACAAGCTCTTTGTATCCGGTGTTGACACGAAGTTTGAGTCCTTTGTTGAACTTCTCGTTGCACAGAGGGCACACGCACTGATCTTTGCCTTCCCAGTGCTTGGTGTTACATGCCTTGCAGAAGTTGTGTCCACAGGGAGTAGAGACAGGCTCGGTGAAAACGTCCAGACAGATGGAGCAGATGAACTGATCTTCAGATAGGAGAGGGCTGGATGTGGCCATGTCTGCAACAAAGACCAATGCAAAGTTCATAATAGACACTTCCTGGCTGGTCCATGATCATAAAGTGATCAAACGAACATATCTAACTGCAATCAGCTGTCCTACATCTGGATTAATGCACAAAAGCTGTCGACTCAACATGTAGCAGGAGAAATATTCTACAATATCAGAATATTACTGTGCATATATAGTTGAACTTTACCTTCTTGTGGATGTGGGTGCTTTGCACTGCTGTCTCTTCTTGTGTGCACACAAACCGACCTGCTTTTTTTCCCAATGTTAAGTTTCATTTCTCTTTAAATGATGCAACTCCTCCCTCCCATGACTCAAACTCCACCTATCTGCACGTCCTACATGACATTAACCCCTTACCAGTTGAACCTTGTCAAAAAAAATTATATGACATGAAATGACCTATAATTTTGGATCATTTCTGATCATAAAGAATCCTTAATTCTTGTTTCCTGGTGTAGGGGCGCACTTAAAAAGCCAACACCCCCTCAAATCACAAGGAGCATCTGTGCGTCATTCCAACACTAAAGGGAAACCAGTCTTCCGGATCAAGTCAGCTTGTGTGAATTGATTCGTAATGTCACTGCTCTCGAAGGGTTAACCTGAAGTGAATTAGATATTTCAGTGTGTTTGCCACTGAAAAGAAGTGAATCACCCAACAAATATTTGCTCTTAAGAAAAACAGCTGAATAGTCCTGAATCCTGGTGTTTGGCTACTTTCTAACACATAGCCTTCTTAATGATTCCTTTGATTATGAGGGGTACAAGATTGCACTGTCTCATGTAGGTATTTCCACCAAAGCATTTTGTGCTGTCAACTTAATACGTTTTGCAGCCTTTGAATGTTAAATACTGGGCGTTTATTGCTTTGGCCTTATTTGGCCTCCACCTCCCCCCACCCCTTTTTTTGCTGTCCTGACTTGAACTCTGCTTGGAATCATCAATATTGGCTTTCAAATTGTGCAGTTAAACACGAGCAAGTATGTAGAGGAGGATATAAACTAGCCTGATGCTAGGTTGATGCTATTCCACCGACTGACAGTTGGTAGAGGTAATAGCACAAAGAGGGTTGCTGTGTGCCGACAAAGGCAAGAAACTGAGAGGTCAAGGAAAGACTGCAGGCTAGTAAAACCTGAGTAAATACCTCTGAGTGGCTCAACATCTTACTGAATTCGCTCATCAGTTAAATCTATTGATAATTTTGCCATCAATAGTGGTGTTTTAGGGAGAGGGATCCTTCCTCTGTTTTTCCTCCTGAGGTTTGTTTGGATGAGTTTCTTCTGCTTGAATCGAGGATCTATGAGTAGAGGGTGTGAAGGTAGAAAGGAGTAGGTGGAGGAAAAGGTGGAAAAAGGGAAGAAAAACAGGAGGGGTGATAAAAATGATGTGAGGGGAAAGTGTTTGCTCTGTAACCAGAGAGAAACTGGGTCAAAACGTTTTAGGTAACCATCTTGAGCTTGAATCTCTCCTACAACGCGAGTGCTCTTGGGAATGGCACTTCCCTCACTTGATTCTCCAGATAACCAGTGTAACCACCTCTGCGTCCCCCTGTTACAATGAAAATACAAAGAGTGTGTGTAATCAACATACTAGGGCTGACTGAGGATTAAAAATAAAGGTTCATCAACACCCTTTAAATACCAACACCTTTAATAAGACTGCCTTTTGTTTGTTTGTTTGTTTCGAAGGTCATTACAACAACAAAGAACGTACATTTCATCTGATATCTCATTTCCATATAAAAGTGAAAAATCAGTCGCAACACCTACGCCTCATTAATCCAAAAGTATTCGCAGTATTTCTGTTTCGGTTTCACTCTCAAAATAAATAAACTAATCCCCTCGTTGGTGCAGCTCAGTAGTAATGATCCAATGTTTAGAGGGCGGGCAAGTGAGGAAGTATGTCTGTGCTATATATATATTCCTGTGATTACATAATGTGAAATATATCATATTTAATCATAATATGAGAAAGTGCCCTTATTTCTCATATATCCGTTAATATCAGGTCCAAATTACAGACTGTTGTTTTCAACCTCTTTAATTTAAATTCATTGTAACCCTAACCCTAACATACAATAAAAAAATGTTAATGTTAATGTTACCTTGCTGTAAACAAGCAATGAAATGCTTTGAAAGACATTTCCTGGGCTTGCTGAATCACCCATCAGTATTGGAACCCTCTCTTCTTCAGTTACATAAGAGGACAAGGACAAGATGATCTCACATCGCCCCAGCAAATTATTAAGCCCTGAAATGTTTTTCCTTATTTTTGGTTTGCCGGGTCTTTTCATGTAATTATACTTCTAAAATATCATCCCTGTAAAAAAGGAATTTACGTTTCAGTAAAACCCGAGCTATCAGAATATGTGTGCTGCAGAGATGTCACATGAATGTGTAAATATTTAATTGACCCAGTGGAAATGTATCCAAATTTCAAATATAATGGCCTCTGGCTTTTTGAAAATTGTTTTTTCCCAAGTCTTGGCAAACAGCTAGGGAAAGAAACTCAGAAATTGAAGCACACATTGATGGCTTCACTATTATAGAAATGAAACATCACCTCAGACATCAGACCGTGGTGCCACCAGTGGGACATGCTTGTTTTCTGTGTTCTGGATCTCAGTTCTCACCTATTTTCGACTGTCAGCGTCCATACATCTAAATGATGCAAATTACAGTGACCAATAGTAAACCTGATCTAGTAATAACCCAAAATAAAATTATGAACCTGAAAACTAGCATATATAGACATTTTATAGTGAAATTTCAAAATACAAGATAGGTTACTGTTTAGTTTTCAGAAAAGAAAATAATACATTTGATGGCACCAGCCAGGGCAGGAAATGTGTTTTTGTATCCCCAGTCAGACGACGCCAGCAGCCAGATTAATTAAATAACACGACTTAACAACACACATTGCACATCCTCATTGATGCAAGAGCAAAAAGTCGCTGTGACTAAATTAAAATCTCCCAGCATGAAGATGTTTTAACGCTGTGTGTTCTTCATTTTGATTGCACTTGGTACAAATGGATCCTTGCACATTGTTTTCATCACTGGAAGGGGGGGCTTCCCTGTGGTGTTAACCTTCGCGCGTCACTCCCAGGTGTGACCAGCAGGTGTCGTAGCTACACTGCAAATAGATGAGCGTGAGTGAGGCGCAGGTCTCCCTCCGCCGTGTGTGACTGTGGGCAGGATGCCATGCATCAGAGTGACAGCTGTTAAAAGAAAATGCGTATTTATAGATCTAAGTGTTGTTACATCCAGAAAAGCTGAAGGTTCTGTGCACTTGAAGCCCATCACTGGAAGTCAGAGCAGCCTACGTTGTTTTTGCTTTTCCTCCTGATATAATGATGACTGAGACTGCTGGCTCGTTTGTCTCTCTCTCTCTCTCTCTCTCTCTCTCTCTGCGTCCCTGTCAGTCACTCTCAGGTCTCGAACCCGGGTGAGGGTCGAGACACCCGGCGGCTCCCGTCATTATGGTGCGACCGGGCTGCTGCGTTCACTGGCTTGAACTATACCAACGAGCCTGCGGTGATTGACAGGGCATGGGGATGTCCTTTGGAATAACAATAATGGAGATGGAGAGGGAAGCCTCGGAGGGGGGTCTCTCCGTGTCAGAGCGTTAATAAAACTCCGTCCTCTCTCTCTCTCTCTCTCTCTCTGTCTGTCTGTCTGTCTTTGAAACATCAAAACAGGCTCGGGCGCATTCCTGTGCGCGCGTGGCCGGTCTCGCGTCTGCAGCGTGAACGCGAGCAGAGCGGGACATTGGAAATCTCGCAGTCGGCTCAATAAGCCTATGAGAAAAATAAATAAGAAGTGGTGTTTAAAATAGTTATAGTAAAGAAAAAACTGTCCAGTTTTATGTCACTTCAGCTCCTCACAAACTCAACTGAGAATCACAGAAGACATGACAGCGTGTGTAACTGTCTCATCATCTACTATTAATGCGTGTTCGCGCCCGTTTAACTCGTCACGTCTCAGAGCTTCTGGGGGTGGGTGGGGTGGGGAGTATTGATGGAGCACATTCTGGGGCATGCAGGATCTGGAGATGGGATCGGCAGACTTCGGCGGGGGGAGCAAACTCCACCCAGCAGATAGGGATCTGTGGCAGGCGGAACGGAGGGCAGCTTGTGCCGAAAGGGCTCGGGGGCTGGTCGGTCTGGACTCTTGACAAGTCCCGCAGAAAAACTTCACAGGGGCAAAGTCCGACCGAGTGTGAAAGAGACAGGGGTGGAAGTTTGTGTGTGCGTGTGTGTGTATCTGTGTGTGTGTGTGTGTGTGTGTGTGTCTGTGTGTGTGGGAGAGAGGCTGAGAGAGTGAGAGAGCGCGCCGGGCACAAAAATCACATGTCATTTTAAAAAAGAAATGCTCCAAAGATGGCGGTGGTGATCGCGACGGGAGTTTCAGGTGCCTCCGGAGTGCAGAAAAGTGGATTTGCGGAGGTTTTGGTGCGGGAGAGCTGGCACAAAGTTTTGGTCAACTTGAACGAGGAAGCGCTCACGTTGAGCTGCGAGGAGAGCAGCGGCGGCGTTAATGACAGCGTGAGCGACAGTGTCAACTCCAACGGCGTTACCAACGGATCTTACCTTGACAACAACAACGCCAACTCCAACAACGGCCCGCACACTGCGCGCACCGCGTTCACGGACCTCCCGGAGCGAGTGCCCGAGGCGATCGCCAACAGAAAGCGGTGCGTCAAGGTGGCCAAGCAGGAGATCGGGGGGCTCGGGATCAGCATCAAAGGCGGGAAGGAGAATAAAATGCCCATCCTCATCAGCAAGATCTTCAAGGGGCTTGCAGCGGACCAGACCCAGGCGCTGTATGTCGGGGACGCGATCCTGTCCGTGAACGGCATGAACCTGCGGGACGCGACCCACGACGAGGCTGTGCAGGCGCTGAAACGTGCCGGGAGAGAGGTGACTCTGGAAGGTAGGCAGGCTGGACAGGCGGAGGGGGTGCACAGGTCAGGGTGTCCCACACTCTTTTTTTCTGATTCTCTGTGTACGGATCTAGACATATTAACCACTTTTTTATTGGGCATATGTGAAGTGAAAAATGAGACCTTTCCCTCTCTGTGGTGTCTGTTGTAAGTTGTTTCACGCTGTGGATTTCTCTGTGAAGGGCTCGGCTCGGATTTTACGCAACTCTCCAAAGGATGCCACTTCATGCATGTTCTCAGCTCCCCCCCCCCCCGTTTCTGTGCCTCTCTCCACTCCACTCCACTCCACTAACAGAGAGCGACAGGAGCTGACAATAGTTTACAAATGGATTCCGCTCACATGAAATAAGAAAAAGGCTTCCAGCACAGCACAGAAGTTCCACAGAGCCCCTTTTAATTTCCTCCGACAATATGAAGTCTTATATACTGGAAGGCCTCCTGTGTTTGTGCTTATCTTTTGGTGTAGAGGGTTTTAAAGCACACCTGTGGAGATAAGAGCCGCAGTAAAGTGTTAGATCTCACTTTACCCAAGGTCAGTCTGTGTCTGGAAGCCACTTCCGAAATGTTAATGAATTTCAGCCTCTCTCTTTTTTTCTTTTTTTTTTTTATTATCATGGAGAGCTAACATAACCTCACTCACACAGCCCTCAGGGAAGCGTAGACCTTAACTTGCAGACCTCAGGGAGGCAAACATGTTGAGATGGGATGGGACTCACATTCCACATGGCTGATGTTGGGTTGTTATATCATCCTGTAGGTCAGTGGTCCTCAGGACACCTTAAAAGAAAAAGTGCTGCATGTTGTACCTGCCGGTTGATAACATTCACTCAGCATCCCAGATATAAATCACTCCCTGATTAGATGAGCGGAATGAGAAGCAGCTTGGTTTTGAGTGTTGAGGACGAGGAGTGAAAACCTCTGCTGTAGGATGTGATTTATTTTCCATTACAGAGAGGAGGCCTCGGTTAATAACACGAGCTCAGAAAGAAGAGGTGACAGGGTTTTTTTTATTGCATCAGCTTGTATTATTCATATGTCATTAATCGTACAGTCTCTCCAGAACTGAAGAGAAGTGGAACTTTATTTTCTCTGCACAGATATTTGATTTATAGCAGGAGACGGGAAGACACTTCTGAATCGACTATGTAGTGCAACTTTTGTTTCTGTAGTTGTGAAACTAGTCGACTGACTCACAAAAGAACACTTTGGATTCTTAAGGAATCAGTTCTTACGCAGCCAAAGGCATCATGGGAGTAACGTGCAAGGTCAAACTCGTATAGTTTCTCTACTCTGAGCAAGGCAACTCAAACTGACCCAGCTCTACATCTCCTTAAGCGTCATACACACACACACACACACACATACACACATACACGTAAGGCCCACACACACTTACTTTCAACTCCCTCACACTCGCCAAGTTGGTGTTTTTAGCCAAAAAGTGAAGATTAAAATTAGGCTGATGGCAGGCAGATTTTACTTTGAAGGATGGGCATCATTTTACCCCCTTAACACACACTCGCACACACGTTTGCAGGCTCAAATTAACACGCATAAACACACACTCACACTCACACACACACACACACACACACACACCGGAAAATGTTGCACACAAGTGCCCACTTTTGATTTTTTTTCATTCCAGTTCCAGTGAGGACTCTTGGACCCGAGATAGTCTCTCACATGCCCACACACACACACACACACACACACACACAGACACACACACACACACACACACAGTGATGATTCTTCCCAGGGGGACACAGGGGGCTACACTGCAGAGGAAAAAAATCAGGTCCCAGCTGAAAACTTACCAAGATAAGGAAAGAAGGAGAGGAGGAATGGAGCCTGCGAAGAGGAAGGGGGGAGAGATGGAGAGAGAGAGTGAGAGAGAGAGAGAGAGATGGGAGGAGGTGGAGCTGAAATGTGAATTTAATGGGAAAAGTGCTGAGAGGGAGAGAGATAGAAAGAGGGTGAACAGACGGAGAGCTAACGAGGGAGGCAAAGAGGCTGATATAAAGATGACAGCGCGGGTTAACGTAAGGGTAACAGAGACAATGCAGTTCGCCACAACTGCAATTAAACAGACATTATGTGCATTTGGAAAAGCGGTGGGTTTTCATAGATCTTTGGCTGTGTGAACGGTTTTCAACATGTAGCCAAGCGTGTATAAAGAAGACGCTGCGAAAGACGTGAGCAGTGACACGTAAAGCCTAAGAATGAGCAATACCATCCCTTGTTCGTCCCTTCCAAGATGAGGCAGAGGAAGACTGTTACACGAGGAGAGAGATCAGGGAGAAACATCTGATTCAACTGTTAGGGGAGATGGTACACGTCTCACGGGAGAGGAGTGTGCGTCAGTGTGCGTTTTGTGTGAGTGTGTGTTCCTACAAGCGGGAGCTTGTACCGCACATGCACGCTTGCAGTCTATGTGTTTCACTGACAGGCCATCTTGGAAGCTCATTAGGTAGATGGAAAAACAAATTCAGCTTGAATACGCAGCAGCCAATCACTCCCACCGAGTGCAGGCTGTAAGAGGGCAGCGGGCTGACCCCCGTGGCCCACAGTTCAACCTCACATGTCAGAGAGCATCGGCTTTGGTTAAAATGTCCCCCTCTCTGCTGACTGTGTTCTGTGGCTCAGCACGCAGTCTGACAAACTAAAGTGGGTTTCTCTATGGGGATCAATCAAGGCTTCTGTCAGCCACGTTATGCAGGTCCTTTTGAAGCAAAAAAAAAAAAATGCTCTGGCTACAGGTTTGCTCTTGGAGCTTCGCCTAATCAGGTCACCTTTAATTATCTGCTTACAGTAGGTCAAATCATGCTTGAACAGTTCGCTGTGTGTTGTGTTCGAGGACAGCTTCTAGACATGACACAGAGAAGAGCACAGGTGTAAATAATGAATCTGATTGTGTTTGAACTCAGTTTAGCAGCTGTAGTTTCAGGGTGCCTGCCGAGTCAATACAACAGAACCATTGTTCATGTTAATAGTAGGACCCGTTCCTGCTATGACAAGTCAATATGTCCGCTGTGAAAAAAAAACCCATTGTCACTCACAATTGTGAGGAAGTTATGTGGCAAACTTTCAACACAACCTGGTCCTGCAGCAGAACAGAGCCAGGTCACACAAAGATTCTATTGTCTAAGTACCTCATGTGTTTTAGTTAGACCTGGATGGGGGGTTATGTCCGATGATTTTTGCAAGCTTCTTGCAGCAGTAGGCCACTTTTAGATTAGAATACTAATAACAATAATCATAATGTTCTACCTAAATGTCTCATTAATGGTGCGTGTCCACAGGATCTATCATTTCCGTGCTTTCCATTCATCGTCAATTCTAGCAGGCCGTGCAATGCATTCTGGTAGCACAGGATTGCGTTTCGAGGTCTAGGCTACTTTATGCAAAGTCAGTCAAACTAAACACTGCTGAGTTAAAATGAAGACAGATTCTGCCACTGAATGTCTTATTTCTCACCTAAGATGTCTTCAGAATCACATTACGCTGAGCTGTTTTTGTAAAATGATGACAGTTTCTGAACATTAGTCCGATTTGAAATCCCAGAGACCACAAGCAGCGTTCGTCCAATCAAGTGCAGCCAGTGGTTGCGAGGGTGTAACTTGTTTTGGTCAAGCATCCAATGCTAGGAAACATTGCCTGTCCTTGCGTCCGAAAATGCTTCGGTGGACACCTACCACAACACATGACAGTGAACAATCCTGAGAACCGGAAACTGAAGCACCTTGATGAAATTCAGCCATCATCAACATGCCTCTCTTATTGTGATAAGTAAAAGTGTCATCAGTGAAAAATGTAATTTGTGTGTAAGACACGCAGAAGACACAGTGTTGGAATGCCCCGGAATAGCGACTTCAGGAGACCTAACCCCTTTGACTGCCTGTGGTAAACAACTTCATAGGTCCCTGGTGCGGGAGTGACGGGACTTTAAAAGGAACTCACACAATGATATCTGCCGTTAATGTTCACAGCTGTTCACCGCTCTGTCCGTGTTGCGCTGCTTTGTTTTTTTTCTGCTCCCATTGTTTTCATTTCAGTATTGTATTATGCGGCGATGATTGAAAATCCAGTCCAACCATGTGTTAAATTTATTTCCCCCTCAGCATAAAGAGCAATTTGGTTGAGATAAAAAGAGCTGAGAACCTGTTCTTTGGAGAATTGTGTAGTTCACTTCACAAACTGAATAGTCTAAACATGTAAAAGCAGTTTTCGGATTTTGATTAGCGAGTGTTTTACAGCCAGATAGAGATATTAGTATGTTATGCTTATTGTACCTGTGCAATCACACAATGAAGTGTAGGCTCAAGAAAACATTTCCCATGACCGGTTTGATGCTAGAGGCTGCAATGATTTTTACTGACCTGTGAGTGGTAGGTTGTCTCAGTAACTGGTGCTGTTGAGAACACATGAGACTAAAAAACGTCTCTAATTGTAGGTGTGAATAATCTGTTAAGTGGTTAAATCTGCAGTTGTTTCATTTAATATTACATATGACAAGGCAAATCATAATCAGTCACGCAATCAAAGACTTTTTCTGTGAACACAAAAGTCTTATAACTCTCAAATTTGTAGCAGAAATCTTTTAAAATCCACGTTAGTGAGCGCTTCTTCGTCACAAAGATAATCCATCCACCTGACAGGTGTGGCAAGATCATCAAGATGTGGATTAAACAGCGTGATAATTTCGCAGGGGTGCTTTGGACTGGTCACATTTAAAGGGCCACTCTAAAGTATGCAGTTTTATCACACTACACAAGGCCACAGATGTTGCGAGAAGTTTAGAGGGAGTGTGCACTTGGCATGCTGACTGTAGGAATGTCAACCAGATCTGTTGCTCATTAAATGAATGCTAATTTCAGCACCACAAGCCATCTCCTTACTAGATTTACTTACTCACCCCGGGCACATCTCATGTGGAGAAATCCAAAGGCACAGTTGCTAAGTTACAGTATGATTAGACGTGATTAATTCAGGGTGAGGGGTTTTGCAAACAGTCAGTTTATGTGAACCTGAGGACACTACACTCTATGTAGGAAGTGGTTAAACACTGACAGTAGTTGCGCTTTTAAGGGAAAAGCACCGGGTGTAATTTCAGCGCAGTAACACAAACGGTTTTACTTGTAAGCATCAATTTAAGTCCAAAAAGCTTCAACACGAAGGGGCAGAAATTTAAAACTAAACGTCAGAATACAATGAAGAACATCTGCCACACTTCAGCGGGGCAGGAAATGAGTCAGTGTCCTGTAAGCCCTTGTGCTGATCCCTTAACAAGCAGCACCTGTCATCACCTGACATCTGGATGGGTTTTGTGTGCATTCGCTGCCATCAGCAGAGTGATGCAGAGTGCGTGTGTGTCTACGAGCGAGTGCCTACTTGTTTATATTAACGTGTGTCATCAAGTTCAGTCATCATCAGCCGAGTAGTATAGTCTAGACTGATGCTACAGCAAGTGTACGTGTGTGTGCGTGCATATGTGTGTGCGTGTGTGTGAGAGAGAGTGTCGACGTGTCTAGCAGCTGACTGTTCATGTCATTTAGAGAAACTATCATCTCCTCCTCCGCCACTGTGTGTGCAGTCTGACTCAGAGCGGATGATGGTGATGATAACAACAACAACTGTGGCGTTGCAGTAGTGATTGTTGTGGCGAAGATAATGGATTGAGCCATTCATCCCCTCTCCTCTGTGAATGTTTATACAGACGAAACAAAAGCGGAGACAAAGCTGTTTTTTCTTGTCGGCTTTGTCTGAAGGAGACAAAAAACTCCCGTCCCCTCCAGGTGTGATCAATTCGTCTTTGTCCATTCCCCTCTTTGTTGTATCCTTGTTACCTCGTCATGTGATTTATCTTCGTATTGGCTCAATACGTTGCTTAAACACTTAAATCCATGTCCTAACAGGGTGACCAAACATGACCCAAAATAGGAAGTGTGTTAGACTGTTGAATCTGTGTTTCTGTCGATGAGTCAACTGACATCTGCTAACACTTTCTGTGGTTGTGGTTTTCAGTAAGTACGTCGGTTTATGTTGCCATTGTGTGTAAATAATGGAACATGCAGCACGCACACAACTCTCTGGTTTAAAGACTCATCATAATGAAGATGATGTACCGTACCTGTTGCTTTTTCTAAATAGAGCGACTGTATGCTGACACTCTTTGACACTGTGTTATGGCTCTTCTATCGATAGATTTCTAAACATTTTAAACGTTGATGAACAGGAAAGCAGAATATACAGGAAATTAAAACATTTCAAAACGAGTCTTGGAAACGGGGTCTTAAATATGAACTTAATGACTTCGTACATGATATGATTGCTACACAGTGGGGAAATACAGCACAGTGGATGGTACGGGCCTTTCTTTTTCCATTACTTATAAACAGACAAACTAATATAGTGATGTGCTCCTTGGCCTCGGAAGTAAGACCAGGCTAATTCTGTAGGTACTCCACCTGTTGGCTGTACATGATGAAGACTACAATTCTTTACTCATTCCTTCCCCTTTTGATCTTGTGTTTTTGGTTATGGACCACCATCTAAACTCTTCAAAGACAGAATATCTTACTGTTCAATAAATCCAAATGCTAGCCAGATTTGGTTGCTAAGGACAGTTGCTATTCAGGGACAGGGTTGTGATGAATGATCAGTTGTATCCAAATAACTTTGGAGAAAAGCTGCTATATGAGCAACATGTGATAAGGTAACATTTACACCTTGTGAGATATGCATACAACAGACTGGGTGATTTTTGTCCTGTTAAGATTCATGTTGTTTTTTCTTGTTATGGAGATGTCTCATTTAAAGTGTCCTTCTGAACACACCCTGTGGTTTGAACATCGACTGTATTTGCCTGTGCGTGCTTATTTGATTCTTTGCAAATAAGCTCTTGAGGACTGCTCACATTTCTGTTTACTTTTTGTCTGCAGCATGTAGTACACACGTATTCCACATTCACACAGTCGTGGGCCTGTTTACAGCTAGAACAATAGAATAATAGTTATGATGCTCAGTACTTAATACGGAACACTATTGACTATTCATTTTCTTAAAGTCGCTTTGCTTTGGCATTTTTAAATGTTTCGTGTGGAAACAGGCAGCTACACTTGTTGTGGACATTGGTTTGCTTTGACAGTAGCCAATAGTGTGATATTGTGCATTTACAGCATGAGACATCAACATTTTTAAATATTCTTTAAATACTAATTGTTTCATGCCCACTGTTGGGACTGATACAGCTGTAAATGTGAGAAATAAAGAAAGAAACATGAATCTTTACTTCATCGACAGCAGCGGTCCCCAACCTTTTTTGCACCACGGACCGGTTTCATGTAAGACATTATTTTACACATCGGGGGGCTAGATTACATAGTAGTAAAATACAATTATACAACGAATAATTGCCGCCCGATTTGCCTTCCTTATGTCCAGTCTACTCCGTAGCTTACTAAGGTAACATACTTTAAGGCCACCGTCCTTTGCAGTCTCCAGCAGTTGTCCACTCGCCGTCCCCACAGCTCCGGTTCAGCCACTGTATCAGCCAACTTGAAGATTGTTGTCCATCTCCCTACATGTAGCTTTCTTTTTCTCAGCAGTCGTAGGCTCTTCTTGTCTCATCATTGGGCCTTCTCCTTTTTCCTTTGCAAAGTAGCTCTCCAAAGATGTTTGTTTTCCACTTATTTTAGCTAGCTTGAGGGCTTTATTTTTTGGGTGTAACGTGACTGAAACAGGTACGTGTCAAGCACACCAAGAGCAACAGATGGATTAAAAGAGAATCCGTTTTTCAAAATAAAAGAACTTAGAGAGTGTGATCGTCAATATAATGGAAATAAAATAACTTATTTATTCTTTCTCTGTGGCCCGGTACCAAACAACCCACGGAACGGTACTGGTCCGCGGCCCGGTGGTTGGGGACCACTGATCTACAGGATCCAAAATGTTGTGTTAGCCTCTATTGTTGAGATGAAATGTTAAAAAGAGAATGTGTGAACAGGTCTTCTAAAATATTACATCTTGGTTCACGTCTCTCCTCTTCACTTTGGAGGTTGCACAAAGTTCATCGCTGAAACATAGGTTTCAAAGTTCAGTGTCAATGAGTAATTTTACTTGTGCACATTTCCAATGCCTTTGTAAAACTATTATAAAGAGGACCTCTGCCTCAGTTACTGTTCATTGTTCAGTTAAGGCGATATTTGAACTCTTTGCAAATGGTCCAAATCTTACAAAAAGATGCCTTGAGGGTGGATTTGTAAAGGCCTTTTGTGCTGCTGTAGTATCCATCTACCTGCTTCATGACTAAAAGGAGTAAAAAGCCTCTATTCTGCAATCAGAGGAGCCTTTTTCTTCTTTTCTACCTCTTTGCCCCCCGGTCTGATCTCCCTCCAGCCTCTACCAACGTTACACCTTCTCCGCTCTCTCCCACAGGCTTAATAAGAGGGTTTCTTTTTTCCCTTTGGTAAATTTTCTCACTAAATAAAAATCCCTCATTTGAGGCATATGGTAGAAAGACCAATGACTTCAAACCTCATTAAATACTGTTAAGGACGATTAAGTGAAGCGGACATAATCAGAGAGATGTAGTAATTACACCTGATTTTATAGAGCAGACGTGTGTGTGTGTGTGTGTGTGTGTGTGTGTGTGGGGGGGGGGGGGGGGGGGGGGGGGGTGTATGTGTGTGTGTGTGCGCGCGTGCGTGCATGCGTGCGTGCATCCTGAGGAATTTGACTGAATAAGTGTGTGTGTGTGTGTGTGGCTGTGTGTGTGGTAGATAGACACAACTGCACCACACAACAAGCTCTAACACTTCAATCAATTGCCTCATTATGGCAAATGTGCAAGTGAATGAGGCTGAGTGCAGTTTAAAATATCATCAATGGAAGTGAATGGCACTCTCACTGGTGAGTTGAACAGCTGGTCTTTGGTGACGCATTGCCAGTCAGACGTCTACATCACGACCGTTATTGCAGCCAGCCACCGTTTCAAATGAAGTGGAGATCAGGAGTCATGGTGAAAAAAAAATTTAGTGTGTCTGTACGTGATCGCTCTCACTTTGTCTCTAGCACGAGGTGGAAAATGGAAAATAAAGTCGGCCCCTCATTTGGATCTTTTGGTTTGACTTATGTAACAAGCAGTACAAGTAATAAGAGCGCCTTCATCTCCACGTTCTCGTCTTGCTATTGAGGTTATTGTGCGGGAGCTGTCAGTGTAATGGAATAGAAACACGACCCAAGGGAATGCGCACACATTCACACACTTCTACCATAATGATCACATGGACTCCACCCCATTTATTTTCCCCCGTCGCTGGAAACACTTACAGCCCTATTTCTGGGCACAGTGACGCTTGGTCAATGAGTTTACATTTCCTCCTTCCAGACTGTCCTAGTAAATGTTAGCCGAAGACAAATCACCCACTAAATGTTATGTTTATGCCATCAGAAAAGTGGACTGTAAAATTCAAAACCCAAGGCCTGCATGGACGGACACGGAGTATGAGCTTCTTGGCCACATAATTGCATTATAATTTCAAATTAATTGTGTGAAAGGAGAATGTCCCCCTCGTCTTTGTCCTCATTAAGATGCCAAAAAATGATTATTTTCCCAAAAGATAGCCTATTTGAGAGAGGTTTTTTTGGCTTTGGCTTGATAAATGACTTAAACAACTAATCGATTACAGTCCTCATCATCGATTGAGTTTTGATTAATTGTTTCATTGTGCCTCTCTCACCTTCCTCATCAAGTGGAGGCCTGTGAAGTATAAAGGCAGATTTATGGTTGATGCGAGAGGTTAATAGGAATCCTGGGGAGTTGTGGGATTTGATAAATCAGCGTCAGATTTCTTCCATCGATAACACCTCTGCAGTTCTAGATGGATGTATTGTAGTGAAAAGGGTTGCACCATGCTTTAATTATATTCCCCCAAAGTTACTCTTGATTTTACTTTGTGATACTGAATGATAGTGGAGAAGTCCATCTTGTTTGGACTACTCCAGAGCCACTTGATATTGTATGAAAATTCTATCCCTCACAGCCCGAGGAAAGATCTGCTCTGTAGTCTGATGTAACGACAGCAGATACTTCTCTATCTATAGCAAGATGGCAGCCGGGTGAACAGACCGTGGCTGGGGTGGGTGTTGACTTTTAGTATCTTTTAGGCTCTGTGCAGACGCCCCACCTCACCGATATCACTGATGCTTGGTAGATGGGTACCCGTGATGTTCTGGGTGGCTTTAACCACCCACTGCAAAGCCTTTGTCAGATCAACAGGTCTGGTGTATCACTTGCACACACATACACACACACACAAACATAAGGTATTTCCTTGTGCTCCTTTACAGCTTCATCATGCTTTGCTGTAGGGGTGTCATGATATACTTACAGTTGCAGACTCTTTTCAGCCCCCTACACTCGTATTGTCAGGGTAATTTAATTGCCAAAAAAGAGACAAAACACAGTAAACAAAGTTAAGCATGAAATTTAAAGCAATTTTCCCCACATTTTCTATAGATATTGATGAATTTGTTTTGCCACAACAATGTAAATCTGACATTGTGAAAGCCCTACTGCAACACAGAAGATGAGGCATCTTTGTACTTGCATGAGCCTATCTCAAATTTAAAACTGTGTAGCTTTAACCTGTCTAAATTCAACAGCACACGTGCCTTCTGCATTGCTCAAGTCTCATAAATGCTCGGCCCCTAACAAACAAAAGCAGACAGGGTTGTCGTCATCCAGCTGCAGCAGATTTTCCGTCATTTAAATTATCTTGTGTTGCAGCTTGTTATGATGCTTTTTTAACGAATAGATCGGCCCTTAATCTGATCTGACTGTGTGGGCTATTCTACTGTGCATTCGGATCATGTCACCAATGGAGGTCCATTGAGGGCCCGTCTCACATCACCCCCGTCTCTTCTTCTGTGTTACACGTCGGCCTGTCATGTCTCCCTTACAGGTTGGCGGTTAGGCTTGTTACACAGCCTCACACGGGTCTGTAGCGCTTCAACCCGAGAATAGTTTGCATGCTGGATTACAAATGCCGCCAGCCATTCGCCAATTACATGCAGCTCGTACAGTGGGATATGCCAATTAACCATTCAGCGCGTGGCAATGATTGAGAACATTCAGGACATGGAGAGCACGCTGAGCACCCACTTTATCTCTGCCTCTCTATTTCTGTCTCTCACTGAAACATATGTCCTGTCTGCTCTTCCTCTCCTCCTTTCAAAACTAAAAAACATGAAGAATTTAAAATAGTTATCAAGCCTCCAGTGATTCAGGGTTTGACATTTACAAGTAAAGCTTTCTGTTTCCTGTCCTATCAGGGGAACATCGGAGGCTGTGTGGGCAGGTTCGGTGTTTTGGGGACCATAACTCTCTTTATGCTGCCTGTCTGTATCGGCAGAGACGAGGTGTGAATCATCAGTGCAGCCTTCAATTTAAGAAATTAACTGAGGATGGGAGGAGTAACTTGAGATTGTTTTGGCTTTCGGCATGTTGACATTTGCTGCTATCATTTAATATTGACAGCTCATTCTGAAAGGAAGACAAAAGGAAAACATCTGATCAAGTGAGCTTCCTGGAGTGTATGTGCACAAATTGTATTTTAATATGTAACCTATTAACTTAGGTCAACATTTGTGGAAAGCCATTCATCCTTTTCACCTTAACCAGTGGACCGTAAGATTATACAGACTCATGATTTTTTTCCACTTGAGACAATAATATAGTTTGCCGTAAACCCACATACAGTATCTTTGTTGGCTTTTGTGCCCAAGTTGAAGCACAGAGATATCACTGCCTCATGACTAACCAAGTCTAATACTTACCAAATGCCTCAGCAGTGCCATAATTAAACACTTTCTATTTCTGCTGTGTATGTAAACTTCTATGGCATCCCCACATCCTTCCTCTGACCTGTTATAGTGACAAACTACCTCCAAAAGAGTGAAAATGTTGTAAACAGCAAAGTGCATTTTTTAACACAGTGCCTCTGAAAAGCTCTTCATGTGATTTTTACATCTAAAGACAGCTGCAAGGTCAAACATACAGAAGATCCCACTCAGACTGTATCTGGCCTCTGTGTTAAACGATGTTAATACAATGCTAATGTCAAGAGACTTCAGTGTTCAGAGCGGTTGGCCTTGACGCACTATAAGTGCTTTTAATTATAAATATGAACACCAAAATTAAGCATACATTTTCCTTTCCTTACGTTTGCCAGACAAATTCAATCTATTTGTTAAGCATTTAATGAGCCAGTTTTACAGCATATTGATTACTGCAAATAAAGGGAGGTTATTTGCATTTTTATGAACATTATAAAACGAGTGAGTCAGTAATCTGCTGCAAAGTGCTGCTCACCCAAATGTTAGACCAAAAACTGGTGCAGGAACCTACTGAGGGAAAGATTTAAGATTATTCTGACTATTCAGACTATTATGCCAATTAAAGGTGTAATAGTTAAGAATTAGTATCTCATCGCATTCATACTCAAAACGAATCAGCTGCAGCATATGATCAGAAGAACGGCTTACTGCTGTCAACTATAGCTCAGTTAGCTGTGCAGCTAGCTGTCCGGACTGGGAACTCAGAGCACTGTGGTAATGTTAGTGTTTACACTGCTGACCCAGGAGCTTTGGACTGAGAACGGGAAGGGGCTAGCAATAGTGCTGGGCGGTATACCGGTTCACACCGAATACCGGTGTATATTTTCGTTATGATATGAATTTTTAATATACCGCCATACCGTTGTATTTGAATACACAACGTTCGGAACGCTATGCTGTGCCGCGCGACACTGTTTCTGACCGGACCCTTTTCAATGTTGCGCTGCTAAACAGGTATGGTGCGACTGCGAGAGTACACAGTAGTGCTCTGGTGTTGTGTTACGGTGAAGATGGATAGGATAGACATTGCAGATCATGACTTCACCTGCGGACGTCAAGATGAGCAACTGGAAAGCCGCTGAGATCCGGGAGATGCTAGTGTCTCCTCATCTCTGTAACTGTTTGGTTGTGTCCTCTACTTGTGTAGCGGCAAGCTAGGAACGGTCGCTACTTTCAAATTAAAAGCCCCCCGCTAAGAACCCAGTACTAAACTCCAATGGGGTGCAATGTAAGCTCTTATTTTGAAGACAAATTCCACCTGCTTCCTGTTAACTGTCTGTTGCTTGAGGCAGCTAACGGAGGGGGTGGTGCGGTAGGCCGCGCGCTTCCATTACTAGCGGGGGTTTAACATCGGCGTGTGTTTGACTGAGGAGGCGAGAATATGGGCCACGGATCTATAATTAAATAAATATATCAAGTGTCGCCACATTTCTACCGATACATATGTTGTACGTCACTGTTCACACCGAACTTCGTGCTTCACGTCACGTCACGTTTACGCCGACCCCAGTGGCAGCTTTTCGGGAAAGAAGGAAAATTACACCTCCCTTAAAGATAGACAGAGTGCTGCCTTTACCTTGCAACAAATGTGCTGCCTTTTCTATCTATAAGGGGCTAGTAATTCCTCTCTCAACCAGTAGAAAATGCTGTGAACACCTGATTATGCATGAAAAAAAAATACCCTCATATACCGTGAAACCGTAGGAATTTTGAAAAATACCGTTATATACATTTTTTGTCATACCGCCCAGCACTAGCTAGCAAGTTAGCAAGCAGAAGCTATCTTTGTAACACAATACAGAGATGTCATAATGTCATGTAAAGTGTTGTTTCTTCATATTCTGTTGATAATGTTACTTTGCTTTTTGGATGTTGAAAGACCACATTCCTTTTCTCCCCAGTGAAGTACATGCGTGAGGCCACGCCATACGTCAAAAAGGGCTCCCCTGTGTCAGAGATCGGCTGGGAAACCCCGCCTCCTGAGTCGCCCCGCCTTGGCAGCTCCCCCATCACCACCTTGTCCGACCCTCCGAGCCCTCCTCCCCAGCCCTCCCTGTCTCTGCAGGGCGACAGGAGGTGCATACCACTGAAGATGTGTTATGTAACCCGAGCCATGACCACACCAGACCCTGAGAACAGGTATGTGACAAATGCACACACACACACACACACACACACACACACACACACACACACACACACACACACACACACACACACACACACAATAAAAACACCTACATCCTCATTGTTGGTCTTAAGGCAGTTTTCAGGATAGGTCACCATCATTTTCAATCTCTCTGATATGATCTGTCTGCTCATTTTGTGTTTATTCACAGACTTAAGACAGAAATACCACTGTATATACTTTGTATATAAAAAGTAATAATATCTTTAGTAGGAACAAATGGACATGGGGCTGAGCGCTACATGGGCTAGAGGCTTGGGAAGCTCGTATTGAGGTGGTCTAATAGGTTGTTGGTTTTAGTACTTTTGGGCTTTTTTAGGGGACTAAGATAAATATAGAATGTTGCTAAAATGTAATATAAAAAAAGAATCCTGAGACGTCAGTATTTATGCAGGCACAGTGTTGAAATAACATGAAAAATGATGGTAACGTATAGAAGCTGTGTTGCTAATGTTAACATGGTAGGCTGATGAGCTTTCACTTTTCATCTGATAAATAAACTTAAAAGCATGATGGATGCTCCAAAATGTTTAATGTTGTAAAGAGACAGACAGCTGACATAGCCAGCACCACTGTATGTGGGCTGAATTCTCGATGTATAAAGGTTAAAGGCCAATGACATGATTCACTCAGTAGTGCACCGCAGAAGTCAACAGCATTTCTTCCAAGTCTCAAATATCAGGCAATTACTGCAGATGGAAATGCTCCTCCAAAGGCTTGAAACCCTGAAACAGTTTGCAAAAATATGTAAAAGAAAAAAAAAAAAGGCTGCATAATCATTGTTTGTCATAATATCGTACACGCAAGAGGACAATTTCAGCCCCACTTCAAGTTCCATGAAAAAGGTGCATGTGAAACAGATAAGTGTTTCATGTGAATGTAGCAGCAAATTCAAGCCGACTTCCATGAACTAGTCCGCAGGCTTTGCTTCACTGACAAATGCTCGGAAGTTGAACTTCAGTGCAACTGAATGATGGTTACCTTACTTAACCAGAGGTTAACCAGTTCTTCTCTGATCCTCAGCTCAACAGTGTCACAGAGAGGAAATATGTCTCATGTCTGCAGCCTTTTCCTGCCATCCTGAAGAGATTACCCACTCATGTTTTTGCAAACCTTTTAAAAAAAGTTTTTTCTTAACGACAGACGTTTGAAGTTGCACACAGATAAAGCTCAGTCAGCGGGGGGTCTTCTGTTAGGAGTTGTTGTCAAGTTAATTGGTTGGTAATATGACAATGGTCCAATCAAACAGCATGGGGGCGGAAAAGCGATTTACTGTTTCTGCCTTTTTTTTTTTTTTTCAGTTCCACGGAGAGTGTGCGCTTTTCCGTCCCTCGGTTTCTCTCTAACCGGGTCGTTTCCCTTCCCGCTTTTCTTTATTTGTCGTCGCATTCTCCTGTGTGGTTCTTTTCACTCTTTCTTATTTGTTTGTGGGTTTTTTTCCCACCCCTTTCATCTCTGCTGTCCTCTCCCTTTATTTTCTTTCATGATTTCTCTCTCTCTGTTCTCTGCTTTATTGTTGTTTGCCTCTATTTTTGAATCCGTTCTCTCCTTCTGTTTCCATCCTTATTGTCTCTCTCTTGATTTATTCCTTTTTTTCTTCCCAGTACGTAGCTTCCAGTTTCTCTCTCTATCGTTCTGTCCTTCCATCAGTGTGTGAGTGTGTGTGCATGTCCTCTGCATATGTATGATTTTTAGAAGTGTGAGGAGATACTTGAACCTCGCTAAACTTCAAAGCTGCAGACGATGGAGGCAACATCAAAGTTAAGTGGTAGCAGTGAGCAGTGACTTCAAAGTTCCTCTGTCTGTACAGGCGTTGTTAGTGTGCTCGGCGCCGGAACCGTAAAAATGTGAACGCCATCACACACAAACAATCACTACAACAAACTACTACAGCAACAAAAAACCCAAAGAAAAAGAAGAACATCATCCGTGGACAGAACAGATGGTTCTTTGGTGGCTGGCTGTCCTCTGTGATAAAAAGAAAAACAACAACAACTTTTGATTTCACACAAAATTAAAACAAAGATGAAAAAAAATAAAGTGCATTATTCTCAATGGAGAGAAATGTAGTTGTCACTTTTGCTTCCCAGGGAATGTGTCTCGTTATTGATAGATCCAGTCCGTGAGCCGCTCTCCGTGCTTTGCCTGTGGGGCAGGTGTCAGGTTTGAGAAGTGACAGCAGTTAGAAATGCTGACCTGCTCACACTGCTGTGTGTGCTGCCGATAATTTTTTTTTTGGAGAAAGTGTTGTCTTGCCTCGCTCGTTTTGGCCCATTAACCCCCTGTTTATTCCTTTCTCCGTCAGTTGTGTTCCTCTAAATGACTCCTCTCTGTATGATTCCTCTATATTCAGTTGCACTTTGATGAATCATGGTTTAAGTATTACATCTTTTATAAGAGCGTAGTAGGGTTGAACATTCACTTTAACTTTGACTTTATTGGTCAGCAAGAGATCTCATGTAGTGACAGTGTGAGCTTTTGTTTTACAAATATGTAGGACTCCAAGTTATTTAATACAGAGTAAATGACAGATACTGTATATGCATCATGTTAGCTCCATATCAGGTGAAAAAGTGAAGCTCTCGAAGCTAATACGTTTTAGGAAATTAGCTTATTTGCGTTGGTGCTGAGAACTAGATAAGAAAAGCGAAAGCGCGCTCATGCCTTTACGTTAAGTGTGAAGCTAGAGCTTGGAGGCGATTAGTTTAGCTTAGCATTAAGACTAGATGCAATGGGACACGGCTAGCCTGGCGCTGTTGTTTAATCTGTACAACATTACTGGTGTTTTTCTGTAATGACGGTTGTCCAAAAAGGCTACCCAGAGTGACAGATACTCTAGATGTGTGCTTTGTGCTAACATTAGCCACTTCGTTGCTGCTGCAGCTGCTCTTTCATTGGGCTCAGGCGGCTGTGTGCTTTGTGGTACTGACTTGGCGAGCTGCTGAAGAGCAGGGTCAGTGGCTGTGCAGTGTGAGCACATCGTTGTCATCGCTGATCCCAACCACCTCATGTCTCACTCACATGAGAGAAAAAACGTAATATTATCAACAACAAACACCGCTGTTGTTAATACTCACTGCTGTCATCAAGAATGTTTGTGGTGGGAAATTCTTGTGCCAAGAGGAATGTAAAAACAACAATTTGTGGTTTTACAGGGAGTTACATGCTGAACGTGTTTTAAATACTTCTGTGTGGTGTCTTCACTGGCTGCCTGACAACATCACTTGGTGCAACTCCAACCACCTGTTTCAGGATGCATTTTCAAGTTGGGCATAAATTGCAAACCAACTGATAATCACATATTGCAGCTGCAGTGAATGTTTTTTTTTTGCTGATTTAATTTATATTCAGTAATAATTTGCAATACATTTGGATGAAAACTTGGCTACTGTGACAACAAGTAGACATTTTTACTCTTCTGTTTGTACCCAGACAAAACAAATTTGGTTGATTATGTCAGTTGGTGAACTGTAGGCGCTTGTAGTTGTGCTTCTTATTATGTACCTTTGGACAGAACCAAGTTCGCAGTGTCCCCTCTTCCGCCTCTCCCAATCTTTATGCTAAGCTAAGTTAATTGCTCCCAGCTCTCCACACTTGGCACTCAGGTCACATCCCCTCCGCCAGTACAACAGTCTTCAGAGTGAACTATGCTTATCCTCCTGATGATGACCATCTCAGGACTTTCTTCTCACCATCGTCAAATAATTCATCTTGACTTGGAAAATATTGGAAACAGCTTGTGGGAGACGATATGATATTAAACATGAAGACATTTGTATAAATTCAAAGCTTTTGTAGATTTTATTGAAGACATGATTGAATGGAATGCTTAACTTGATATAAATCGAATTGTCAAACAGTTTGACAAGTTTTTACTGAGAATGTGAATATGTGTTTAACAGGTCTTCCCTTGAATTTCATCATAAATGTCAAAATGTCCAAAGACTGACTGGTGAAACTTTCAGTTGCACTTTGATGAGTCTTGGTTTAAGCATTACATATTTTAAGAGCATAGTAGGGTTGAACATTGACTTTATTGGCTATAACTTTGACTTAATTGGTCAGCGAGAGATTGGTGTCAACATCTCATGTTGTGACAATGTGAGTTTTTGTTTAACACAGATAAGACAGGTTTTTTGCAGTGTGACAGAGTTGAAGGGCACACAGATAAGAATTTACCTTGACCAGCATGTTTTTTTTATATAGTTCTTTCCTTATCCCCACAGACAGGACAAATTCCCCTTTGACTCACCAGGTAAATATCACGTAAATGTTTGAAAAGGAGGACACCCGAGTTAAAATGTGGTCTGATATACTTAATCCATGAAAGTCACATTTATAGTGGAAAGTTGGAAGCTTCTCATCATCAGGGTGTTCTGTGATAATGAGCATCAGTTAAAGACTAAACCTGCTCTCCGTTTTTCTCGTTTTGGATCCAGAGCTGAATTGGTTTAATAGGCTTCATGTTAAGTGACAGAAAATCTGGCTTATCTTCTTTTTTCTTTTTTTTTTCTTTTTTTTACGAGACTTAGTGTAGTGTTGCATCGCTCTGAGGGTTTCTCCATTCATTTCAGCAGATGTTCCTTAAACTGTGTGTAAGCCTTAGAGGCCAGATAGCAGAGGGGAATGTGAGGAAAGGCGTGGCACGTACAGCGAGGAGAAGAGATGATAAAACGACAAGCAGGAGAAGTGAGACGTAAAATGAGCAGAAGAGAAGAATTGATTTATCTTTATTTGAACACTTAAGACATTTTCATCACCTTACTGCAACGTAAACACCATTTAAGGATGATAAATCTAACTTTCTGTGACATTTAAGACAGATTAAGTTAAGGAATGATCGGATTGCACTCCCATCATTTTCTGTGCGGATTAAAAATGATATGAGAAGGTGTGGAGAGATTGGTTGGAAGCAAGTGGAGGATAAAGGGAGGAAAAAGAGGGAGATGAGCAAAGGTACGAGACGAGAAGAGAGAAATGCAGAAGGACAAGTAGAGAAAAGGAATCAGCACTTAAAATTGATCTATTTTTCTTTGCACTGTTAACCGTTGTCAGTACTGAGGCAACATACTTGAAAAACCTCTAGTCTGTGAATGTACGAGACTTGGGTAGCAACAGAAAACGTGTACTAGTGTATATACAGAGGAGATGACTCCTCTCAGAGGCAGCATGTCTCCTCACAGTGTGAGACACTTTAACCTTGAAGGGATGTGAAGACTTTTACTTACTTACGCACAATATACCTCTCTCTAATTCTGAGCTTTCTCTCGCCGAGGTCAAGTACACGTCTGCATACCATAATTTGATAACTCACGTATAAAAGGACCATCTAGCTGGAATACTGCCTCTTACTTTTACTCTTTTACTGTAGCACTTCTTCTTGAGAGTTACAAGAAGAAAGAATTGCCCCTAAGGACTTGAAACATGACTTAAGAAATGCTTTGCCGAGATGTAAGACTTGTCTTGGACTTGTCCCAGAAAACAGCTCCGATTGAGCCGTACGTGTGCAGCAAAAAATCATTCCATGTTGAGTCATCATCTGGATTTAGGCAGAAGCAGTGTACAGTAGGGTGGCCAAAACAAGCGATTAAATTACTTTACTGCAAAACCATGTTTTCTTGTTCTCTACGGTCATCCGTGACACAGATTTAATAGCTTGGTTCCATTAGGCTTATATTTTTGTTTTGTCATATCAAAAACGTCAGTGTTTCAAAAGGATTGTCATGTGTTTTTTTGCTTTGAAAAGGATATTTTTCCATTCATTTCTTTCATGAGACTGTTGTGTGTGCATACCAAGCTCATCAATGAATACTAAGATATATAAATACTGCGTGAATCACATCTGTATGCTGGAGCAGACCAACCAAGCTTGAATACATATTTGATATATATATAGTCCTGTAATCCTGTGAGAACAACTAGCTTTTGATCAAGTGAGAGATTGATCTTCAGTCAAGCAGGACCAGATGATAATTCGATGCCTTCAAGAAGTCTATCGAACGGTCACCCAGTACATGCTGTCCTCCCAGTGATTCCCTACGTTAATAATGGCAGTTAAGTCACTAAGTCTGATATATCTCATGGGAGTCAGGTTGCTAAAAGACACACTATCCTTGAAGACCCTCCTCCAGCAAATGCACATCTGGCCCCGGAGTCCCCCTCCCCTGTCCCTTTTCCCCCTCTGCTCTCCTAGCCTGTCCTTAATCAACTCGCCTTTTACAGGCAGCAGTTGTATTTTTAACCCGGAGAAACACCTGGAGCTGATGTATTCGCTCTCTCCCCTCCACCGAGGGTTTTGATGGAATAGCAGATTCATCACATTCACCGGGGCTTTTCCAAGTCCCTAGTGTGAGCTGTATGAATAAAGAAAGCTGCAAAGAAAGCATGTTTGCAGAGCTGAAACCACCCTGGTTTTGGAGTAGTTTCTATTTTAAGCCACTGGGAGCACCTGGACAGTGGAGTGCTGTTAACTGAAGTGCTCGGCTGTTTCAGAGTTGGTGGCAAACTCAACGGATCAGGAATGCATTTGTGAGTTGAGACTGAACCTATACTCTGCAGCAAATTTTACTGACTGTACTGTTTTCCCTGTTTTCACTATATCTATATTCCCTACTCCATGTACACATGCAGTTCAGTTTCTATCTCTACCTTTACCTTTACCTTTACCTTAACTTCAATTTCTATGAATACTGTAAATCTTGGACTGCCCCCATCCTTGTTGTAGGTGAGTTGCTTCCTCAACCTCAAAAGGTTAAGTATTTTGAGGTCTCGTTCAGGGGTGACATGAAAATAGGGATGGACAGGCAGTTTGGTGCAGCAGCATCATCAGTAATTTAGTGTCGTGAAGAGGGAGCTGGGCTGGAAGGCAAAGCTTTCGACTTACCAGTCGATCTATGCCCCAACCCTCAAAGAACCTCTCAGAAACAAGCGGTCAAAATTATTTTGTCAGCAGCGGACTGTTGTGGTGAAGAGGGAGTTAAGCTGAATGCTTTAGATTTACCAGCCCAACTATGCAATATTCATGAGTCATAGCTAGTGACTGAAAGAATGAAATCTCTGATTTAAACACACAAAATGAGTAGAGGTAGGGTTAGGAGTTTGGTCATCCAGATGGAGCTCGGAGTAGAGCCGCCGCTAGTCTGTGTTGAAAGGAGCCAGCGAAGGTGGTTCAGGCTTTTGATAAGGACGTCTCCTGGGCTACTTGCTATGAATACTGATTGGAAAACAGTGGACTGCCCCCTCCTTGTTGGGGGTGAATTGCTGCCCCAAGTGAAGGAGTTCAAGTATCTCGAGGTCTTGTTCATGAGTGACAGGAGTGTGAGATGGACAGGCGGTCAGTAGTAATGTGAACGTAACACTGGATTGTCGTGGTGAAGAGGGAGCTGAGCTAGAAGCTTTTGATTGACAGAAAGAGATCCTGGATATCAAAGGCCAAAATGAGTTTCCCCCGGCTGGGCTTTGTCTGTAGAGGTAGGGTGAGGAGCGTGGACATCCGGAGGGAGCTCAGAGTAGAGCCGCTGTCACTTTGCGCCAGCTGCGGTGGTTCGGGCATCTGATTAGGATCCCTCCTGGGTGCCTCCCTTTTGAGGTTCTTCGGGCACATCCAACTGGGAGGAGACCCACGGGTAGACCCAGAACTCATCAGAGGGATAACATATCTTATCAAGCCTGGGAAAACATTGAAATCCCCCCAAGAGGAGCTGGAAAGGTTTGCTGGGAGACAGATGTCTGGAATATCCTGATTAGGCTGCTGCCCCTCGTGACACGACCCTGGATAAATGGTAGAAAATGGACAGACTGATTGGACTAGGGCACAACGCAGGCATCATGTATATAAATTCCTATAGTGAGAACGTGCATGATTCCACTTATATTTTTTTCCTTTTTGAATGATCAAACCTCCTGAGACAAACATACTCTCTGCTTCAAAAATGGCCAACCCTGCACAGGTAAACAATGTACATTAGTTTACCATGCCTTGTCTGTCCATACCTAATTGTTTGCTGCCAAAGTTTATGATACTATCACTCTTTGCATCCTTCATTCTCTCCTCAAAAAAGGACAAGTTTACCTTTGATCAGCTTGACTGCTCAAAGTATTTCCACTGCTGGTTTCAATCCAGAGGTGAACACTGACTGTACTGATGCCACAAAATGAAGCAACACAGCACTGCTTTTTGTACTATAATGGCTGTAATGTGTACCTTTTTTAGAATTCATATTCACAGAGCACACAATCAAAGAGGCGCTCAGTGAAATGGAAATGCGTCCTACAGATGCATTTCTCTCAAGGTCTGAAATGCTCCCGTATGACATAAGGAGATTGGTTATGGAAATTTAGTGGGAGACAGCATTGTGTCATATGGCCCACGGGGGCTGCATGCCGGCTTCGTGTTCCGAATTCACTTGAATAAACTCAAATTTCAACGCACATCACTTCATTATTTTGACTGAGTGCCCGTTTTCAAGTGGGTGAGACAAACAAGCATCTGTTGCAGCTTAAACCTGAATGGATAACATTTGATTTCTAGAGATTAACTTGAGTCAAATTGGCCCTGCCTGATAAAGCTTGCAATATTTTTTCAATATTCAAAATTTATTCATTAAGGGTCGTGAACTTTAAAGTTTTGGGACCCGTCCAGTGATAACGGAGAGGTTAAAGCTGTTTTAACTTTTCTTATCTCCTCCTCCAGACAACTGGAGCTGCACTCCCCTGACACCAGGCACACAGTGGTGCTGCGATGCCCGGACCAACCATCTGCCCTGTCCTGGTTCTCCGCCATGCACTCTGTCACATCCACACTGGCGCAGGTCTGTCTATGATTTTATTGGTTTTACAAGTAATTCCCATCAATGTGACCATTAGAATTAGATATTTGAATGATCACAAGTATGGCCATGATTCAGCTTGTCAGAGCTGCTTTGAATCTAATGCATCCTGAATGATCATCTGCCCTAAAATCTGTCACCCTCCCACAGCGGGCGCTGGCAGAGGTCATCCAGAACACAGCCAGGACAGGAGTTGCTGGCAGCAAAGAGATACGACACCTGGGATGGCTGGCAGGGAAGGTAGGAGTGTGTGTGTGTGTATGTGTGTGTGTGTGTGTGTGTGTGTGTGTGTGTGTGTGTGTGTGTGTGTGTGTGTGTGTGTGTGTGTGTGTGTGTGTGTGTGTGTGTTTATGTGCATGTGAGACAGACAGGGAGTGTAAAATGCTTTATAATACCCAAGTGTACAGTGTGTGTGTGTGTGTGTGTGTGTGTGTGTGTGTGTGTGTGTGTGTGTGTGTGTGTGACACCCATGCTTCTAGATTTGTCACATTTTAATGGGGTGCTCTCTCTCATATTACCAGTTTGTGATGCTGCTGTGTAGGTGTGTACATGTGTGTGTGTGGTCTTGTTCTGTCTTTGTGAGGGACAGTTTGAGTTTAACTCCTTGAAAGTGTGGACGTGGTTGGAAAAGTCTCATTGCTCTAACCTTTGAAAAGCTATGATTCGGTTTGATCTTTTTGGTCCACAGCTGTGAAAGATATTTGATATTTGAGCTATGGATTATATTTAGTTAGTTTATATTAGTTTTGTTTCATATTTCTTGTTGCTACATTTGGCAATATTAATCTTTTTACATCTTGTTTTAAGGTGTCTCCTGATCCATCAAGTGTATTTACACAATTGTTTTATTAAGTGGTTGTCAAGTGGTCTGCTCCTCTTAATGTTCTTGTTTGTGTCTAAATGTCATACTGTGCTTGCAACTACCTACTTTGTACGACGTGTGTTCCAATAGCGTCTGAAGGCACAAGCATAATGTGCTAGTTGTTCTTGGTTGCACTAATGTCGGTGCACACAATGGTACATTGTCGTTTCTTAACACGTTTGATTGTAAACAAGCATAAATGTGCAAATATACAATCGGTACACAACCACAAATGCCAATAAACTCAAATGTTCGAAAAATAAACTGCTAAATTTCAGCCGCAGCATTGCATATGACAGATTTTTAAAATAGAGCGATTCACATTTCCAGAAAGTCTTTCCTCGAAGGAGTGTTGCACACCTTTTGTACATGATAAAAGTGACAGGGGTCATTGTATCAGTAGCTTCCATCCCTCCCTTGCTCCACACCTATTGGCTGACTCTGTTTCCCAACAAGCCTTTTGGCTGGAGTGTACTCACACCTTAAGTCTTACTACTGATATAGCTGTATGTCTTCTATATGTTGTCTGCTGTGATTTGTCTGACTTCTGTCTCCTACAGTTTTCCCCCTGGACGTTAAAGTTATCTAATAATGATAGGGTTCATGTTAATTAAACTCTGGTTTAATTTAAATTCTGGACAAGGTGGAGCTGATTGTTAAGATTAATGCCAGGAGCAGGTATAGAATTACAAACGTTGTTTGGGTGTAACGGTTCACATGTTCCTGTGTTTGCTCACATATTTTTATACTCTCATATCTTCTTTACACACAAATGCACACGTATTTGAAATTCATACAAGCACACACACACAGATAAAGGTTCACTCTCATTTTCTCTCACTCACACACACACACGCGCACACACACACACACACACACACATACACACACACACACACACACACACACACACTAATACCTGTCTAATTTAGTCCTCATGAATTTGCCAATATTTGATCCTTCAAATGCAGTACAATACTGTTACTTAGCAACATATTCCCATTATGTTAAAAGGCTGACCCTTGACCCTCTAAATCCCACAATATGATTGGTGGAGGCAGAACTTCAAAGAGCAGCTTAGGATTCCGTGGCTCGGCTGCAGATAAGCTCTCATAATGAGAATAGTTATGGAGCATTGTAAAAGGAAATATCTGGCACTGTGTGTGTGTGTGTGTGTGTGTGTGTGTGTGCGCGTGTGCGTGTGCGTGTGCGTGTGTGTGTGTGTGTGTGTGTGTGTGTGTGTGTGTGTGTAGGTGTGTGTGTGTGTGTGTGTGAGTGTGCGCGTGTACATGCTTGCATGTGCAACTTAAGAGTTTAACAGTATGTGTTCTGAAGTGAAAGCGAAGGTGTGCTCATTAGGAAGGTTGGGTGGGCGAGGGGGCAATACAAAGCAAATGCGGAGAAAGCGTACCTGCACTTACACAACAGCTACCTTTATGTTATGCTAATCTCCCCCCACCCCCAAGGCACACAGCAAAATAAACCCAACATTTAGTTCACAGTACACATTTCCGGTGAAGGACAAGAAAATGGTGGGAAATGACGGTGAGGCAAATGAAACGAGTTGGGCTGTAGAGTTAAGTGAGAGAGAAAAACAATGTTTGCGAACCCAGTCTTGGAATATGTTGAGAAGTGAAAATTGGTCTACATCCACTGCCGAATACAGTCTTTTATACACCATTCCTCTCTGATATAAAGAGGTACTTCAAAGATTTTGTTCCATTCAACATGAGCATACAATATGAGGAACCTTGTATGGTTCTTTAGTTACTCCATTGATTCACTGAAGAACCTCAGTGAAGGTTTTCATGCATTAATGCATCAGCTGAATTAAAACTTTTCCAGCAGAGCATCAGTTGATTATGAAAAGGAAAACTGTGAAACCGACCGCTTTTTGTTGAAAGGTTTCCATCTGAATGGAGGGGTCTCCTCAGGATGAGTGGGTATAGAAAATAGATGAACGGATATCAACCTTGCTGGTGTCATTGTCTGTTTTGCGCTGCAGACGGAGAGTGAGAAGCAGAGCTGGAAGCCGGTGCTGGTGGTGGTGACAGAGAAAGACCTGCTGCTGTTTGACAGTCTACCACGGGGCAGGGAGGCCTGGCAGAGCCCTGCACACACTTATCCACTTTTGGCAACACGGTAGGTCCACTCCCACATGTGTAAACATTACAAAAACAAACACACCATAAAGTGTATGGCCTATTTCTTGTTACTATTGTGTTTTCTCAGGACTTTGATTGTAATCTAAGTTTGACACCTTTTAAAAACAATTATATTCCCAGTACAATAGTTCAAACCTGTGCTACAATACCGCTCTTTTTTAGCCCATTGTTAGCTACATTGCTACATATATGTCATCAAACATACTAAATAACGTAGCTAATTATGGTTAAAAAAAAAAAAAGAAAGAAAAAATTTAAAAAAAAAACCTTTATCCATCCTTCAGTATGGTTTTCTTGATAATGAGCTTTAAAGCCTGAGGTCAGCATGAATGCACAAATGTTTGAACCAAATGTGATCATGGCAGTCCATCCCAAACTTGTTGAGGTGTTTCAATCTGGACTAAAGTGGTAAAATGACAAACCCATGGACTGACTTTGCTATTCCTGAAGACCAGCTACTAGTGTGGCCAACAGCTGAAAGGTAAAGGTAGCAAATAGAGAGTGATCTGGGTCTTTTTTTCTTTTTGGGTCACTTTTGCACAGTTCCTGATATGTCGGAGTATAGATGAATCAGTAAACAACAAGATGTTTTGTACTTTTCAGTATAAAAAACTAAGGAAGTGGAAAAACAGGATACAAGAAATACAAGAAATTCCCTTTCTTACCGCAAGGTGCTTTTTCACGACAAGAGCTTTTCATTATGACCGTTTATTTGTGTATGTGTTCATGTAGTTTGGTCCACTCTGGGCCCGACCGAGGGTCGCCTCACTCTGGCACGGAGCTTTTCTTTGCCACACGGACCGGCACACGACTTGGAATCGAGACTCACCTGTTCCGGGCTGAGACCACCAAGGATCTGTCAGTGTGGACCAGGCACATAGTCAATGGATGTCATTCCTCTGCTGAGATGATCAAAGAAGTCACCACAAGTGAGTAGGGCTACATCACACACATTTTAATGCACCTTTACAATGGAGAACGCAGTGTACACACACAGATACTGAAGCCCACAGAAAGCATGTAGCGGTGGACGGAGTGGAGTGGAGCGAGCAGCACAGGTCACTGTGCTCGGTTCTTGGATGTTTCCAAAGATGTGTTCAGGCTTGCTGTAGCTGAGCATATCCTTAAAGATTTAGGAGGCTGCAAGGGTAAATATGGCCCGAGGTCCTGCAAGCCTAAAAAAAAAGTCTAAATCCAGTGCATAGAGCAAGATGTATACAAACACACACATACAGGCTCCCACGTCCACTCATAGAGATAGAGGAGGGTTTGTGATACAGCTTTACAGCCATATGGAAGATGTGGACAAAGGACTTGCTATTTATAGAAAGGAATGCCATTCTAGGTTGTATATGTATGTGTGCGAGTGCTGTTTGGCATTGGGTATTAGCCGTCCAGGGAATTCCAACAGAATAACCCCCCACCCCTCTCTCCCTTTCTCTCTCCCTCTTCGCCTCCGTCTCTCTCCAAGCACAAAATGTCCTGGGAACTGCACTTCTCCCCTGGGCCTCCCTCCTCTCTCCATCTATGATAACATCACGCCAAATTAGGTTTCACTCTAGACTCCACTCATATATGAAGCAGCGGTATCCAGCAGCAAATGGATACAGGACCCCAACACTACTTCCTCATTGTCATTGCGTTTTCCGCATCATTTATTGGCTCAAAATTCTCGTTAAAACTCTCCTAAATGGTGTCTGCAGCCACTGATCCAGGTGTTAATGCCACGCTTTGATTAGCATGGCGAGGCTTGTTTCACGTCTGCAGTGATTGATTTGAATTCAACACTCTGCCGCGTTCGATAAAAATCTGATATTGTATGTCACGGTAGTTAGTAAGGAAATGACAATGTTAAAGGGAGGTCTTATTTAATCCCATGTCAAAACGATGTCTAGACTGAAACATGCTGCTCAGTATTGACGTGTTATGGCTTGAATGCAGCAGCAAAATCAACAGCTATATCATTATTATTCGTGCACTAACCTTAAACAGCATAAAACCGAGGAGAGGTACAATTCAATATAATTATGTTTTTGCCACGCGGGGGAACAAGACTACGCATCACAAACACATCACTGACTTACTCTGACCAGCACAAACACATCCAGCAGATACAGTAACATTAGCTTTAATTAGTAAGTTGTATTTCTGACGAACTGATAATAAAATTTCAATGCTGATTCTACTTTTAGCTCACCTTACGGATTTCTGCTGCTTTAGCTGCTTAATGCTAGTGCATCATTTAGCAGCTAAAGACTAACTTGTGCTAACTCTAGCTGTCTGACATTTACAGGTAGTTTACTCTGGGTTTTTAGCACTTTTTACCTAAAACAGCCACCTGTCATGTCAAAAATGAACTCCAAAGCTGCAGTAAAATACATACACATGTAGTCATTTGACTCATTGTTAATATAACAATACTCAGAGTCTTGTTGAACACGTTTATGGTCTAGGAGAGAGTTTAGGAGGTAAAAGTCTGATGTTTGATGTGTTAACCATCTTACTTAAGCATGGTGGATTAAGATACACCAGAGACTGATGAGATCTGTCATTACTTTTTCAATTAATGTTAAAATTGAAATATTGACCTGATGATAGTGCTACAATGGATGAAATGTCATGGGGGCTCTGTGTCATCACATCCTGTTCCTGATCTTCATCCAGATCTTCTAGTTGCCAAGACGTTTCAACCCCCACGGTGGTGCTAGAAGTCAGTGGCTCACCAAAGTCATTCATCTTCTGGGGACCATGAATGTTTGTACGACAGCATGGTGATCACTGCAGTATATTTTGGGGATATTTTAATTTGGATACAAAATGATTGTCTGACAATCAACAGGCATCACCATTCATAGAGCTGTGCCTCCACCATAGCTAAAAAATAATTTGTTACAGCAGCTTTATAGGCTTGTGATTTAGGATAGTGGCACCATAGGCCAAAATAATGAGGAAAAACGAGAATAGTTTTGAATATTTATTGCGCACTGTTGAATTTCTCCCTGAAATCTAACCCATAACTTCTCTGAAACAGACCTGATGTTAGCAGCGAGCCGTAACTGTCTTGTAATGGAAGTAGAACAGTAATTTACACTTCTCAGAGAAAGGAGTGTGATTGTGCATACAAAGTGCATTCCCTCATTTTTCTGCAGTGGCCACCCGAGGAGTTGATGAGCTGACCTTGTCACATTGTGATAAATCATTTTGATGTTTTATTCACTGTCAAGACTCGTGACAAGGATTTGCTTTGTAGATGGATCAACTCTATATCACTCACCGGGCAGCAGGCCATTCTTCGAGGGATTTTAAAGGGGAAAGTAATTTGTCCGGCTCTGAAATTAAATTTCGCAGACACTTGGCCTGCTGTCATTTCTGTTATTATGATGTCCAAGGTGACTTAAACCTTTCAGAGGTTATATTGATACTTTGAGCTGTTAGCGGGATACAGCACTGCATCATGTAGTCACAACATCTGCTGCATGCCTGCTCCCTTTAGAAACATTCAAAACAATCTCACTAAAGGGTCCATATAATAGATATTCCAGTGCTTTGCTTCATGTCCCTGGAGTTTGCCCATCAATCATGGTATTCCAGATGTTCACGAGTAATTTTTTTTTGGAGCACTTTAACGGACCAATTTGTAAGAAGGTTGTTTTTTTTTCCCAACAAATACTGATACTTCCGGGTGGTGGATAATCCAACCCACCAACCCGAACTCTCCAGTATTGGGCCTTTAAAGCTGTGTTTGAGACACCGGCATCAGCAAGATAACAGCCCAACCTGACGGACATAAGGAGTCAGGAATTGGAATTGGTGTTGGTCTCGACAAGTGATTATTTTATCTCATTTAGTTGTAGTGGACGAAACCGCAGTGGAACGCCCCACAACATCCAAGATGTTCATGATAGATTTTTTTTGTCTGCCACAACACGTTCTACAACATGTTCCAAACGCTGACCGACAGAACAGAACGATCCTCAGTGTGCACCTGTAAACGTAGCGTAACAAAGATGAATAATGGTGTTGGTGCCACGAGGGGGAACTGTCAAACAGAGGGAGGGTCAACGTTGTTTTTACTGTCTTTTGTCTTTTTTAGGCTTTTGTGAATTACAATGATGGGGCGGGGACCAACATGTCTTCTAGCCAAATCAGGGCAAGAATTCATTACTCTGTAATTCCCTAGTCTGATACAGTGATCATCGAAAGAGACATAAATATTGTGTTGTTTAATGGAAATTAGACATTTGGAGGTGCAAGCTTTCTGTATAAGGATTCCATTCTCATGCCAGTGCATGAAATATGAAACTACAGCTACAGTTTAACTGACTGTTAAAGCTTCTTCATCAATAGCTTGATCTTACAAGGGAATACAGTTTTTAGGTGACTGCCTGTTATATCTGAAGCTGCAGCTGGTTAGCTTCGCTTGGGTGGTAGACAGTTAGCCTGGTGGTATCCAAATATCCCCCAGCATCTCTAAATCTAACTAACCGTCTCCCTTTAACATGTGCAAACATCACATTAACTGGCAATTTAAGAGCCCAAGGACAGCTACTGTATTAACCTTGTGTTGACAGTGTTTTATCAACTGCTGTGGCCAAAGGTCAAGAATAAACTTTGAAATACAGATTAAAATCATCGTTTTTACGACCAGCTTCAGATTTGTGTTTAACATCAGTAGTCCCATCACCCCCTGCACACCCACAGCCTTCTTGTTAATGTTGTTGTCAAAGGTGACAGCTGTAAAACTTGTTAAATTGTCTGAGGTCGACCGGGGCTCCTTAATGAAAGGGTAAACAGCCTAATGACTCAAAAAAAGCGATTCTACCTCAGTGGCTGCGCAAAATTAACCCAGTTACCTACTGTGACACCTGAAGTTTAGCACAGTGGGATGCAATTTTAAAAACAGCGTTTCACCTGCCACTAATGTCATCTGAAAACAAATGACGGCGAGCGCAGAGGTGGTGCCCTGTAATAACCTTTTAGCGTTTTCGACCTGTTGTGATGGTAACAGAGTTTGTGTCTCCCTCCTCTCTCTGTCTCCCCGTCCCTCTCTCATTTAGTTACTCTCCGTGTTATCACTCTCCGCCCCTCCTTCCCTCCCTCTGTCTTTTCCACTCTCCATCAGGCAGAAAGAAGGGCTTTTGTTGCAGCCTGAAAAGCCCCTTTCTCTGCGTGTATGTGTGTGTGTGTCTGTGTGTGTGTACTCTGGTGGGAAACGCTGCTCGCCCCACAGATCAAGGCTCTCAGGTAGGAGAGTAGAGTTTCAGGTCTAATTTTCACTCCCGAACACAACAAAGACCCCGGCACTCTTTGCCCCATTTACAACTGTTGTGCCATTAGGGAGACGTTTGTCCTGCCAGATTGTTTATACATCATTAGAATGATATTACACATTATGAGAGTCATTTTTCATCATGAATGGGATGTCTTCAGGGTTCCAGGGATATTACACTGTGTGTTTGACTCTGTGTGTGTGTGTGTGTGTGTGTGTGTGTGCGCGCGCGCCTCATTTCTCTGTTTGATTCAGTGTCTTTCTTATCACCATTACTTCCTGAAGTTTTTACGCCTCTGTTGGTTTAGTGTGTTTCACAGCTGATAAAGACGGGAGAAATTACTGTAATATTCTGCTCTGCTGTTGACACAAAAAAAAAGAGTCTTAAACCAACACCGGCACCGCCTCCTGCAGGTCCCAACCCCTCACCTGATCAGTGTGGTTTGAAGCCAGCGTTTCCTCTGTAGCTTTGTTATGTAAAAAATGTAAATTACTGTATACTACAAGAAATTATTAATACATTCTGTTACATTTTTTCCTGTTCAAACACATAATGAGGGGTTGGACAAAATAAGGTAGACACTTCATTAAAAAAAGAAAAAGAACCTAAACCTTCAAGGACACTAAATCAGCATTGCAAGCACTTGTGCAAAAATGTTTTTTTTTTACAAGGCTGCAAGATGATTAATAGTACTCCTATAACAGCCCAACTTGAAAAAGATCCCCATCTCTTTGAGAGCAGTTTATCTGTGTTCAACAAAGAAAAGCTTTTCAGTCAGAAGCGCTTGAGGAAAGTGTCCTTTTATAGAAGATGGTTATACAGTGAGATCTGGTGAAAAATGCTCTCTCCCTCCTTTGCTCCCTTTGTGGGCTCTCTCAGAAAATCGGAGCAGCAATGAGGATTTTTGCCGGGGGAACTGGGACAAAAGGGGACAGTAAGCTCCATCAGCACCGCTTCTCCATCAATACAGCTTCGGAGACCCCTGTCCTATGAACACCTTTTGGATTAGTCAGGCTTTATAAAGCTGGCTATATACTCTTCCTTCATGCATAGCCTATATCAGCACTTGACTTCCATTACGTTGTTAGACAGCATGTCATAAGAACTAGATCTGATCAAGTATACCCTTAGCTTAAACCCTCGTGAATGTTGAATTGATCAAATATAGCCCAAAAGGAGGAAGAGGAGGTGTCAGAGAGAGCTGAAACAGCCAGCGTCATTTGCATGAAATATCAAATGATTAATGGTGCCTAGTGTAAGCAGCTGCATTAATAAAATGTGGCATTACAAATCAGCTAAGCGTCAAGTAGCTGATGATGTTGTAAGCTATGATCCATTTATAATTTTGGAGATGGTTACAAGTTAGGCTTGGATTGGTCAGCTCTCACAGGCCCGAGCAGGCATCTGCATCTGCTCTGCTGGTGTTTTTGCCATGAGAGCCACACCGGGGCACCTGTGTTGTTAAAAGTCATACTTTAAGTGACCACGAGGAACTTTAACGTGTTTATGAAACAGCCTTGTGATTCCTTTGATGAATATAAATTCCCTGCAACAGCAAACGAGGCCCTTAGCGAAAAGACTGCTATTTCTATTAATGCCTGTGCTCGGGTCCGATCACATATATCACATATAAATACATTACCTCATCGCGATCCATCCTGCGGTTTCTCTCTCACTCACTTCAAAAACAAATGCATACGACAATGGCACGGGCTGCTTGTAAGATCTTTACAACAGCAGGTGCTGGTGTTGTACCGCTTTTTTTTGGTAAAAGTGAAAGTTTATATATACATATAGTGTAGACTATAGGTCAGATCTGATATCAACATTTTTCTTTTATTATCAGAATCATTTTTAGTTTTTAGTTTTTCTTAATGTTGATAAAATAAATTAAATTCAAAATGTGATAGTTTGGGTTCTGATGCAGCATGAAATCAGCAAAGTAACTAGTAACTAAAATGATCAAATAAATGTAGTGGAGTAAAAGTTAAATATTTGTAGTAGCAGTATAGAATAGCAGAAAATGAAAATACTCGAGTAAGTACAAGTACCTCAAAATTGTACTTACAGTAGAGTCGTCCTGGTGGCTCATTTAGATGCAGAATAAGGGCCATGTGCATTCCTCTGTGGATTGGGCCTTTTGATACTTTTTTATATATTTTGCTCCTAGACCTGCTTTATCATTAAAAAGAGACATGGGAAAACTTACTTTCTACAATATGGGACCTTTTAAAATACTTTTACAGCCGGCAGCTGCCGCTTGTTGGCAGTCGATCTAATAAAAGACACTTTTTGGAGCAGTAATTAGGAATAAGTGTGTTTTTTGGGGCGTTTTGATCATTTTTTCTCCGTTGAACCACATTGAGAAAATGACATCAGCTGTTCTTGTTAATGTTTTTAAATGTAGAACTCGATCAGATGAAAAAAAAAATCGAAACAATAAGAGGAAATTTACATCAAGATAGATAGATAGATAGATAGATAGATAGATAGATAGATAGATAGATAGATAGATAGATAGATAGATAGATAGATAGATAGATAGATGGATAGATAGATTCTGGAAATTTTAACCAACTAATTTAATGTGCGTCTCTATGACTTGATGTTGCCAGTCAGAAAAAAAACATCCATGTGCTTCTCTGTGCAGAGTAAATTAAACTCATAAGAATGTTTTGCCTACTGTGTCTGACCATAGTCTAGTGTGTGTGTGTGTGTGTGTGTGTGTGTGTGTGTGTGTGTGTGTGTGTGTGTGTGTGTGTGTGTGAGTGTGTGCGTGCGTGCGTGCTACTGTGTACACATTTGCCAACCTTGCTTTCATAATCGCCTCCAGATAAAAAGACGAACGACGAAGGGATTTAGGTGTGTATAGGGTGATTAGCGTCGTTTGACTGATGACGTGGTTAGGTAGTCAGAGAATCCGTATGTTGACAGTCGGACAAAAGAGGCCGGTGCGTGTGACAACACACACACACACACACACACACTCGTACATATATGTAAACAGCCATCCATAGGTATTCTGTTGCCCCACAGAGAGAGAAGATACAGACTATATGCATCTCCATCTCTTTTTCACATATACACACACCCACACATTATACACACTCTCGCTGACATATGTACCCGCATGCAAATACAAAACACACACACCAACACACACACACACACACACACTCCCCTGCCTCCACACACATCCTGCTCAGGCTGTCAGCAAACAATGGAAAGATAACAACTCTCTCCTCGCTCTCTGTGTCACACAAACACGCCGCTCAGTGGATCAGATGTCGTCCAGAGAGAGAGGCTTATGCTGTAAATGAAGTTTTCAGCACGAAGCCTTCATGTCTGCCTGGGGGTGGAGGGGGTGGGGGTGGGGAGGAGCGAGGGAACGCTCGCTGTCAAGACATTGAAAAATAAGACTAAACGCAGCTAGATCACACCTCGTGGAGACGAGACAGGTTTGTCATTACAGCAGAGGAAAGTGGCGACTAAATTGAAAGAGAAGATAAAGATAGTAGACTCCGCTTTACAGCCAGACTCACACTGAGAAGAGAGAGCGGGAGAGAAGGAGATGAGGAATGTTGTACAACAGATGAATTACACTTTCAGCAGGTTGGTCTCTGTGTGGAGACGGCAGCCTCTCACTGAACTGTAACAGGCAGTGCTGGGCAAGTTACTTTCAAAATGTAATAAATGACTCTTAAAAGTAATAATGTACAATGTAATGCATGACTCATTGCAGTTCTTGTATCAAAATAACTGCAGAAGTTTGATTTATCATTATAACATGGATCATGTTGTTTTATAACGGTTAATTACATCAGATCAAGTTTATTGCAATTTATAACAAATTCAGTGGTGTGCATTGTAGAGACTAATGAAGGCACATGTCTGGAAAGGTTCATGGAGCGTACCCACTTAAAAAACATGACGTCTCACTCCTCAACCATCTCAACTGTCGACTTCTGGTGATGGGAAATTCTTCCGCACAATCCAATTCAGGTGTGGATGAATTCTTAGGAAAAAAAAATTTACATTAAACACAGTTAATGTAATAATATTACCAGTACATTGAAAATGCTCTAGAAATACAAGTCCAAAATCCTGTTAGTTACATGACATTACTCTGTTACTGTTGAAAAAGGGACGACATGTTACAACCAATACTCATGATAGACTTGAGACGCAGGAGGTAGAACAGAGTTGGACGCACTTTAATAGATAACTGTTGTATTAAGGGGGAAGCAGAAGAGGAGAAAGCTTAACTGAATTGCCGCTTTATTTGTGAATGAACTCAGTGATTGGGCTCAGTCAGGCCCGTCGCAATATCATATTATCTCTACACGATAATCATGGCCAAAATAATTCATGATGATGATTGAGATGATTATGATTATTTAATTGCAATATCCATAGATCATTTCCAGAAATCCAGTAAAACCAGCTCTGGTTTGTCGTCTCCTCTAACATTTTGACAGTTGTTAACATCTGCATGGCAGACTGTGTTTGAATCAGCTAGTTAGTTACTGCGTCCTCTTCCTCCTTTTTCTGTTCCATGGTGGGTGGCAACGAGTGTTTGGGTGCACAGGAAGGAACAGAAAGGATTTAAGTGGTGCTGCACTATGCAAACAGTATGATCACATGAGTATTATAAACATGATATCAATATTTCATATATAAACATCACGCTTTGATCATGGCCAGTATATCAAGATAGCCCTGATCTCAGTAAAAGGCAGTATGATAGCACCACAAACCACAGCCTGCATAAGGACAAAGAAGTTGAAACGACACCTCAAATGTGTAAACGCCTTATTATTATAGCTTATATTAAGGAGGGATTTATTGTTATATCTTTAGTATATCATTATTGAACCTAATAAATATACCTAACAATCTGACAACTAAGAGATTAAGTCCCTTTTGAACAGTTTAAACAGTGAAAATAGCCAAGAATGTCATGTTGTTGATGTTCTAAGTATTTTTTTGCCATCAAACATAGTAAAATGAGTTTATTGGAAGCACCTGTACAGAACAGTATTCTTTGCACTGAAAAGATTAATATCAGTTCATATTCAGTATGGACTTTCAGGGAAAAGCAGTGGAAACAAATTTTTGTTTTAGAAATGAACATTTCTGAGCAAACTGTAATAAATACCTACTAAAATAATAGCTATTAATGCTTTTGTTTGACATGTGAGAAGAGCTGTAATCATGTAACGCAGAACAGAGGAGCACAGTTATTATTGCTGGACTGACCGCACGATCACCTGCGTCCGTTAAATAAGCTGAAACCGATACTGCGTCAGTGTCATCCGTCTTTTCTGAGCACTCTGCACAAACATCCAACACAGAAACATAACACATTAATCATACCGAGCGGCCCTGCCCTTCCAAAACAAGCCATCACTCGGCACTTAAGTCATTAGGCAAACGAAGATCTTCCCTGAAAGTAAGGAGAGGACGGGGGGTTTTCCAAGGACAGGGATGAAATAACAATATGCATTTAGAGATGCGCCGCTACTCACATAAACATCTGTGATTTAGACCTCTCAAGGATAATTTCTTATTTTATAGCACACGCACCAGCTCTTTAACTCTTATCTCTGTCAGCCACGTGTCATTAATACGATGAAAAATGAGAAACAAGATGATTTGTTCATGGGCATCCTGTTAGGTAAAAGTCAAAAATTTAATTATCCCATCCATTTCTCTTCCAGGTTGTCTCTACCGGGGTCAGGAGTGCCGGCTGGTGATTCACTACGAACAGGGCTTCTCTGTGCTGGCTGATCCCACGCTGAGAGACAGGGAGAGCGTGGAGGAGAGAGAAGCTCAGACGCCCATCAGGCCCCGGGTGCTCCTCTCCTACCCCTACGAGAAACTAAAGATGTCCTCAGATGACGGAGTCCGCATGCTCTTCCTCGACTTTGGAGGGAAGGAGGGGGAGATTGTGAGTATTTTTTTTGGAGTTGTTGGCTCAATCATTTCTCGTTTCACGTCGAGCTGCTTTAAAATGAACTTCTTCGAGAAAATCCTTAAACTTTCTTTAGTTTTTGTTTTTCGATTCACGATTGACAAGGTGGGGGGAGAAACTGGCCTCTGCATCTAGCTGACTTTGCTGTGGTCATGTACAGCTCGCAGTAAATAGAAACAAGTTCATACCCCACTCTCAGGGGACTTCAGCGGGCCTTCTGGGAAATGAAGCAAAACACAAACTGGAGGGAGAGAGAGAGCGGCACAGTAGAAAGTAGATTGCAGCACTTCATCACACAACCTCCCGAATTAAAATGAACTTCACACGTACGTGCGAGCGCTCGAGAGGGCTGTTTTCTTTAAAAATAGCCTGTCACTCACTGTAAGAGTTTTAATCTGTTCACACCGCTCTGCAGCTCACTGTGTGGAGGTCCAGTTTGCTCGCGTTTCAGGAAGTAATCAGGACCAGTTGCTGTGTATACCTGAAGTACAAACGCTACCAGCCTCTCTCATATGATCTTGTTTGACGCTCCTGTTATGAATATCAATGTTGGTGTCAGGAGGATGAGCTCTAGTAGCATTTTTATTACCTTCCCTCGACACTTATAAAAGCTGTTTTTCCCCAGAAAAACTGATGTTTCATCATTCATGAGGCTGTAGCGCTGTGATTCACTGTATGCGGTGAAAATAAAGTGACAGAAAACTAAAATATTTACTCTCCTGGCTTAACGGATTCAAAATAATGTGAAACTGAGACATGTTAAATCTGTGTAACCATCCACATACAGCCCCGTGTAAATCTTCTGTCAGATACACTCAGGTTTGACTGCTCAGATTATGCTGAAGGCAAGTGAGCAAAGACTTTGGTGCTTTTGATTATAAACCCTCTGTTAGCTACCTTCGCAGAGCAGATTTCAGGTTTCTCTAGCATTTCTGGAGCCCGGCACAGCCACAGAGGAGGCTTTATGAAAGTCCCAAGGCACTCGAGGATGTGGCTGATGGCTCATTAGCTCAGCATTTGAAAGTGGAATCGGCTGGGCTTCTTTCAAATTGTTGACTATACTGTCATTACTTGGCAGGGACTATGTATGTCTAATTTTCTCACAGCAATTGACAGCTTATCTACCCCGTACAGAAAATGCATTACGGAGCACGGGCCGAGCCAAACCATTGATTGTGGCTTGGAAAACAAACATCAAGAGTCCACTACACTCTGGCACAGTGGTGCTTTGTGCTAGATAATAACTAAATGCTCGAATCTATGGGAGCAAATAAGGGTCAGTCATGTTTTGAGCTTTTAAAAAATGACGTTCACCTTGTGTGTGTATGTGAAAAAAAAGCCAGCAAATTTACACACACAAATCTAAATAAAGGTATGCTGCTGTTTCACAGTGGCAGTGTTTTTACAATTTTCGCCATCTTAGTGCGGCGTATTAACATGCTAATATTTGGTGATTAGCACTGAAACACGAAGGACGGCTGAGGTTGATGAAAATTACTTATTTTTGCACACTGGTTGCCCCCATCTTTAATAGAAAATGCTGATAAAGTGCCCTATTGGATGCCTCTATGGTGGATAAATGGGTGAGGTGTCCTTCTCGTGAAGAAAACGTGATAAAGTGCCTTTTAAGTACCCTTTCTGGGTCGGCCTTGTTGAAGTTATTACAGTTCATCCTGTGGGGGTCAAGAGTATCAGTACAAAATTACATGGCAATCCATTGAGTATATTTAATTCACTCCACTACCAACTATTACCTGAGGAGCTTTGTTCAGCTCCGCTCCGAGCCAATGATCCGAACCTCTCGACCTGCTCTTGACTTGGACATAAACATCCCCCTGCGACAGACTACCTCTGCACAATTTTATTTATTTTTTTCCCATTTACAGCCATCAAACATTGGAATATGTGTCCAGCTAAAGTTGCACAGACTTCTTTCTTTTACATGCGGTGCAAAAAAAAGATAATATCAAGCAACGAGTCGAGTTGATTTGACAGTGAATCAGAGTTGTAATTGCAATGGATTTTAATTGTATTGTACTGAGTGATTGTGGCCTCTGTCTGTATAATTGTCAGTGTGATAGCGGTTCTGTAAAATATTGTTTTTAGTGTCTGGTGATGTTCTGTGTGCACCTGCCCAAGAAACGCAGATGTTCAAGTGAAATCTGGCATGAATCTTCTTCTCTCATCTTGTGTTTAATTTTAAATTTCTTTTCGATGGCTGTTTAATAAAGACTCATTTGACAAAAGATGTCAACCGGTTGGGGGCGATAGAAGGGACATCATAGGATCTTCAGAGTATTTAGGATTCATCCGTCAACTTCCATGGCTATCCGTACCAAATGTCGTGCCATCCATCCAATAGCTGTAACACTTCAGTGCGGACTAAAGTGGCGGTACAACTATATTTATCCCAACTACTGAAAATCTGACTTTTGTCAAACTAAGGACCTCGTGGAGCAGTAATGACGTGCAGCTCCGCTCATATTTCATCGCCCTGGCTTTGCTCGACGGGAGGTAGCCTCTAAAACTTCCTCCGTTTTAAATCTGACCAACTAAACAGCAGTTTGTGTGTGAATTTATAGGTTAAATCTCCCTATAGGCCTCAGGAACAGGATGTGAGTCATAGCACCAGTGAAATCACCCACTGTTTATTCAGGCTATGAACAGAGCTTTGTTCACACTGATGTGGCGTTTGTGTGTGTACAGCTCTTAGCTTCAGCCACGACCGTCTAATCCCGGCCTCATGGGGGACTGTGTTGACTGTGTAGTTAGTTTTGAATATATTTCTATGGTTTTATGTGCTTTACAAACTCTTCTTCTTTTTCATTGCCTCCCCTGCCACTTCTTCTGTCTGTCATCCCGCCTGCTTTAATGAATTCTCACATCTTTTAATTATATTCTCTCCTCTATACCCCACTCATGTTCTGCATTATTCTATCTTGTTCTACTTTTGTAATTCCTTTGTTTTCCCTTTTCTCCTCCAGCAACTGGACCTCCACTCGTGTCCAAAGCCCATCGTCTTCATCCTGCACTCCTTCCTCTCCGCTAAGATCGCCCGCCTGGGTCTGGTGGCCTGACCTGTCTAAAGGGACATTTCATCTCCTTCTGAAAACAGAAATCCACCTTGTTTTTCCACCTCTCTGCAGCCCGCATGCAGTACAACACGTCAAGACTCCTTCCGTCGGGGACCCAAGCTGAGTGAATGTAGCGTCTATGTGTAAGTCGACCGTTTTGGGGTCTTCAACTACAAGTTAAAGGAGAAAATCAATCCAGACTGGTTCTGCTTTGAGTGAAAGGGACAGATTTCTGTGGGATAAACCCTCCCTTAAGGGCTGCATGGACTAAAGTGTTGACTGAAGAACCACAGAAGAAGACATGTACTGGACTAGAAGAAGAGAGATGACATAATGACAGACTTTTCAAAGGAGCCGATTGGGCATTACTGTCACGTCCAGGATTGGAAGGACTGGACATGTGCGGCACGGTTGAGATGAATTCACTTTTAATTCAATCAAAACGTAATGGCAAACTGCCCTCCATTTACCAATTATATAATTTATTCACCATTAGCTCTGAAAGGACATTCTGAATTTCACCCGGTCATTTTTCTTCACCCAACACTCGACACTGTGGACAAACTTTACGCATTTGTCTTTGTTAGTGTTCCCTGAAATGTCTCTTTACCAACGTCAGCATTCATCATTAGACCGAGAGGCACAGTCGGCCACAAAGTGATGGCTGACTCAGATCTAAAATGTCACGGTGTTCTTTTAACAGGTTGCATACAGTTTGACTGATTATGACAGTGATCTGGAGTCAGTTCTAATGCCTCAAATACAAAAAAAAAGAGAATAATTGGCTTTAGATTAAAATGATATAAGCTCAGGCATTTAGATTTTTTAATCATATTTAAATTCCATGAAGTGTTTATGACTCAAAAACAAGAAAAAACTCACATCGAACAGGTGAAAAAGTTAAGTCGCTTGTTATTGGAACTTTTTCTGCGACTGTAGATCCAGGTGGCAGAAATACCATTAATTAAATATTGAATATTAATGGAGGTTTATGACGAAGTCAGTCATAAATCATTAATTTATCTCTAATAGTACCATAACTAATTAATGAGGTCATAATCAGAAATCTTTGGTAAACACATTTTGACAGTGTAGTTTAAAGCAGTAGTTTAACTTCACAGAGAAATACGGCTTTTTCCTTCCTTTTTGAGAGTTAGATGACTGTCTGTTACATATGAAGCTCTAGCCACAAGCTGGTTAGCTTAGCTTTGCCAAATGACTGGGCACAGAGGGAAACGAGGCCTACCCACGTCTAAAGGTAAAACAAAATCCACCTACAGTCACCCTCAGAGCTCACTAATTAACAGGTTCCTCCTCATTATTGTATTCTGCACTGGGCTAATAGGCTAATTAAGGCTGAACATAAGATAGTGTTTTTGAAGCTCTGTCAGTCACCGTCCTGTCCACAAAAGTCCTTTTAGGCAAGGCTCACAGCTCGGGAGCCCTCTTGGTAACGGCCCAGGGCAGTTATTTTGGTCTAACAAGACCAGGCCCCAATCTGAAATGAATGAGATTACCATAACTTCACATTCAGTTGGTCACCAGGACATAAAAACTGCATGTATAGAATCACCAATCAAAAAAAGAAGAAAAAAAAGGATACCATGAGATTTTCACACTTTTGGGTTTTGTACAGATTAAGCTGGTCGGACCTGATGCGTTAGTTAGTAGTCTGTAGAGCTCCTGGTAGGTTGATATTGTTACATTTGTAAAGATCTAGGTTACCCCTTTCCCTGTTTCCATTGTTTATGCTAAGCTAACCAGCTACACTACAGCCTTATATTCGACAGACAGATATCAGAGTGGTATTGATCTTCTCATCCAACTCTCAGTGTTATGTTTCAAGGCAGAAACTGACTGCTGGACACCAGGCAGGCAAGGTGGAAATAACAAAAAGTGAGCTTTAATGACGTAATGCTGAAAGCCAGGCAACAAAAACTGAGGCAAAAATCCAAGAACAAAAAGCAAAATAACTAAACTAAGATCAAATCAGAATTACACAGGGAACACATGCAGGGATGATCACAAAGGACTAAAAACGTTGCTTACCTGACAACTCAAAGAGGGAAACACATGGACGAAATACACTAGAGTCCAATTAACTAAGTGACAAAAGTTGTACAGAAAACAAGCGGGAAAACAGACAAAGACAGGAAGTGAATCACAACATGGCACATGAAGAGAGGGAACACTGTAAAATCTGACGTTAGTGACTTTACTTTAAAAAACTCCAGGACACCGATGACTTCAAGACTAATCATTTTAAGCTGTTAAAACTTTTTAGCTCGTACAACTTAAATGTAATAGTGTACTCTACTGGGTAACTGTGAGGTAATCGGTTTCCTGACTTGTCAACTTAAATCAGGAAAAATAAATGAAAGCCTGAAACCATAACACTCAGCAAGACAGCAATGAAGCGTTCTGTTTATATGGAAAACTAAGAAAATCAAATGGTGCCACAGTCAACCCATCACCTATTATTATCTTGCATTATAGCGATGTAGCCATCATAGGAGTCTTAAATCCTGCAGTAGTCAGCGCGGCTCATTATCTTCTTTGGATGTTACGCAGCAGATCAGATCTGCACGCAGCACTGTCTCTGACATGGCTGGCTGCCAGGTCCTTTCCTCGTGCCTTCAGATGACTGAATTTAGAAAGAGATTGATCGCATGGATCCGTATGGAGCAACAACGTGACTTCTATAATGGCTACTTTGCTTTTCGTTTCGAGCGCAGAGATTCCTTACATTTCCAGTGGTCCCTTCACACACACACTGTGAGCAATGATTTACACAATGTAATCCTACCACTCTAGAAGAAATATCATGTGTTTTGTTGATACTAAACGATAGTGGAGGCAATGTAACACTTTTGTTCAGACAAGAATCCAGCACTTACTGATAACCTCGGGTGGAGAGGAGCTGCTTTGATATGTAGAATACTCTGATGCCTTCGGCAGCTACTGTACTGTCACTCAGAATGATAAAGCTTAGTTTTTAACAAACGGTGCACATAAATCATGTATTTAACAAAAGTGACACGATGAGTTTTGTTTTTATTGTCTTCACCAGTCGTTCATGCGTTTCTCTTCAACAGCAGACCAGCTGAGAACGTTGGCTTGGGAGATTTTTTCACTTGATTCATATTTAAATGTAAATTACAGCCACAGCTTGTTTGCTAATGATGCAAGTTGTTAACTTTTTTTTGACTGCTCTCACAATTGAAATGAACTCGACACTCCTGTACACACACACACACACACACACACACACACACACTCTCTGCAGTGCAACAAAATCCAGGCAGGTTTTTTTAGTTTTTTTTTGTTTGTTTTTTTGGCTGATGCACTAATTTACTGCACATTAGTGATGTTTTAACTTGATTTAAGGCATGTTTTATAGAGCAGCTCAGCAGAAAGGATTCATGCGTCCACAGCCGAAGAGCTTGAGAGTAAATGAGATTCAGACTTAGCACAATCGTAACTCTTTGACATTGTTTGCTTGGCTGCCGGGTAATGAGCTGGCATCCTCGCTCTCTCCTTCACACACAAACAGACTCACAGATGGATGGACACGTTTATGTTGTCGAGGGGTTACGGAGTTTAAGCCTCAAAGACGGTCATAACTCTTGACATTGTTTACCAGTTGACACTGTCTACCTGCAGATTTCTCCCTCCTCTTTTTAGTGTTCATCGCCGCTCCCCTCCCGTTCAGGTCGTTATTGACTGCGTGAGTCTCGGTGGGACGCCAAACGTCTGCTGATAGCAACTGTTGCATCAGGTGAAAGAAAAACATAAAGAACTCTCTCCAGGTCAATTTTGCCACACTGAGACAGACCGAAAAGCTGTGTTTGTGCCAGTCTTAACACCGACAAACAAACAAACACACAAACACACACACACAGACCAAAACTGTTACTGTTGAAGTGTAATACACACACCCAACTACACACGAACATTCACGCTCACTCATAGTCAGCTTTCCAATTGAGAGAGACAGAGACAGAGACAGAGCGCCATATTGACTGAGACTGACGCTTTTCATTTTGGGGTGGACGAGAGCCAGATCAATTAGTAATCAGCCATAAAGTGTGTGTGCGTGTGTCTGCGTGTGTGTGTATGCATGAGAGAGAGAGAGAGAGTGAGAGAGAGAGAGAGAGAAAGAAAGAGAGAGCTAATAAATATACACAGTTGTGTTCATGTGCACACAGTAGACACTTCTCCCAGTGACATGCAAATACATTCCACTCAGGTTTTTTGTTTGTCTATTTGTGTGTGTGTGTGTGTGTCTGTGTGTGTGTGTGTGTGTGTGTGTGTGTGTGTGTGTGGTGTGTGTGTGTGTGTGTGTGCATGTGTGTTTGTGTGCCTGTGTGTGCATGTGTGTGTGAGCGGAAAGGGGCTCTGAATGAATAGCTTTTCTTCTTGGCTTAATCACTTGTTGCATTCCTCAGCCGAAGCAGGTCCTCACAGGTTCTGGACCGCCTCTGTCGGTCTGTATGTGTGGCTGGTTGCATACAAACATGTGGCCTGCACCACTTTGCGTGCATGAGTATGCATCAGAATTGTGAAAAAAAGGGGGGGGGGGGGAAACATTCAACATTTAATATTCAACACTACTTTTTGTGGGAAACGTCATCCATTTCCTGAACCTAATTTACCACTCATTGTTTTCTGGGTTCGGACACAATGTCCAAAAATCACGCAAGCTGTGATTCATGTATAATCCTTCTCCCTCTTTTTTACGACCTGCAAACACTCAAATGAGTCCTAATACCCAGAAAATGCTTCGAACACATGAGCATGATCTCAGACAGAGAGAGAGTTGGTCATCACAAAGACAAAGTCGGTCAAACTAAACATAAAGTGAAACTTGCATTCATTTGGTCATTAATTCGATTAATTTATATTAATACAATATATAAAGAAAAAGAAAAACAGATAAAACTCGGTCATGCGTCACTAATATCATGTATGTTTGAAAAGGAGTGGACCATTTTGTTAATTTGTCCAGACTGAGGGAAAGGGAGATGTATACCAGATCATGTGTCACTACTGCACTGTACTCCGAGTTCCAGCTTGGCATGGGGCGAACAGTAAATTCGATTATTTACTAAAACTGTTCAGCCACTGCAGAAGTCCCATGTGCTGTGTTCCTGCTTGCTGGACACTTGGCTTCAGTTTGTGGGTGTCTCTCAGCGACTGCAAAAGAAATAGTGTTGTCTCCTTGCGGCAGTTCTCTCTCTAAATCTTCGGGGGAAGCGAGATGTAGTGTGGCTGGTGCTCGCTGGTGTGCAGGTGGTCTTCGCTCCACTAGTCAAGCATCATTCACAAAGCCACAGAATGTACAGACTCGTCTGAAATATCCTCATCTTCCTCATTCTAGCCAAATTTTGAAGGCTTACTGAAAGTCTAAGGATGTCTGTCTGTCTGTCTGTCTGTCTGTCTGTCTGTCTGTCTGTCTGTCTGTGGTGGCACGGGGCAGCAGACCTTCACAATAAGTCAATTCCCTCACTCAGTTTGCAAGTCAAACCTAAGAAGCCGTCACGCTCTGGGCTGCCTGGCTGTCTTCAGGTGCACCAACATAAATCTCTTGCTCAAGTTTGTTTTTGAGGGGCTTGAGTCGTGGACTCTTAGCATAACAATGGACATAATGCCTGAAGTCTCTCATTATGCTGCACAATTAGCTGGTGAAATCGACTGAAGCTAGCATTTAATTGCAGCTAGGCAACACAGCATTTAGGCCAAATGGAGAAAAGTGGAGATGGGATGTATGAAGAAGTCCAGCAGACGAGGAGCGGCATTAGTATTCCTCTGCAGTAGCCAATAATCAATCTGATTTAGTTCTGTTTTGTTCTTGAACTCCTGGGGGAAATATCTGGCTCTTTAGCTGCTAAACGCTCCACTATGTTCACCAGCTAATTACTTAAATCTACTGCGGCCTAACAAAATACATTTTTGGCCATAACTTTAGAATTAATTTTATAATTACAATAGAATGTCACACACACGTCTTGTGGGATAAAGTGATGAATTATGACATTTGATATTCAAAGGTCAGAGGTTAAATGCACTGCAACAACATAATACTCTGCAAAGAAATGATTTGACCATTATTCAACACCAACATTTTGGAAAAGCAACTTGACTGACTCACAGAGGCGTCTAACTGCGGGGCGGTAATTCTATTTTTTAAAATGAAGCTGGATCCTTCTTCCTGCTTCAAGAGTTTTTGTTGCTGTAAGTAATAAATTGCACTCATCCATTAAATTCTGCCCATTCTTTGATTTTGACCCAGCTCTCATATGAGTCCCTTAAATAAGAGGCTACAACCAGCAGCTTATCTTAGCTCAAAGACTGGAAAAAACAAGTCTGTGGAAGTAGGGGAGAAAAACACAACATTAAGATCTATTTAGTCAGTCATTAATAGCTGCCACTTGTTTTCCCTTGATGTAATGTCAGAGCATTAATCTTTTTTTTCTGCAACCCTGTGATACACAGTTTGTAAACAGCAACTAATGACAAATAGAGAAAGCAAATGAAGCTCTTGATTCAGTACAGAGTGTAATGCTCCATTTGTATTTGTCTTGTAAAAAATCTGATTCTATTTACCGACGTGATATTGAGAATCAGGTCTCAAGACTCGTGACCCAAAGACATCCTCTTACCTCACTGATGGTCCATAGCAAATGAGCATACTATTTTAAAGATCCAGTGTGTAGGATTGAGGGGCAGAGATGGAATATAGAGGTAATATCCATGGTTATGTTTTCATTAGTTTATAGTCACCTGAAACTAAGAATCGTGATCATGTTACATTTGAATGAGCCTATTGTATCTACAGAGGGAGCAAGTCCTCCTCCAAGGTGACCGCCGCGTCGCACCACCGTGTTTCTACAGTAGCCCTAAATGGACAGAAACAAATTGTAGTTTCTAGAGAAGACCTTTCTAGTTTTCACGTTTTTCTCGGCCACCGTGGGCGAGGGGTGACAGGGGGTTCAGACCACACCATGAGACGGCATGGTGTCGTATAAGTCTGCAGGTATCTTTAATTATATAAACCAAGTCACGATTGATCGATTCATTGTACTCGGTGTCTTTAAAATCTTCCTTTCTGTCAGTTGAAAGATGTGTCTTTGGAACAGGCCCAGTCTCAAATGTGATCTAAGATGATAACTCAGACGCAGACGGTCCCTGATGTTTTAAAGGGTGACTGGGTGGGAACACTGACAATGGGCCCGCCAGACAAGAGCACACTATGTAGGTACTGTAAGATAGAGAAACTAGGTCACCTCCTCACTCTGTCCCTGTTATTATCTGTTAACAAACAAGAAGAGGAGAAGTAACCTTCTCTTACACCATTAGAGGGCCGATGGAGGCATGCTTGCGAGGTGATGTTGCTGCCATGACCCTCCCACTTAACAAGCTCCGTTACTCTCTCGAAAACAACCCACCCACACGTAACCTATACACACGTGCAGCCTCGAATCATAAAACTATGTACTCCTACTGACTGCACACAACCTCACCTTTCACTCTTTGGCAGAGAGGGAGGGACACAGTCTCACTGTCTCTCCCGTCTCTATCTCTCTCACGCACTCATAGAATACAAAGTCCCAGTCTGTGGGAACCTGATGATAAAAGAGATTTGGAGTGATGAAGGTGTGTGTGTGAGAGAGAGAGAGAGAGGGAAAGAGGGAGAGAGAGGGGAATGTTTTAGGATGCCACTGCCAAGTCCCTACAGTACCCCCGAATGCACCCCATCTCTCTCTTGCACGTACACACGCGAGGTTTGTATGTTCTCTTCTGTCCAAAAGCACTGAGATAGATGTGAATGTGTAATAAATATGTGATGTGCGTGTGTGTGTGTGTGTGTGTGTGTGTGTGTGTGTGTGTGTGTGTGTGTGTGTGTGTGTGTGTGTGTGTGTGTGTGTGTGTGTGCTTTGCCTCTCGCACATGGGAAGTGATCCAATGAGTATAGCATGCTGTCATGAAAATAGCATTAGTGGGTGTTTGAAGCGGTGGCGCTCTTTGATCAGAGTCGCAGGGTTTTTTCAACTGGACCTCAGTGCTTGTCCGACAGAAAACTTCCTCCTGACGAGCAGGGACGTATGTATGCTGCCGACAGGTGGGAGGGAGGAACACAAAGACTGAATACCTCAGAGAGACCATACGCGCTCTGACACAAACAGGGAGGGGGAACACGTACGCGCGCGGGCGAGAGAGACGAGATGACAGGATTACAAAGCAAATCATTACGCTCTTACTGTGTTGACAGTGACAGGACGCACTGCAGTAATGTGCTTCAAAGGGAGTTTTAAGGGGATTAAACAGGCGTTAATGGGAACAACACAGAAGGGAAGTGGCTTGATTATTTAAATAAAAGAAGATTACAGGTGCACTAATAAATGTATTCATAGAACAATTAATCAAATGATTATGTGTAATGTGAAAAGCTTTGTTTGTAGTGACAAGTGCACAGAGGACGATCACAAACACTACAGTTACCTTTTAGCTCTACAGAGGCTTTCAACATCCTGCAGCTCGTTGCTTTGGTTTCTCATCAGTGTGGTTTTTAACCACAAGCTGCAGTTGCTGAACTAAGGGGTTGAAAAATAGTCTGAACATTTTTGTAGAAAATTATGACATTATTTTGAAGTTGACTCACCAGTGATGCCATACTCTAATCTGACCACTTTTTTCCAGTGGCATTAACGCATAAATATTCCCAAACCAGTAATCAGATTAAAGCTACTTATTCAAGTCACTGTGCGTTACTATTATTTTTGTCATTTTCCTTAGTAAGAATATATATTTTTGCTTTCTTCTTGCGTCTCGGGGAGTGACGTCACGTATGCGACATGTCAAGTTTTTCAGCACGAGGACAACTCACGTGTAACACCACACAGCGACACAAACATAAACAACAATGGAGGGAGGAGAGAGATACGCATTTTCTTAGCTGGAAATACAGTCATTATTTTGAATTTGTGTCAGCTAAAGATGAGAATAATAAGGTTCGTTGTACACTCTGTGCTAGCGACAAAGTACTATCAAGCTTAAAAAACACAACGTCAAATTTGAAGAAACATTTGGAGTCACAGCACAGTTAAGTTTACAGAGCAAGTCCCACCAGGTGGTGTTAAGCAGAGAGCTGCAAGCAAAGCCACGGTCTCAACTTCTGCAGGAGGTCCCCCACCACCCAAACAACAAAAGTTGGACTTTGGTGCAAAACAAGTAAGTGGGGGAGAGTTGAAGAAGTTGGTCTGGCGGTATGTTGTAGAGGAAATGCTGCACTTAAACTCGTTTGGTGCCATAATAAACAAGATCCCTACTACTATCAATGCCGTGCTTGGAGTTACCCTTAAAAATGCACTTCCAATAAATTGAGTGATTGCAAAACCGGTTGTCATTCATTTTTATGTTGAGGCGGCGGGGGTGTTATCAGCAGTTGCTGAATTTAACTAATAAAGTAACTTGTAATCTAACTTAGTTACTTTTAAAAATAAGTAATCAGTACAGTCACTAAGTTAGTGTTGCCACTAACTGTGGTAACACTGGTCGTCACTGCATCGACAGTTGTGTAAAACTATATCGTAATTATCGTAGTAATTCTTCAGTTATTGCCAAAAAAGCCTGTTTAGTGAGGTCACAGTGACTTTGACCTTTGACTACCAGATTCTAACCACTTTATCCTTTAGTCCAAGTAGACATTTGTGCCAAATTTGAAGAAATTCTTTCAAGGCATTCCTGAGATATTGCTTTCACAGGAATTGGGCCAAGGCACAACCTCAAAACATAAAGCCTCTGGCTAATGCTACTGCCAACACGGAGGCATAAAAATGCATCCGTATGAGTTTTAAATCTCCAAACTGACCTGAACGTAGCCAGCTCTAATTGCTCAGTAAACAATAGATCGACTTGTGGAGCCCAAATCTTTGTGGGGCCAAAACACACATCAGTCAGCGCATCGCTTAGCAAAACAGACTTGTGAGCACCGATTACATTAACACTTGGAGTCACAGTTCAAATTCAAAAAATGAACACAACTCTAAAAAAGAAGTGTAAGAGCTAAGTGAAGTTGAAGAGATGCTGTCTGGTGAGGTCGGGTCAGTGCAGCGTCATCTTCCAGAATAAAGTTTTGGTACAGATGGCGTCTGGTTGTGCGGGCGAGATGGCAATCGTGTGTGCAATTTGAACTTGATGGCTCCTTGTTTCTCATCAAGTCTTATAAAATGCTTGTTGATGTGTATTTTTGCCTCGCTGTCACCGAAATGAGAACTGTCACACACTGATGCACCCGTAGAAAATCAACCGCCTACCTGACACACACACACGCACACACACACACACACACACACTGTGGCTGTCGGACTGGCTTCCTATAGTCTGTTTCAACACTAATTACTGTTCTATAGAATGTACAAGTGCGGCGGTGTGTGTCAGCCTTTTCCTCTGGGGACTAAAGTTTCTCATAACTTGCAGCTCATTACCATTCCAGTAAAGGAATAGAGTATCAATCATACTGTACGTGAACTCAAACATGGACAGGGCCGTCTACAGAGGTCAGCAGGTCCTTCTAATTCTACTGTAGGTGGCATCAGTGTCTTCCAAGTCTCTTATGTACCAATACAGGTTCGTTTGTATTTGATGCAGCTGAAAATCTACTCCATCTGCCGGCACTATAACATGTGTCGGTCACAGAGAGGTTGCTACAATTACGGACTCCTACATCCTGTGCTTTGCTTTTAATGACTTCAGAACTTGCGATTCAATAATTCAAATTTGGGCAAAACTTTGATAAAATAAAAAAAAGTTATATAAAAAGATTTCTCCTCCAGAATTACATAAATGGCTTTAACACAGCATTAAGATCAGACTGGGCAAGGATTAAATTTACCAAAAACGGAATTGAAAAATGTTACATGTATGCATGAATGTGAGTCAACATTTTGAGCGTCACATTGGAGCTTTGCCCAAATGACTTCAGCACCAAAAGTTATATGGACCTTATTCACATGGCAGCCTCGGAGGTCACAATCAGGACGGGAAGCTCAGATGTCACACTTGCTGTGGTCCAGACGTGCCTTTACATATGCCTTTAATTTCATGCTTAAAAGAAATGAGCTGGAGGATTTAAAGGAACAATTCATGCAAAATTTAAAAGTCAGTGATTAGCTACTATGTCCTACCGACTCTTCATCACACTTTCAACCGGAAAAAAAACGTCTGACGCCGGCAGACGGATCCAAGCAGTATTTACGTGACGTGATTGTGAGCAAAATTCATTGACTCACATGCCTTTGTCACCTTCCACTATTGTGTTAATGCAGTTACTGTCTTTGGCAGTATAAATAGAACATACAATCACCAAACTTAATGTCAAAGAGAGAGTCTTTGGTGAACTCCCTGAAAAACAGCATCCCTATTTGGGAGCGAGAGCCTGACGGGATGACTCTTTACTGATGGTGATTATATGATTTATTTTTTCGAGCAAAAAGCGTATCTTTGTCTATACCACATGCGTCAGGATCTCATTTACAACACATTATGGCAGCATCCATGTAATTATAAACAGTCTGCTGAGACATTATTAAATTAACAGGTGGAAACTGGGATGAAACGTGTAAAAAGAAAATGTAGATCTCAACTTTTTGATGCATGATGCGTATCATCAGGCCTCTTTTTGTTCCATATAAAAATGACAGTGGAGCAGCATTATGCCGGTGCTGCTTGGTTTAGAAGTACCCAGTAAACCTTATTTAGGAGAAATCTACAACACTGTTTTGTTGTGAAGCTCCAGATACAGTCCATTGGAATGAGTGAATAATGACATAATTTTTATTTTTGGGTAAACTGTTCCTTTGAGTAAAAGTCCAAAATGTGCAATGGTAATTCAGAATTAATTCACCACAATACTGTTGTAACACTAATAATCAATAATATTAATGAGTAAGTGGTTGAATGCCACTGTTAGCTGTCTAACAGAATCTTATGGATTATCATCTGATGTTGTTTTACTCTGAAAGATGGCCAAATGTCCCTCTGGATATTCACCATCATTTGTCTTGTCGGTTGATTATCAATGAAGACGTAGTGAAATGCTAACGTACATTATTATACATTATTCACATACATTTACTTGCAACTTGTGATTATAGCCTACTGGAGCATTGGCTCTTTACTTGGGGATCGGGATCCCCGAGGGGAAGGTAAGTTATCTTCCAGGGGTTGCCAAATGGTTGTGGTGAAATAAAATAAAATAACATATTTCAGATTGGGGAATAGTTTTTACATGATGTGTCAGTGATACAATTAGCCTTAAAATAGATTTTATAGAGTGTGTTTGTAGAGTCAGTATGTGTGCGTGAGTTCTGAATGGACACCTTGGTTGTACTTTCACCTGTTTTACCACTTCTAAACTTATCAAAGTTCCTGAATGTTTACAGTGACTGTGCTGAAGACCATACATCATGTTAAACTACCAATGCAAAAGGGAAGTGAAGCTCGTCATGTTTTATGTTTGAGATCGCACAGCATCGTTATCTTTCTTCTTGGCCTCCATTTTCTGATCCCTCCATCAGTCAAAAGACACATCTCAAGCCTGAAACAGAAATCTCACATAGCCATTAATAACATTTATTTTACATGTTTTACAAGCAGCAGCGACAACAGATGGCCTACTCATCAAGTCGGTGCTGTATTCATTTAATGAGCTAGCAGAACATGTCTGTAAATTATTAAGGGCCCCCGGAAATAAAAAAAAAAAATGTCTGCCACAAGATGCTGTAATATTTGGTCGTGTATTTCTGCCCCACAGAAATCACCGAGCTCCAGCTTTGTGTTTTTGTGCGTCTCCACACCAGGATACCTATCTGTGGTTACCCTTATCACTTTAAACCAAGGACTCGCGATAAGTGGCAACATTTGGTGCCTTCTCCTCTGCACGGACACACACTGTTTTCCTTCTCCGGTCATTTTCTGCCGAGGATTTGGTGTGTGACGCAGACCTACGAGGTACAATGTAAACTGTATTATCTCCTCTGTTATTCCACTGCGATATAACCAGCACATGCAGATAATACACTTCTATTATCTGCACTCACCCTGACATTCATTGGTGCTCCCACACACACACACACACACACACACACACACACACACACACACACACACACAGTCCATTCCCACAAAAACAAGCGCAGTGAAAATGTCAGCTTATGCAGTTTACATGGCCTTTAATACCCTCAAAGTGTCGCTGCTAGGAAAAACACAGACAAACTATATTTGGGTTGTCTGTTTCCAAAGTTACTGAGAAAATAAGATTGTACATACAGTATAATACGTCAATGCTTATTCTCAATTATATTAAAGAATTACACAAATAATTAAAGAATACCACTATATTCATGCACATTCACAGATATAAAGATATGATAAATGTAGCCTAAACTAAATAAATACAACATGAAATAAATATAAATCTAAGAATAGTACAATGACGAGGCTGCCTAGGAACAATCATTTCTACTTTTATCCCTCTAAACTTCTCCTGTTTCCCCATCCCTGACTATATTTGGACAGTTGAACGTTGACTCTCAACTATCAGCCGACTAGAAAGTAGCAGCGCTTGTTTAACACAGTCTCACTTTTTATTTTCGTTTGGTTAGTTAATGACCCTGACACTTAATACAGACTGTGGTTTGAGAACCCCTTTTGTACACTATACAATCACACATTTACTTAATTGCTGAGTTTTTCATTAGAACTGGACAATTAGTTGATTGAAAGAAAATGAAGTGTCCACTTCATTGATTGTTTCAGATGTTTTTCCAGCAACGATGTCAGATATTTGCTGGCTCGAGCTAACTTTTGTTTAAGGACATAATAAGCTTTTTGAAGACGTCACTTTGGGATCCAGGAAATTGTGCTGAGCATTTTTCACACATCCTTTTTTTTTTTTTTTTTTAGCCTTTCTGGGCCTTTATTTTGACAGAATAGCTGAAGAGCTGACAGGAAATTTGGGCAAGAGAGAGAGAGAAAGGGAAGACATGCTGCAAAGGGCTACAGGTTGGATTTGAGCCCTGAGCTGCTGTGGTAAGGACACAGCCGCTGTACATAGAGCCCACACATTAACATAACGCACACCATTTTTCATGACTGACAGTTTATTGACTAAATTACTAATCCTGAAAATAATCGAAAATTAATCAGTTATGAAAATAGTTAACTCTAGTGCTACTGAATGTCCGTAATATTTTCCAGCAGTAGAGCAGTTAAACAAATACCGCTAATAATATGGTAAATTCTTATTCAGGTTTTTATGGGGCCGCTCTTTCATTAGATTTCCTATTTTCACAGTAATAATTAGTCAGGAAAAAAACTCCCACTCTCTCCACTTCGCTTGCAATGAATTTTAATAACAGTGTTTTGGTGCTCAGACCTTCATCAGGTCAGGAAACGTTATTATTCAAATGAGTAGGAAATTAAGTGTGGTAGTGTTTGCAATTGTATATTTCTTTCAGGAAACATCCCAAAACAATTATTATAACAATGTTAAGAACCTGTGGGCCTATAAAATTAAGTGCTACATTTAATCCAAATTCAGTAACAAACCAGAACGGCACTCAGTAGAGCACATACCTCCACCAAGGCCCAAAACTCCTCCTTTAAATTAATCAATCCTAATCCAATGTCAAACTCGATAGTTCTTCGATCTCTCCGAGCATAATTTAAAGGGATATTCCGGTGTAAATTTAATCCATGGTCTAACACCCCATGACACCGAGTAAGACCACCCCTCGAGAGATCAAGTTTTCCAACTGCTAGCTTATGTAGTTTTAGCAACCTCAGACAAGACACAACGACCAAGCTGCTGCAGGACAGTGGTGAGTTGTGAGTGTCTTTTCAGTAGAAATCCGGCAAAGCTAAGAGATGTTTGATGCCTCGAACTATGTGGACCCTATTTGTACTGTTGCTGAAGTTTGGTGCTGTTCTGAGCATTATTTGTGGCTATGAGTGGCTTTTTGATGGCAGTTTCTTGGTTGGAGGCATAGACTGCAGTGTATTGTTATCGTGCGGTGTTTTCTGAGGTTGCTAAAACTACATAAGTAAGCGGTCGGAAAACTTGATCTCTTGGGGGGGGGGGGGTCTTACTCGGTGTCACAGGGTGTTAGACCATGGACTAAACTTACACCGGAATATCCCTTTAAGATCACCAGATCTCAGAACCGCTTCAAGATTCATGTACTGTATTATTCCTTCAAAATTAATGATGTTGAAAAACGCCCTATCTCTTAATATTAAAATATTAAAAACTCAAAAACCCTGGATGTAATGGACCTACTCTGGTCCAACACCAATCGGCCATCCAAGTTTTGTGGAAATCTGTTCCATAGTTTTTGTGTAATCCTGATGACAAACCAACCAACCGACCAAACCGCCATAGGAGAAGACATAACCTCCTTGGTGGAGGCAAGAAGTGAATTTCCCCATCAGCACTTGATGAAATAATTCTTCATATGACACAAGCTGTTCCTGTCCACCAGCCATCCTCCTCATAGTTGGCTGAGCAGAAAATGTGTCTCTCATGCACGGTAATAAAGTGTAGTGTCTAGTCATCTTATAATACAGTGCCAAGTCAGAATAAAACAATTAGCTGCTCTGAAGCTTTCTGTTATGAAGCTCAAATACTTCACAGATCATTTCACGTTATCTTGGCATGAGAGGATGTTTTTGCCAGAAACTTGTAACCAGCTCCTTTTGGAGAAAACAACCCGACAGGCGGCGAGAGTTGTATCTCATCATGGGGATCCAAAAATCTTAGTGGTGTTCCTCATCAGTTTGTACTGATGACAAACAGGAAAATATCTGACTGTCTGTGATAACGTAACCCGGCCCTGTGCTGCACTGCTCGGGGCTTTGATTTAACTGTCTGAATAACAGCGACCATCCAGACCACCAGCTCTGATAATGTAACACATATTTCTAAGAGACAGCATGCACACAATCCTTATATTTTGTCAGGAAGTTGCACACAAAAAAAGACTCCAAAACACTTTATTGTGTTACAAATAAAGATAAAATATGTACATTCATAAAGCCATAAAATTATCACTGTGATTAGAAACAAAATGAACAAGTGGAAAAAGTTTTAAAACCGTGCTTGAAAGCAGCTACAAAGAAAAAGACGTCTGAAACCTGAAGCCAACATCGAAGCCCTCGTGGCCTCTCAGTGACTGCAGCTAGAGCAGAGTGCACTTCTGTTGGAAGGCTCAGGAGCAGTGGGAGTGTATCAGAATAGACACAAGATTAAAAAGAAAGACATAAAACATCTACAAAAAAAAAGAATATGTTGCTTTGTGATCGCCTTAGTGAAGAAACGATAAAATTAAATAAAGGATTAAGCTCATTAAAACAGGCTTAATGTAACAATTTAAAACTAATTAGGAAGGCTTAAAAAGTGAACACTTGTATAAACGTCTGGACATTTGGTTGAAATGGACATTTGTTCCACTTATTCCTTAAGACTGTCTTCACTTCTTTGAGGTTTTCTCCAACACCCAGTCAATGACCTACAACAACAGAAAATAACCATTAGCAGGTTTAGTTTTTGAGCACGAAACCAAGCGGAGGACCACTGGTGTTTGGTGGCGTTACCTGTTTGACGTTGCTGGTGGCTGCCTTCTTCATCTCGTCATGGAGACCCCGAGATGTCTTCAGATCCTGAGGTCAAGCAACAGAAGAGCAAGATCACTCATACTGACAAAGTAAGATACTGTGGTACAAATTAAATTGTGAGTAGAAGACAGAGGAGGATAAGGTATACACTGTGTACAATGTTGTAGTCAGCTAGCAAATTCAGCATTAAGTACATTTGTCTTCCACAATGTTTCAGAGGGAAATATTGTGCTTGACAGCTACAGTTACCAGATAAAATCTTCCCCACAATTAACATAAGTGAATTCAATAGGCCATTGATGCACCACAGGAATAAATGATATTCAAGCTAAACAAGTCAATTGTCATCCATTTGTCAATGTTTTCCAAATGTATTATCTATGACTATTTTAGTGTTGCAAATATGCATATAGAATACATATCGATTCTGCATATTCGAAACAGTTTCAAAACTTGTTTTCTGTTGTATCAATACAAAAATGCTATCAATGCTTTCTCGCTCTCCTTTCTCTCCGACAACAAGCTGACAAACTATTTTCAAAGGCCTTATCTAAAGAGGATTAAAAATGTTTTGAACAAGTCAGATATTTAATATTTACTAGTCTTTCTGCTGTTTTCTGCTACTAGGCAAAAGAAGAAAAGTCTAATCTCATCGTCATGTTACAGCATGGTTGCACTTATCCTCTCCATAGTGGTGAATAGATATTCTTCAAAGTATCAAAGTATTCTTTAAAAATGATTCAACACTGGAACATTTCATGACTCTCTATTAACGTTATTTGTTGTCTGTTTATCCATTTCTTTAACTTATTCAGTATTATCATCTTGTTCAGTTTGTTCCGTTTAGAATAAGCTGCTCTTATGTTTCCCTCTAACTTGGCTGTCTTTATTGTTTGCTAAAACTTAAACCAAAAAGAGAAATAAATCATATGATATATTATATATAATAAGAAATGTGTTTTTCTTGCAGTTGTCCAGCATGAAAAAGTTTACAGAGAATTCACAGCTCGTTCAGCCCGTCTTGCTCGGGTAAAAAAAAAAAAAAAAACAGACTCTCCCAGGTGCATGCTGGGTTTATATATAAACCTGAGGTGCTTGCAGTGCTGCCCAGTTCTTCCAAAACAAAAAAAGAAGCAAAAGAAACAAAGAAAACATCTCGATTACATCAAACACACAAAAGAAACTATATATAGCTCCTACATTACCCAACTGCTCCTCCTCAAAGAGTTATAGCATAAAAATATACCCTGACGCATCAGTAATAATAATCAAATTATATAATATACACAGTATTCTAGACTCTGGAAAGAGCATAACAGGTACAGGTACAGGAAGGTAAGTCTTTACATTTTACAGATGTACTTTACATTGTCGTTTTCTTACATTTACTGAAGTAAATCATCTGAATACTTGGGCTGACAAGTTTCCCCTCATTGTTTATTTCAATCCAACAACAACACCTGATTACAATTTACAAGGCGGCACAAAAGGAGATGGATGACAATATGGGTACTGGCAGGAACAGCAAATCATAGAACAAAAGGTGTCTTCAAACTGCTGTTATTATCGTGCTAATTTGCTGCGAGGATCTGTGACAAAACACAACATATGGCAAAACATTGCAGTACAAAACCGGGATGCATGGAAGCATACAAATAAAGGAAGAGAGGACGCCGCTGACTGTGTGGGCAGTAAAAAGACTAACCTTGAGGTAGAATTTGGAGATATCAAACAGTCTTTTGCTGCAGGCCTCAAAGCACTCATGCTCGGCACTGATCCCGTGCTGTTTGAGCGTTTTAGCTACCACCTCCAGCAGCATCTGAGGATACACAAGACAGACACAAACACAATGTCATATTAGCACGACTGTCAGAACATTACATGTAGTTGCACTTATTCCCATCTGACGCCAACTTGGTTTAGAGAAACTAATTTTAGCACAGCTCCCTTTTTTAAGGACAAGATGTCAAAATGTCTTGACTTTGGGCGACGTCCCAGCACAGAACTGCACGCCTTTACATTCACAGTATGAGCGGGTAGAAACATACAAAATATTTTACTGATAACGTCAACAGGGAAAAGACATTCCTGAAATAAATAGATCTGCCTTTAATCTTGTCACAGCGACTGTTCTGAGGAAACACCATAAATTATTGTGAGGAATCATCTGTGCCACTCTGTCTCATGAGAAGCAGAAAGCAGCTTTTAATCTCTGTCCTGAATAAACTGCTATCATTATTTCTGAATAGGACCAACTGTTCTTTCCTATACTTGGGTCTGGATGATAAGCCTGTTTGCATAGTAATCGCAAATCAGAACAAGTCAAGGTCGGGATGCAGATTGTGAGCTGTGCGTGGGACAGAGGAAACGGCGTGAAGGTGTGTGTGTGTGTGTGTGTGTGTGTGTGTGTGTGTGTGTGTGTGTGTGTGTGTGTGTGTGTGTGTGTGTGTGTGTGAGTGTGTGTGAGCACTTGAGCACATATCCATGTATGAGTTGCTGTCATTGCACACACTAAGTTGAAGAGGAGTGTGAAAAATGTGTGTGTGTGTGTGTGTGTGTGTGTGTGTGTTGCAGGCAGGCAGCAGGTGATATGGTAATCGTAGAGTTGCTAAAGTGCTCCTGCCATGACATTATAATTCAGCCCACATATTCACGGTGATCACATGCAAAACGTAAAACATTAATCTTAACTGGAGCTGTTGCATAACTCTGTCTGCCACTGGGTCTAGTTTGTGGTGAGTGAGGGAATTTAAGTAGAAAAGGTACAACCTTTTTTATTTTATTCATTGCTAAATAAGCAAATATTAAGGGAATGTTTCTTTCATGGCTCCAGCCCTTTGCTTCTTTTGCTTTTTTCTTTTACTCACCAAAGTAGCTGAGATCCTGTTTAACCATGGCGACAGGGGCTGCAGCTAAGGATTATTGATCAATGTGCCAGTTATTTTCCTAGTTGTTCGATTGTTTAATCGATGTCTCTTAATGTCAAAAAATGCTCATTACAATTTAGCAGCACTAAAAGTGACATTTTCAAATCCCTTATTTTATCCAACCAGCAGTCTAAAACCCCAAAACTCTTCATTTACCATCATAAATGACAAGGAAAAGCAGTTAATCCTATTTTTGCTTTTGAAAAATTACTGAAAATAATAATTATTGTATAGTTGGCAATTCATTTTCTTTCAATTGCCTGATCGACTAATCATTGCAGGTCTAGAGTTGACATCGGTAAAAAAAATGCAACACTTAGTTTCCAAGAAGTCAAAAATAAGTGCTCTCCATTCTTCCTGTGAACCTCTGTGTGAACTGCAACATACTAAAATTGCTCACACACACACACACATACTTACTCTGTTGTGCTTCTGGGAGCGTGACTCTTTGGCAGCTTTGTCCTCTGTTTGTCCATCATGTGTCTTCTGCAGTGGAGCTTTAACTTTGTCAGCAGACAGAAGCGTTGCCAAACCTGAATAGCACCATGGGGAAAATGAACAATGAGGCATTACCCTCATGGCAGTACAAATCCTTACCATATGACTGATAGGAACAACATATAACAAATGAGAATATTCATAATTATCACCAATATACTGTACAAATGGTCCTATGATCTCCTGTGAAGAGTTGCTGGCTTCAGTCAAATCCATTTGTAAAGTATTGTTTGAAAATTATTTTACCAAGTCTTTAGAAGTTTTCACCTAATAAATTTGAAGGGTTTGAAGTATTAAAATTGGCATTAGCTTATAAGCATATTTATAAAACCCTTTCTAAAAAAAAAAAGGATGTTGTTTCATCTTGCATTCAATCATTTGCAAATCCACTCTGATATAAGAGGATTTGTAATGTAATGTGATTATTGGATAGCTTGAGTGGCAGCTTGTTGGTGCCATAATCACATTTCAGAGGAACTCTCAGGCCTCTAGATTCATTCAATAAATAATATGTGAAAATCAGCACGAAAACCTAGTTTATTATTATATATGATGATATTAATTTGCATTGAGAAGAGTTGACGGATAATTGCTGGGTTCACACCCCAACTCCACACACATATTAATCTGTGATGAATTCAAGGCCAAAGAGGAAGTGTATTTGACAGGAGCAGGGACACTATCTTCCATCCAGTTTATGTTATCTAGATGCTGAGGTAAGACAAAATCAAAGATTTTGAGATTTTGTCTTACCTGTAGCATTCCCAGGATTAGTTTGGCCCAAAACATTTAAGCTGCTGACTTTTTTGACATTATAATGTAAAATGTGCACAAGTACAACAGATTGAATGTTGTTTCTAACACGAATGCTGTGCAATGTCAAGCAGGATCACCAGTCCCTCTCATTTAAGGTGTTTTTGTTGTACCTGAGGATGCCCGTCTTGCTGCGGATGAGGATGCAGGGCTGTTGGAGGAGGATGTGGACTGAGATCTGCTCGGTTGTTGTCGTAGAATCCTGACGGCGGGGTGTGTCCCACTGCTGCCACTGCTCTGAGAACAGAGAGAGTCGCTGCTCTCTGACTTCACCAGCCTGGATCAGACAAACACAGAAACACATAAACAGGCCGAACAGGTGACGACATTCACTTATCAATGTATCCGTCTATTGAAACACTTACTTGTTGCTCACCAGGAGCAACACATGCTACCACCATACCTCTTGCGGGGATGACCTCCGATAACGTCCGTGTCCCACGACCTGCGCTTGAGTCGTGCTACATCAGCGTTCTGCAGAGTCTCTCCATCGGGAACACTTCCTGGTTCTGACATCACAGCGGGGGAGGGAGCGGGGCTGAGGGCGAAGGGGAGGGCACAGGGCTCCTTGGAGCAGGTTGTTTGGGTCTCGTAGCGAATGAGACGGGACTGGAGTTTCACAAAAGCCTGGTCCCGGTCCAAGGACTGCTGGTTGTCCAGACAGAACCTAGATGAACACATAACTAATTAAAAATTGAAAACTGTAAAGATGTAAAGGAGACTGATTTGGCTGTGCTTCTACTGATCATAACACATTTTTTAGATCTGCCTCATTGTATAATACAAGCTACTGTGGCTCTTTATATAGTTTATAGAAACTTACTCTATGCCATGGTAATGTGATGCTGAGACTCTGTTAAAGGGCATCTGGCTGATTTTCCCGGGAGAGAGGTCTGGTGACAACTGAAACACATTACTACTGTATAACAGAGAGAGGAGAAACAAATAAACAGTCTGTCAGACAATGAATCAGTCTCTTCATTTAAACACAAATTTTACTGATTAAAGCACACACGGTTTGGCCTGACAGAATTATTAGCACTAAGTGATGACTGCTCTGTTCGAGAATAATGTTTTGTTGAACCTGACTCAATAATTTTTCTAAAAGGTTGTAAGCTCACTGAGCTGTCTGATGATCATAATCAAATCCTCATTATCGACTCATTAACTGTTTGTCATTGCAAAATATACTACAACAACACAGATGCTGTTTAAATGCCTACAGTATGTGTCTTTTGTCTACGTTAATATTTTAAAAAGAACAACAGTTGGCCTATTTTGTGTGCGTGTGACTAGTTTTTCTTTTTGCTGGATTTATCACAATTTAGTATATAAGATTCAGTCAGTTCTTACTATGGAAAGCCAGACAAGGGCTATCTAAACTTTCATAACAAAGTGCTACTCAGAATGGAGCCTTAAAACAAAAGTGAACCCACCCTCTATTGATAGTCAGTTGTTGTAGCTCTGCAGTAGGCAGGCCATCAGATGTGAAGTGTTTCAGAAGTTCTTTGGCATCCAGTAAAGCAGCAGAGCACTTTTGACTGTCTTTAGGACCCAGCAGACTGTCACTGGAGCCTGGACCCAACAGGCCAAACCTAAGACACAAAAAATGCACTGCAGGTCAAATACAGTATATCAAGAACACAGAGTTCAATGTGTCTGTTTAAATCAAATCTTTACCTCCTCTTCTGTCGTCTCCTCTGCAGGTTCTCGATGTTGTGGAGGACGCTTCTCTCAGGCCAGTCCGACTGCAGGTGGGTAACTGTCTGAAAACCTACAATAACATAACAACAAGGCTGAGCTGGTCTGTCGTTCCCGCTGGTTCACTTGGAAATTCCCTTTAAGCAAGAACCAGGATCTCTGAATGTGGGTCTCATATGAAACATTTTGTTTGTCTGCAAGAACTGAAAATATGACCGAATGTTGAAAAGAATCACCGTCTCCTTCTTTCTCAAAAGAGTTTGAAGAACAACAGGTTAATTTCCATAAAAACTGCAGTCACAAAGCGCATCATAGTATGAAGCAACTTCAGACACAAAGGTGCACTCAGCCTTCGAGTCTGAATAGAGAGATTGTGTATATTAGGCTTTACGTGTTCGATAGGGACATGCCTAAAAATACCAGGCAACCGCTTAGCTGTTATACTGTTTGACACTGCTTGACCCCTTAGCTGGAGCTCACAGCAGTCTTTAGGCGCTGTTAGAAAAGCGCTTACAGCATCTTAAAGTATATGGAGTTTTGCTCTGCCAGGAAAAATCTGTTATCAAACCTTATAGAGGTGCACAAAGGCACAGGCAACAGGAGCACTATGTACGGTATGATGGACTGTAGTGGTGGAATACAACTAAGCACATTCACGAAAGAACTGTATAAAGTAAAAATCTGAGGTACTTGTACTTCACTTTATTTTTTAAATTATTAGCAACTTTATATTTCTACTCCACTACATTCAAGAGGCACATACCTACTGTCAGCTATAGTTACCAGTTACATTTCAGAATACATGTTTTTTTTTTTCAAACTCTTGCTATCCAGTAAAAACAAAACACTGTATCTCCAAAATGTTCCTGTTTCTTAAGCTAAATAGACAATTTAAAACCCCTATTGGATTGGCTAAAATGGATCATCACAAAGCTTAAAACAGTTTTGTGATGAAAAGTTGACTTCTTGGAGATATGTGGTTCACAAAAGACAGTGACTCAACAAGACATAATGATCTTATAGATTATTACATCTATAAACTACCCAACAGTGTCTGAAGACGTTAAAATGAGCTCAACCGTAAACTTCTACAGTGGTAAAATACAACACACATCACAACCACCATTTTTCTGCAGAATGACTTTTCATTGTTTCATTAACGCTTTCTTTCAAAAACTGACTACAGGAACTTTTGACTCGTTCTTAGATGTTATTTTATCTTGTCTGTTTTTAATAGCTGTTTGTTTTTGTTTATTTTTTGGCGCCATGGGTGTGAGATAATTTTGTTTTTGCTTCCACTGACGGCTGCTGCTGTTTGCAGTTTGGTGTGTAGAGTCAGTTAAATTGTTTTCTGATATTTGTAATCGGCTTGTATTTGTGTTCTGTTGTCTTGTTTGCACTATGCAATTTTAGATTGTTGTCTTTTTCGTTTTGCTTGTTTGTGCAGAGATCCCAGAAAGAGCAGCCCCAACTCAGTCAAACAGGGAGCTAAAAAAATGATAAAAAACATCTACTCCTACCACTGACAGACTGCAAGAGTTATCCCTACTTTCACTTGAGCCAAAACACTAAATTCTTAGCAGACAGAAACCTGAACAGATAAAATCTCAGCACCCGAAATATGATCATTCTACACTTTTCTTGTGTTTGGATGAGAAGATTGTATGTTATCTCAAGAAGGACAAAAATGTAATGAAACTGTATACAGCAGGTTGACTGCTGAGACGCACAGCAATGGCCTGAGGTGGTAAAGCGTGTTATAGGGAGAGACTGAAGCTCTCCGCCAGCTAGAGCAACACAAAGTCATTCACACCTTAAGGCGATGCAGACACTAGATTGCCGGAGCTGTTTATTGCTGTAGACAACATTCCAATCTCCGGAGCAGAAGGTGGGTGAGGATTATGGGAAAAATACCCTGATTTCCACCTTGTGTAATATATGTATTTGCATGTTTACACCTATCATCACTTCTGACTGGCACGTCTTACAAAATTCAAGTACATACTTATGTGAGGTCATGGAGAGCTAAATGCATTTAAATGGTACAGATTATGAAACTGGGAGGAAAGCCATTACGTGGACTTAGACGCAATTAGACAAGTGGCACTTTTGCGGGTAAAGTTGTTTGTGTTGGTTTGCTCCAGTCATATCTAATGCAATAACACTTTAATTGCACAATAAACATTATCAAAGACAATGTTGTGCAGAAACTCCAAAAATAATTGGCAAATAAAGTCACAACATTAACGACATGAAGACTATTTGACATGCAGGTTTATTAGCCCCACAGCTACATTTTTAAAACCGGCGCCACCTTCACTGTGCATATTTAGCTACGGTTGCAGGCTGGGACTCGTTTTATTGCTCACAATTTATATGTGTATTATTAACGGGCAATGTTTCCTCAAACTGGCATCCTATGAATGTGCGTGAACTGAATACTGATGCACTGCTGTGTGACAGTTCACAGGCAAGTCAGAATATATGAAGGCATGTTTGGCTTTTTGCACACGGCTTTGTATAAACCTTTTTATTTCATAACTATCATCATAGAGGTCCCCAGTATGATATGGCCAGGGCCAGAATTTAGAAATTTAATACTTACAAATTATCTAGACGCAACTTATATACTTAGTCTTTTAAGTAAAAGAACTCGAAAAATATCAGGAAAAATAATATTTTTACAACTAAATCCCTAAACAGAAAAAAGAGCAGCAGTGGTCAGTTATTTTTGGGGCTTCCCTCAAATTACAAATTAACTTACAAATTACACCTTTAACACATACAATCGATTCAGCTGTTTGAAATGGGTCTAAAGTTGAAGTCCTGTCTGGTTTCACTTGTCATCAAACCGCTCCAAATAGGTTACACAGTAAATGCAGCTATTAAGAGGGTCACCCTAATAACTCTTAGGAGTTGCAATAATGGCAGTTTCCCCAGTTTCTCATTTAGCCAACATGGTGTAAATGTAGCATTTCCGAACAGGCATTACACGAATGGAGTAAAAGTAATAATCAATGATGGTATAAACTAAAACAATTGTGAAAATACTGTTAGACTGTTTTTTGGTCTTTTTCTTACCTGGGTTCTTGGTGGCCATGCCCTCCTGCCCGTCTGTCAGACAGGAGGCAGCAGAGGGCAGAGTGGAGTCAATCATCTTTAGATATTGTTCCCTGGCCAGACTCAGAATGACCTTCAAGTCATTTACAGGTATTGAGGTTGAGGTTGATGTTTCCTCTTTCCTTCCTGGACACAAAAAAAGAGGCTGGTTTTCATTTTGGCAACCTCAATATCAATGCTTTTGTTACTTAAAAGGTGGGTTGTTGATTCTCCTGTTAAACAGGAGACTATTCTTTGAATTAGTTACATTTCAAAGCAGCACTGGTTAATGACACATAGACGTAGTCCCAGTAGGCAAAAAACCTAATGCAAGTAATCTAATCAATAAAATGTTGTTAATGAAAACATTATCCTATTGGGAACGAGTAACAAAAACTTCCTTACAATTACAGATAGTTTTCCATTTCTACACTACAAGTTTCAATTTCCCACTTTTTGGGTTAAGAACATTTCCCTCTTGTGACTACAAAAAAAATGAAAAGATTCTTTGTATAGAAACAGATTAGGTCCCTCTCCAGACACAGTCAGTGACTGCACACATCAAGAAGCAGTTGCATTTTTACATTCAAATCTTGGAACAGAAAACCCTCTTACACTCTCTCTCTGGACATCTAAATAGGGGGCAGGTTGGGCAAGTGAAGGATAAAAGGACATTTTCATGTAGTGGTTTATTAAGAAAAAAAAAAGGAAAGTCCATTTCTATCTGTCGAGTAACATCACTTTGTAACTTTTGAGTTAGAGAGTTTGCTAGATGTTTTCACAAGTCATTTTAACATTTGTCAGCAGAAGTGACATGGGTGTGACGGGGCAATTAAAAAGTTTCACATTACATAAGAAATGGTGGATTAGATATCCAGTGAAATTGAAAGTGAGAGGAATGATAAATGAACTCCTTGGCATGCACATGCATTAGCTTGCGTACGTATCACGCAGACTGATTACAGGCTGGAAGACAACGGAGAAAGACCTATGATATTGCACACACACACACACACACACACACACTGCACATAATCTGGAAACTTCCAACACTACTTTCAACTTTTGCAATTTAGAAGGACATGCCTTTTCCCAATTTAATGCTGAGCCAGAATATACTGAGTTGAATTTCATTAAGGCCCGTGGTCTGTCAGGACTGTTCATTCTGCTCATGGCCTTTTCAAAGAACAGCCCTATTGCTTTTCCTCAACTCTGAAGAATTTCACTCCACTTCCTTTAATCTGGCTCTGCTCCACTGGTGTTTCACTATCTGCCTGCCAAGGGGACATTATGTGTGTCTGTAAAATAATGATATTTTAACAGACTTTCTATGCAGCAGACTGTGCTGAGGGTTGGAGGGAGCTGAGAGTTCAAACTGACGACAGTCCAGGAAGCTTCGAGTGGTCCAGACAGGTGATACATCTCTTTGTATTTGGCATTGGCTCCGGCTCAGGAATGAATACATATCTTAGAGACTGACATTTATTTTCAACACTGGGGACTTTTCAGGCTTTAATGTAAAGAAATTATTTTTTGATTATAACAGTATTACATACCATTACTGTATTATGTAAGAGCTGCAAGGAAAGAGTACTTTCATTATTGACTAAAATACCAATTATTTTCTAAATTGTCTTCTCTATAAAATGCGATTTCTTGTTTTATTCAGCAAACATAACAAAACCCAAAGATAGAATTTAGTGCTACATAAAACACCGGAAAGCTGAAGCCAACAAATGTTTGGCATTCTGAAATGAAATCAGTTACCATAATATCTGTATGTTTTTTTTTTTGTAGATTGACTGAACTGATTAATTGCCAAATCCTTTCAGCTCTAATTATTTTATCAAATGACATTTCAATTCAAGCATTTTCAGCTTTCATGACCTGTTTTTGAAGAGATAAGCCATGAAGCAGATGGCATGATCTGTTCTTCGGTCAATGACATTGTAAATTCTACATCCTCCCTAAACATTCAAACAATGTACGATACACTAATAATTGTTATCTGTTGTTATCTGGTCTCAAGCATTAATATAACATATTGTGATGATACTTGTGATTTACAATCCAAATATCTCAGTGATCCCAAGGTTGGTTGACTTGGTTATCATACATGAGCATGAAGGCGATTAATAAAAGCAAAATATTAGCACTAAATTACAACAAAAATGGTGAAGAAATCAACAACATGCATACACAACCATTATTTGCAGTGACTAAATGTTCATCACCTCCTTTTTGGTTACAGAACTGTATGTGTTAACATTACAGGTGTCCTTTAATAGGAGTACTTACTGAGATATTCTTTGAGTACCAGAGTCTGGACCTGGGTCACCTTTCTCTCTCTCATCAGGAGGCCATCTCCTTGGAAACAGGGCAGAGGGTTGAGGATGTTGCCTACAGCTCCTCCTGGTTAAATAGAGAGAAGCAATGACAGGAAAAAAGAGAAAATGATTAGATCATTTGCAAACCTCACTGTGTACTGTCTGGAGTAGAACTTGTAGAACGTTTTTGACATTTCTCAAGTGGGATCAGGAGCACCAGGAGTACCACTCCTCTTTTATACAAAAAGATATGTTTGCTTCAGATACTTCTCACATAAGTCACAGCTTGGCGACTTGATAGTGTCCTCCATTACACCCTTCCCGCTGGTTAGGCCACATTATGAGAGTTAAAGGATCCAGTGTCTAAACGTCAGGATTTCTCTTCTTCTGCAATTTTGAAATTTTATGGAAGAACTATACATTGCTGGATCCTTTCATTATAAAGGTAAAGACATTTGACAGTGTGTCAGATGTGTTTATTGTGGTTGTCGGAGGGTACCCAGAAGCAACTCCTCCAGACAACAGTCAAAGGTAGAAGGAGGAAAAAGTTTTAACGCTGTATTTTTGCTATTTTTGATCTATTTCCTCCAACAACTATTCTTATGTAAACGTCATTCTAAGAATTGATGTTTTATTGGGTTAGGGTTAGGGTTTTATCACATCTTTGCTTGTTTATTGTAAGAAACCTGGATATTTCTTCCTCTTCAAGTCTTCAAAAAAGACTTTCGACAATCTTTAGGCGTCACAAGGTAAAACGGTTAGGAATCACTGAATTAGTAAATAGTACCAAGAAGGCAAACCTAAGATTGCTGTTCCAGTATTTTGCAGTAAACCTACTATATGCATGATGAATTAAATGTGTAACCTCTTAGTTGGAAAAGACAGACTTGAAATCAACCACAAAGGTTGTGCTGCTACAAGTCACACATGGATGTTGAGTATTTCATGCTTCTTTTGTACAAGTACAACCACCCTCAGGTGTGCATTTTAAGACTTTCATTTTTAATGAAAACAGTGCTGTGTTCATGCTGCGTCACAGCAGCAGTTGAGGCACCTTTCAGAGTTTTGCTCTGCATTTAAAAGTATTTCAAAAATGTCTCCAGAAGGTTGCATAAAATGTTAACGACAGCAAGAACTCTCAAGAGGAAACAGCATAGTGGGTCTCTTGAATATCATATAAAGCTCAAGAACAATTAAGGACTTTCATCAGGAAAGAAAACAAACAAAAGTTTGAGCATCACATATCTGCCCTTCTAGTCAATCAACCAAGGTTTGTATTTAAACGATCCAGTTCATCCTCCATATTTCTATACATTCTCTAAATTCTTCACCACCTTTCCTCCTTTCTTATCTAGCTCTGAATTCATCTGTCCCTAAAATACTTTATCCTCACCCCCTTTATTCTTTAATTGATTGTCCTTGTTTTACTGACAAACACAAGAAATGGAGCAGTCGAAACTTTTCAGTGCTACAAGACAGAAGTGATGGGAAACAGTGAAGAAGAAGTAGCAAAATGGAGACATGCAGCCTTGTTTTTGTAATACAGGTCGATGCCTGATGAAAAAGGCCAACCTCTAAACTTCTGTCGATTAAGCCAAGGGGGCTTCTACTTCAATCAAGCTGAGAAGCTGCTTTAAAAAGGAAAAGGGCACTCGAGGGGCTTCCTTTACAAAATGTCAGAAAACAAATTACTGCTAGATGTTTCCAAACCTAAAAATGTTGATATAAAGGTGCTCTTTAAAATTGATTTGATTAAAGTGTGATACTGGTTCTCAAACTGTGAGGCAGAGAGAGAGAAATTAGGAAAATATAGTGTTTCAGTTACAAGTTTGTTTAGTTTGGTCCACTGATTTGGTCCAAACTAAATGATGATCAGTGGTAACATAATCCTTTGCATTACAACTTGTACTTCTTATCGGAGTCATAACTCGGTTAAATCTGAACAGAGACAAGACTCTTATTTTTAGATTAAGTGTGACTAACACTTTCCGGGAATAATGTCATATCATATGTCCTTCACAAATACACATCCTAAAATACTTAGAAGCTGTAGGAAGAAGAAAGTAGAAAAGTCCCATTACGTACAATAAGTTGGCAGCAGAAATGCCAAAATGTATTTTAAGGGGAAAAAAACATCATCACAACAAAAAACATCAAATATACATCTATCCTGTTAAAACCCTCTCAAGTGTTTATGGAAAGCACAATTATTTACCAGTAACTCAAATCCAAGTAGGACAAAGAAAAAGAGCAATTTTGCTTGAGGGAATCCCTTCAGTAAAACTTTGAGATAAAAAAAACTGGATCGAGTTGTTTAAAGGTGTCAGTCAATATCTTTCCCACTCTTGGGTTTACTGAATTTAACCAAAACACTCACAGTGACACTGAATAACACGAACATACATACACACGACAACATACCTGATGATGACAGAGACTTCTCCCTCAGCAACCCAGAGACAGTTGCCATGGCAGCCGCTCCGTTGATTTGATTGTCCGAGTGCAACATCCTGACCCTGCAGGCTCCACACCCGACGTCGTCCGAGCCCTGGACCAAGAGGAAATAGTGAGCGCTCTCACCTTTCACCTCTACGTCAGGCACTACAGGGTACAGACGGAAGGAAAGAGATTACATCCAGAGTTAATCTTGACAGAGAAGGAAATTCACTCTTTCATATTTTACAAATTTGTTTTATTATAAGGTCAGCAGCACACTATACGCATTTCTTCCTTTGCTTTACTGCCGCGATTGAAAATTAATTGGACCTTTTATATTGTGACTTATACATAGATATATTTCTAAATCAAAAATTTTGTATACTTATCCCTGCTGTCCAGTTTCTTTTCCATCCAATTTCTTCAGGTTATACTGTATTAGTTGTATTTCTATTATCTCTTAAAAGCACTGGCTAAGATCTGGAGTTGTTCCCCAGGCATGAATGTTGCCCACTGCCTCCGCGAGAGGGGTTAAATGTAGAGTACCACTGTCATATTTGCACATTGCAAGTTATGTTATCAATTAAAGATTCTTGTTCTTAAAATGATTTGAACATAAAGAAACAGTCTTACCAGGTAATGACTTTGGTTTCTTGGCTATGGACTCTCTCCAGCGCTGGGAGCTGAGCTGGCTGGCTGGGGGCTGGGAAATGGGGGTGATTATACAGGAGAGGCTAAACAATGCTCCAACCTGGAGACAGAAACACAGCAGATAAACATAAACATACACAGACAGTCTCTCAGAATCACATAGTGCATCTTCTGCATAACCTTTTCACATTTGACTCTGGACTAAAGTTAACAGAAATCTAAGGATGAACAGAATGTATTTATGTCACTGGAAATTAGAAAGTTCTATGGCTGCTATTTTAAGTGTTTCAACGTACAAGAGCACAGATTAGGGGCAGATACCTTTCCACGCAGTGACCTCAGCTGGTCCAACAGTAGTTTAGCTTTCATTGATTTCCCAGACACGCTTCTTTTTGTTGGTGGTGAAGGAACAACACAATATTAAGGAGTAGGTGCCACCAATCAACTTTTGAGACAGGGGGCTGTAATAGAAATGTTACATAATGCAGCCTCTACTGTTATTTAACCATGTCCCTAAGGTAAGAGTAAAAGGTATGGATAAAGAATCAAGGATGTTTGCATCTAGATAATACTACACGTTATCATTATATTTACATTTTCACATCAATCTATCTACTTCATACAAGTGGGACCATTAAGCTGTAGTACAATGCACATGAGGTCACCAAGAAATACACACACTTTAGAAATGAGGATACAGATCAAACTGGGTTCCAGACATCAGAAAGCTGGGCAGGTCTGACAGATTAACCAGCTGAACCAAATCTAAAACTGGTGTGTAGTAATGGAAGACCTGCAAAAAACAGAACAGACAGACAAACACACCAAAAAGGATGAAGATAAAACACAGCACAATCACTTCAGCTTTGAGAGTTGGACACCTTCCATCAGTTTTACGACAAGGGTATAACTGAAGTGTCCTCGAGCAAGATATTGGGCTAATTGTTTGGCTGATAAAAAGTAAAAAAGTTCCAAAAGCAAAAAAGAGAGGTCTTCAAATGTCTTGTTTTGTTCAAACAAAAGCACAAAACCCAATCGATCAATTTAAAGTTATATAAAACAGTGAAAAAGTGAAGAAATGCAAAACCTCACACTGGAAAAATGTTTGGCAGTTTTCTTCAATAAACAACTTAATGTAACAAAGTGCAACATCAAAATCACATGAGCTGCAATTTTTGGAGAAAAAATTAAAATGTAACATTCACCACTTAAAATGTGACTCATCACAATATCTGTCAAAGGACTCACAATAGAATTTTGTTTTGTATATCATTCAACTGTACTTATAATATATACTATAACATTGTCAATGATACTGATTAACGTTCTGTTGACCAACTATTGTGTCAGCATTACAGAACAGCAGATATAGAACAGCACAGAATATATTCTGTGTTCTGTCACGAACCAATCAGGTTTTTAACACACTGTAGCTAATATTTTTTAAAAATGTAACATTCTGGAGTTGTCCTACTTATCTAACGAGCTCATGACTTTTACGAGGAAATCAATAATATAATATAATAACAGGTCATTTAAATACACGGGAAATTACAAGAATACTAAAGAAAGCCTGAAATCTCAATCTCATAATTTATTGATCTGGAAGAGAATATGAAGTACTGGCCTACTTCTGATAGACTCCTATAGATTAAGAGAGGATAAAAAAAATTTAATGAGCCGAGGTCGAACTCTGAGTTTCACCCACTTTCACTAACAAGTAGAGAAAGTCCTCCCTTGTCAAATCGCCTGAAGTTCGACGTTAAACATGTCTTTGTACTATTTGTTTAAACATGACTCGGAGTGATTCAACATGGATTCATTCTGATTTCTGTGCAGTGTATTCTTCCATTACCAGAGAAATACATTTTATTCTCATTCATTTTTCGTGCAAAGAGTGCTGTAATCTAGTCCCATGTACTTCAAGTACTACTGAATAGCACTGTGAACAGGGAGAGCTTTTCATTAGCAGTCCATTTTTGTGTTACATTATGTAACAGTCATCCAGATATATAAAACTTCTGTAAAGGCACTTCACTGACCAACACTGGCACTATTTTCACAAATACCACAGAAATATTGTCTGTATATTTCCATAGCCTTGAAATCCTTAGAATCACATTTATTTTTTTGTGACAGGAGGATGTTGTGGTGAAACAAATAGTCTTTTGTGTAGCCTAACAGATTAGGTATCAACAAGCAGTTGTTGTGATGTTGCTAAGATTAGAAGGACAGACTGATGCATGAGTTTTGCTGCAATCTTAGGTTGCTTAGGAGAGCGAGACGTGTCTGAATGCAGATTTTGTGGCCAGAAAACCCAAAAGAAAGTGCAATGTCAAGCTCTCTCCTTCCCTTGACAAACTGTTTTGAGGTGCTTTCAAAAAGGACACTCCAAGAGACTAAATGTCAACATTTGAATAAGCTGGAGGGCTGTTGGATCCGTGTAGGAGAATATTTACCATTAATAAAAAGTGTCTCTAACATACAGCTCCCTGGAGACAAAGTTGGAAGGATAAAACAGGGGAATGTAGCATGATTCATTTCCTCAAAACAGTTGCTTTGAGAATGTGTAGAAAGGATGTACAATTACCTTTTCAGCAACATTTCCTTAGCTCTCCATTTTAATTTTTTGACTAAAGCTCCTAAAAAACCAATCTGAACTGACCACCTGTCAAATTCATGATGAAAATTAAAACTGCGAGCAGTGATGAACGGGCCCTTGCAGTTCGCGCGCACGTTGGGGCATGCTGCCGTCCAAGCGCGCCGCAGCTGAAGCCACATTGCTTGATCGTTGTTCACGGAGGCGGCAACCGCCTGCGTTTGGGACAGTGCACGCGGAGGACGAATATCAGCCTCGTCTCCCAACGTGTGTTTGTAACGCGATGGGTTGCCCCTGCCAGTTTTAAGCGCTTTCAGGTGAAGTCAGAACAACTTCCTGCAATTCACAGACATCCAAATGGACTGCAGGTGAATGATTTCTAAAACATTTAGTAATCAGGAACGTTTTGACAATCGATTCTGCACTGTTATGTTGTGTGAAGTGTTACGGCCTTCTCTTTGCCTTTGTCTGGAATTCAGGCATGGACACCTGTGTTTTTGCAGGGAATAGATTGGAAGTGGGACAGAGAAGGGGGGGGTTGTGGCTTGCAGTAAACTTCCTCAGCCCTAAATTCGAACCCGGGTCCACTGCGTATGTGGAATGCACTCTAACCACTTGACTACAGGTGCAGCTAAGACACTGCCTTCTGTTGTCACTGTGAAGCCAGGAAGGCAGCGCATCATAGGGGAGGATGGAAGTGGAATGCCACAGATTTAGATAGGTAGTGGAGTGCAGCCAGATGTGATTCTTCCTTTTAGAAAGGGACAGCGGTCAAGTGACCAGGTTTGACGAGCGTCCTGCAGTAGCTGTGTTTAACCAAAGAATTCACTCAGTCGTTTCATATCGCAGGGGAAGCCACTTCGTTCATCGCGGAAAAGTTGGGCAGAATCACAACTACACACATCTTATTTAGTGCAACACTGACAGGGCAGACACAACACGCAAATGGCATTCTTAGCAAATTGGCTTATTTGAAAATTGTGTGCTGTGGCTTACTACCACTGCCTTATCCATTATGTGGCTCAAGCCATTACCCTTCACATATGCCCTGTTGTAATGTGCAATTTACACAAAACTACCGGCAAATGCCATGTACATCTGACTGACTATGATTGTCATCACTGCACATAAATGAGTGTAGAATAATGCTTCACTTGCCTTCTTTCAAAAATGTATTTATGGCTGTCTATCAGTGTCAAGGTTTTGATCTGAGTTCTGCTTTGTTTGCTAGTTTTTATTCCATTAAGTAGCGTGCAGCCAAATTTTGCAGTTTCAATAAAATCTGATAAATATAAGGCTGACTTCCTGCAATGGAATGGAACTATTCAGAGGTTATTCAGATAGGATACATGTGTCTTGAGAGAAAACAATGCCATCTAGTGGCAACTTGCATCACGTACACCATAAATTCATGTGCTTCTAATCAAAATTGACCACTTCCTGTTGGACTGAGAGTGTGGGTGTAAATGAGTCATTTGTGTGTCTTGTCATAACACACATGCGTGCCAACTTTCATTCATGTACATGCATGAAGGGTGCCAAAATTGACTGAGATAAACCTTACTTCATGTTTCCAGTGGGTGTAAAGTGGGTGGCGTTATGGATATGACACAGTATTGATGCACAGATCTATTCATGGCGACTCCCTCTAGATACCCTCTAGATTTGGCCGAGCTAGGAAATAGTACGAAGGAGTTATCAGGACTTGATGCTTCATGACGAAGGACTGTTATGGCGGGCTCCGCAACTGCCAGCAGGTATGACGTAGGATAAAGATTTCCCTAACTTTTCATCTTCAAGGTAAGAGGATGCTACTGAGAGACTTTGAAGTCGGTGGTGTTACATCTGTAGGAGGAGATAATTTAAGTACGAAGATTAGCATAATTCAAAATGGCGGCCAAAAGCAAAATGGCAGACTAAGTATTGATGCTGAGATTTGTTTGGGCAGACAGCCTCTACAGTTACGAGCAGTTTGGTGTGGATAGGAAATTATATGTTGAAGTTATACAGCCTTGATGCTTGACGGCGTGAGGACAAAATGGTTTCCACCTCACCGCCCACTAAACTTTGGCGCAGCTGAATGATTTCAATAACTTTTGTTCTTCGAAGCATGAAGAAAATTACTGAGTTAATTTGAAGCTCTAGGACAAGATAATTTTCAAAGTAGGCATGAATTTGTCAAAAACGCAGCCAAATTTCAAAATAGCTGACTTCCTGTTGGACTGAGAGTATACATCCAAATGGGTATTTTGTGCGTCTGTTCATGATGAATATGCATACCAATTTTTGTCCTTCTATGTTACAAGTAGGAGGCAGGGCATCACAATAGGTGGTGCTACAGAGCCCACGCGTCACGGCCACGCCCCATGACTACACAGGTCTCATCAGGGCGACTCCTTCTGCATTCCTGAGAGATTTGGCCAAAATAGGACATTGTATGATTATTGTTATGAGGACACGATGCTTTACGGCGAAGGATTAGAATTGACCACTCCAATGCAGCCAGCAGGTATGACGCAGGATAAAGATTTCCATAACTTTTCATCTTCAAGGTCAGAGGATGCTACTGAGTGACTTTGAAGTCGGTGGTGTTACATCTGTAGGAGGAGATAATTTAAGTACAAAGATTGGCAATATTTCAAAATGGCGGCCAAAAGCAAAATGGCAGACTAAGTATTGATGCTGGGATTTGTTCGAGGAGACAGCCTCTACAGTTACTAGCAGTTTGGTGTGGATACGAAATTGTATGTTGAAGTTATAAAGCCTCGATGCTTGACGGCGTGAGGAAAAAATGGTTTCCACCGCACCGCCCACCAAAGTTTGGCGCAGCTGAATGATTTCAATAACTTTTTTTCTTCAAGGCATGAAGAAAATTACTGAGTTAATTTGAAGACTGTGGTGTTTAAGCTCTAGGACAAGATAATTTTCAAAGTAGGCATGAATTGGACAAAAACGCCGCCACACATCTAAATGGCTGCCTTCCTGTTGGAGTGACAGTATGGTCCCCCCAGACTTTTTTGTCTGCTCATGAGGAATCTGCGTATTGAATTTCGTTCTTCTACGCACTTCTGGGAGGCGGGGATGAACATTAGGGGGCGCTATAGAGCCCGCAGGTCACGACCATGCCCAATGACAATGCAGGATCGCAATTTTCGCCAGATGTAACATGTATTCCAAATTTGGTGAGTTTTTGGGTATGTTCAGGCATCCAAAACTGCAGTCAAACTTGGAGAAGAAAATTAATTCCTTCCGAAAACAATAGGGACCTCGCAGGTCTACCTGCTCGGGCCCTAACAACTAGGAGGCAGCATATCACCAGAATTACAGCTAAAAACTGTTACTGTAGCTGCCGTTAGCTTGTTAGCTCAGTTAATCGTGCAACTAGCAGTCTTTAGCTGACTCTGCCTGGGCAGGGAGCTTGAAGCACCGGAGGAGTGCTAGCAAATGCTGTTGGGGAGAGAATGGGCAGACCAGGTGAGTAGGTAACAGAACCGGGCTCAGCAGCCTCACGGTGGACACAACTGGACTGGGACCGAATACAGCCTTTACAACCGATAGAAGCCAGTTGGATGGACACCATTCATAATGTTGTTAACTAAATGCCATTTGATCAAATGTTTTGTTCTATTTTTTATCTTTATTTATTCTTTTTTAAATGGCATCCAGTACAGCAGCTGCATACTTGCGTTTCATTGTACAGTGCCAAATTAAGATATTCTATACTATTCTATTAATTGCGTGTGCTGTCATTGAACATTTAATCCATATAACAGACAACTATATTACAAGTATGTGATATAAGCACTCCTTTATTCAATACTTGCCTGCAGGTTATTCCTAATGTGTAGTAGATCATAAATTTCATACTGAACACATAGTTCAGGTTCGGTGCTCACACGGCGCAATGTGGCCTCCCTGCCTGCTGAGCAAGAGCTTGTGTATGTGTGTGTGTTAGTAATTATCATAACAATTACTCCTGACAGGGAGGAGGCCTAATAGTTTTCGTCTGAGCAGAGTTTAGATTGTGTCTTTGTGTCTAAGTCATTTTACAGTCAGTTATTCCAGCAGTGTGGAGATGTGATAGTTTTGTTGTCCTCAGAGTTCTTTTTAATTGTGTGCCAAGACAATCACCACCATCTGCTTCTCTGTACAGAGATCTGATGAGATCACACACCCCCACACACACAAAACACAAACACACATAAACACAGTCTCACTCGTAGACATGCAAATGAGCAGAATGCAGAAATGCAGTAAACCCAGTTGGGTATTATTGTTATTGATATTATTCTACATTAGGAGACTCATTAGAGAACTATACCAACTATTATAAAAGACATAGTCTCACACATTCTATACAAATACACAGCTTTTACACAGCACACAACCCCCATCAACACAGAAAAATACTACTCGTTTCAAAACTCGATCACAAGACTAAAATAACTCAGCATTTTAAAAAACATAGTATTTTAAAAAAGTCAGTAAAACAATCGACAGTCTACCTCCATGCTTGTGATTCTGTGAGGCTGTAGTAGGCACCACTTTAGCAAAGTGATAACGTCAGCATTCTAACATTCTCAATGCTAACTGGCTGATTTATCAGGTATGTTTACCATTAACTACCAACTAGGATGTTGACAGCTTGTAAGCATGCTAACATTTGCTAATAAGTGCGAATGCCTTCAGTCTTTTAGGTCAAAAACCAAAAATTATACAAATATACACTTTTACGTAATAATGGTGCAGGGGAAAGCTGAGATATTTAAGTTTGGAGTAAAATGGTGGACCAACCGCTAATGACCACGAAACCCTTTTTCATTATTTATGACATTTTATAGACCATGTGATTAATAGCTTAATAAAGAAAACAACTAGCAGAGGCATGAGTAATTCACTGTCAACGGTGTTGATACACATTAACTAAAGTGACACACCATGTGGATGGAAATATCACAGAGAGCCGACAGCTCACTCAAGTTTTACGGTATCGGCCAGTTATTCATATCACCTCAAGACAAATAATTTTGAACTGCTCCATCAAGAAATGTAGGATACAAGATCTGACAGAAAAGGAAAAGCTGAGGAATTAAATGTGAAAGATGCAACTTGGCAAAAAAAAGGTTGATGCCAAATGAAAGTGAGGTTTGCCCTTAAAGTAAATAAACACTGGTGAAAGATGGATGGGCGAAAAGATCGCGCAAAATCGAGGAAGGCTGACCGCAGCCTACAGATTCCTCTAAGTTAAAATCTTGGGAATTGGCTTTGCGTCATGAGACAATAAATCTCTATTAGAATACTGTTTTCTGGCTACGAGGTCATCACAGGTATAAGAGGTCGGCAGTCATTTGGCAGATAAAATACACTTGATTTATCTGACAGATGCGAGGGTCCTCCTGTCGCAGGTTCCTCTATGTGATTAAAGGGCAACCAGGAAATGACCCCTCATTTGAACTCATCTTCTTCTAGCCACCAGAAATCATTAGGAGACAAGACTGTGTGAAACTCATTCTGCCCTTTAGCTAGGAACAAAGATGTAGGTTAAACTGGGGTTAAAGGAACATTTGTCCCCTAAATGAAAATTCAGTCATTATCTACTAAACATCCTGTCAATCAAAACCTCCCCTGAAGATTGTAGGAACATGGACACCGACATAATTTTGATCAATCTTCTTTCAAGATGCAGAAATGAACAGCCTCAAACAAGGTTTCCTTCCTGGCAACTTTTGGATCAACTACACGGTCAACATATCTCTGGTTGTTTAGCTCACTGACTTACATTTCCCCAGCATTTCCCTTAGTATTTCCCCCAGAGGGATTAAGAGTAGGGATATATTTGTCCTGCATTACTGAAGCTAGCTGGCTATTAAGCCACAGCCATGAACAATTTCTCCCAAAAGTTGGGACGGGAAACTGTCAAAAAACTCTTGTGAGATTTGTAATCTTTTTTTAATGTGCATGTTGTACTATGTAATATTAGGTTTTATAGTATGTATAATGCCACAGTGTATCTCTAAGGTATCTTCTCCTAACGTCTACGTCAACTGAATAATGTTGGAGGTTCAGAAATGGGACTCACTACTCAACTGAAAACATATAAATACAGGCACGCGTGCCACCCATTAACAGGCCAGATAACATACATCTGACATGACATGACACAAATTGTCATTTGTGAAGGGTTAAACATGAGTGACAGGTAATGAAGTGCTCAGGACTCACCTGAGACTGTAGTTTGTGGTCTGTAGTGGTGTATGGAGCTTCCAAGGGACTAGACCCTGATATCTGATGCACTGGAGAGCGCAAAGAAAAGCCATCGAAACGGAGCTCTGACACATACTGAGGAAAACACACACACCCAAACACACACACACACACACACACACACACACACACACACACACACACACACACACACACACACACACACACACACACACACACACACACACACACACACACACACACACACACACACACACACAAAAGATGATTTAACTTTTTTGATTAAATTACAGACAGTCTCTTGCAATCTGAAGAACTTTAGTTAGAAATGAGTAGTTGTACTACAACAGAGATACACATGCTTTTTGGCCTAACGCAGATTGCTGTGTTGGCCTATGTTACTCAATTGTCAAATGTTTGCTCTCGAGTCTTTGTCACATGGCTGTACATTTCATGTTACACGTACACATACATACACATATTAGTTGTTATGCTATGTATCAAACGGCTGTAAAGTGGTGGTAGTTCTATCAGACAGGCCTTTATTCCTTTGGGAATTCTCCTTTGTTCCATCACTCTCCAACTGTGAAGCTTTTAGTGACTGACTGACGGAGCCAACTCACTTCTGAAAGCAACAACTTAGAAAAGGTCACTTTATTGAAGGAGAAGCTGCATGCTTGCCTCAGCATACTTAGAGCTTAGTCGACCGAGAAGAGAAAACTTCTGTTGAGCATGCAATAGCATTGCCAGTTGACTAGGATAAAAAATTCAACTCAGATTATAGTGTGACTAAAACTTGATGATGTCAATATCAATACAAATATTTGAGAATTATGAAAATCTCAGTTTACATTTGTTTTATTCATTTTGATAAGCATCCCTTACATTTATTTAAATGTGTTCAAAAGTAGTCTGCAATTTCAAATCATTTATTCGGGTAAAGTGGCAATAATAATTTTTTTTAAATCAACAATGTAAAAAATTATTATATATTATGTGAAAAGTGTTGCTCTCTGATTAATTCTAGCTGGTTGATTTTGGTAATATACTGTGCAACTTAAGATGCTGTGTTTCAAGCTTGTTCTGTTCTAGAATTAATGTTACTTTCAACTTTTTTCAAGGACACACACAGACAAATATATTAAAAATACAAACAGAAATATTCAACTTCTGTTATATTAAACAAAAAATGTCAGTCATTAGTGACCTTAACTTCAGATTTGCATTAGCTTTTGTGAGCCTTTTGCACTTTATGACTCTTAATTTATGCCCAAGTGACACACAACACTGACCAAGTACAGTATTTCTTATTTTGCCTCGTGAATATTATATATATATACTGTATGTCAACATCAACCAGCGGCCCACAAAGATAAGAGTATGCATAATGATATGTTATTTCTTTCTTAGGTGGACGTGTATGTGCATATATCCTTATTGCCATGAGAAAAATGTGTTAACCTCTCAGGCCTTACAGTTGTTGTAAACACTGTGAGAAATGGTAAATATGCATTGTCATCAAGCAAAAAAAAAAAGATAAAAGCAGGCTGCTTAGTGCTTTAAAATGTTTATACTATAAGAAAAACTGACATTTGACATTCTTTGCAAAACGCATTATTCAACATGATGATGTATCTTTAGAGCCATTTCAAGATACCTCTGTTTGTATTTTCAGGCACAAACTGAAAATGGCAAATAAAAATCTCAGCCAGATTTTTTAAAAATCAACAGTATGTGACATAAAGGGAAACTCCACAGCGAAACAGATTGCTCACTCTCCCCAGAGAAACATGGAAGAATAGCACAAAATTGGCCAATTCTGTCCAGAGACAGAAAACTGCTGCACCTGCCAGAGATTCGGCTTAATGAGAAAGAAGTACAAGTGGGCATGAAGTTGTCTCCAGAGAAGCAACAAAAAATGCTGTCAGCTCACCTCAGCCCACTCACGAAAGGCAGTGTGTAAAGCTACGTGAAAATTAAGTACACTTCATGGGCAAAACTCTGCAGACACCCAGAAATTACAAAAATGTTATTGTTTAACATCTTGATCCAAAATAATGGCTTCCACTCATTTAGAAGAGTTCCTACAAGACTCTGGGGCCTTGCTGCAGAGATCTGTTCCTATTCAGCCTCAGAAATGTAAAAAACATTGGGTTTAATCATAGGGATTCCCTTCTTACATTTAGCGAAGGAAATGAGGTTGAACACTGTAGTTAAAGCCCTTATTTTTATCCAAATATACTTTTACAATTTAAAATTCCTTAAAAGCCCCGTATCTGCTGATGTTACCTCAAGTAACATTAGCACTGTCCTTTAAATACAGACAGAAACTGCCCAGCGGTGTTCTCTTTGCCCTTTGCTGAAGCCCGGCCCAATAATCAATTGCAGCCGACTCCTAAGGGAGCAAGGTCAAGTCAGAGCGGGGCAGAGCCGGGTTGGGCAGTGCCAGGGCGGGCCAGGCCGGGTCGGGTCGGCTGCCAGGGCAATGCCAGCAGGGCAGAGCCATTTCCCATGACCCCCAGTGACCTCCAGTAATGCCTCTAGATTTAATCGGAGCAGAAAAAGACTAATGCCCCACAGGATCAAAAATCCATTCAATTTAAAAGAAAATGTGTGAAATTTCCCCACATAGCTCTGTGTGCACGGCATGATGAATTTCATATGAGAAAGATAAAGGAACAAACACCGAGGCATGAATCAGGTCTCTGAACCATGATTAGCCCTTTTTGTACTGTTTCTCACTGGGGCCAGCAAGCTGTGCACTCCAGCCTGCAGAGATCATTGCTCATCATAAAGAGCCCTGGGCGAGCAAGCAGGTAGGTTCAAGAGGACACAGATTTTCTTGATGCTCTCTTCAGTACATGTTCAGAATACACACACAATCACATCAACAGAGTTGATAAGACAAAAAAAATTATCTCCCTCGACAGCAAGTGGCTAACACACACACCCTTCCCTTCCTCAAATTGCCACCTGGGGACAAATAAAGTATTTTGAATTGAATTGAATTGCTGTTTCTAAATAATCTATCACACTTACAGTATTTCAAAACTGGGTAATATATAGTTATTATATTTTTATATTGTGTGATATGACATAATATATGTCTGTTGTTGGTTTTAAAGGCTGCATTACAGTAAAGTGAAGTTCTGAACTTAACAGACTGCTCCACCTGTTATAACACTTGCCTTTGCTTATTTAGTCCTTATAGCCACATTACTGAGGATTACTTATCAAAAATCTAATTGTGTTAATATCTTATGAGAGAACTAAATGTTATCCCTACAATATGGTTGCAATATTGTGAGAGATATTTAGGTGTAGCATTTACGAAGTGCTTTAAGGAGATCTCCAAATACCTAGATACATATTGTGTATCTAGATACTAGGCTTAAGACTTACAGACAAATCTCTAGTTTCTAAAGTTTCTAATATCTTAACTATCTTTTTTAATGGCAAACAGCTTTGTTTTACTGCAGAGGCGTGCAAATGTTGTACAGACATATACATAGACACACAGCCTTCCTCTTTCTCATTAGCCAGCCTCTTTGGCCCCCCAGAGTCCTGTGTCGCTAACAGCCTCTCTTTTCTGTTTGTAACCATTAAAGTGTGTTTTCAACAAATACTAATACTGCTGAGCTGTTCTGCTGTAAATTCTACAGATTTAAGTGAGTTCATGTTTCCTCCGCCAATTTCCTACACCCCATAACAAGACAAAAGTGAAATGAATATGCCAAACGAGCACACTCCACTCACTCGCTCCACTTCCTGGCTTCCTTACCTTCTTCTCTCTGATGACCAGACCACCCCTCCATAGTTCTCTGTGGTCTATACAGCTGTCTAGATTAGCGGGCTCCACCAGACTGGCACTCAGGTAGGATGCTGCTTTCTGCCACCTGGGTAAGGAAAAAAGGAAAATAATGGCCATGAGCTCTTGAAATTTGAGAACTTTTATTCCTGTTTCCTATAAATTAGACATCAAAGTCCTGAATCATCTTACATTGATTTTCAGGGAGTACAGCAGTAAAATATTGTTGAAGATTTATTGCAGCAGCTTTGTCTGAAGTGAAAATGTTGCCTGGACCAATTCATCAATTACTTAAAGTTGACACAATCTCATATGTACTCTTCTACCACCCCCTGGTGGTAAAAAATGAGCATTTCACAAACAATTATATCTGCATTTTACTAATTTTTTTAATTGCAATCATCAGCCTTTCATTTTTAGCATACCACAAAAAAATAATAGGTGCATGTGTCTGTGTTGGTATTGTGACTCCAAACCCAGTTAATGTACATGTATACTGAATTACAATGACTTCTTCTTATCTTGTTGTGATTGCATATAAGACTGAATCATTCATTTTTAATTTTGTGCAAATCAAGAAATGTGTTTCTTCTCCTCACCCAGTAGTGTGTTTTGTGACTACAGTGATCTTAGCAGTGTGCCAGCAGGACATGTGTTTGAGGGCTCCCAGCAGAGGCAGCAGGTCTTTGATTGGAGGAGACTGCTCTGCAGAGCCCAACACCAGCACATCCAGCAAGGCTTTACCTGAGGGAGAAAAAATGTGACAAACCTTAGAGGAATTCATTAGACCTTTTTGTTCTTTCCTTCTCTCACTCTTTCTTTCTTTTTTGTCTCAAAAGAATTTCATGAGGGGTCAATGAACCAAGCTGGCTGCTGCACTCACAATATCTTTTAAGCAGTTAGGTGGGTAGAATTGCCTGTTGGCAATTTTAAGTATCAAGATATGTAGAAACCACTAGTGACTCCAGCTCCTCAGGGCAGCTAACGATGGAGGGAGACTGGTCTTGAACTCCTGTGGAGGACGTGGAGTGCTACAAAACACTTTTGAAAAGTGAAATATCACTTCAGGAGGCACACTTGTAGTAAGAGCAGAAGTATGCCCTTCTTCCCACTTATGACCGCATATTTATTAAGTACACTGGGCCCATTTTTCTACATGGTGGACAGATTTTCAAAACCTAATTGCTTGAAATTGGACTAGCTCCTTGTCACACAGCTGAGGAGTTTGGCTTCAGAAAAGAGGTTTAAATTCCTCGTTACTGGAAGCTTTTGGCAAAGACAGAAATCTCACTTGACATTGCTTTGTGAAGCTAACTAACTTCTTGCTCAGTTGCCCCCTTGGAAAACTAGACGTTTGTTGTTCTCCTTGTGGCGAGCTGTGCTGTACAGACACCCAAAACAACCAAAAATCATCTGAGAAGTAGCAAATGGAAACATTTCAGATTAAAACACCATGGGTAGAACAATTGTGCTCTTGAATTGATTTGAATACATTCCGTGTTAGTTCTCATTTAATCCAGCGAGTTATTTGGAAACAGCCCTACTGAGCACACAATAGCAAGCATATTACAGCCACAAAATAAGACGGCTACAAAAGATGACTCATTTTATTCTGAATATAATTACAGTGAGTACTATGGATTGGCCAGCAGTACCTGGAGGTGGGAGCTTGTCTGACAGCATGTGCAGTCCTTCTGCTGCCTCCTCTAACCGCCTGTTCAGAAAGGACATTGAGATTCAGACTTTGATTATTCAAGACACAGAAACAATATTTTTTAAATGATATTCACATACCAATTTGCTGTTGAATAGCAAGTTTTCATAAAATGAATCTCATGATTCGACTGTACAAAAATATATTAATTTGTTTCGTTCCATTAACTCATTAGGGTTAATCCAGTAGTATCATCAATGATGAAGTTTCATATGCTCAATAATATCAGCTGCACATAGATGTATCAAGCTCATACCAGCAACACTAAGCAGAAATAAAATAAGCATACATATTTATATAGAGAACACAAATGTATGATCTGTCACTCACTCCGTCAGTGCTGCCTGGTCAGCCCTCTGGTCCGTTGCTTCCTGATCATTCAGAGAACTGAGACATGACTCCACAGCTGTAGACTTCTCCTCCTCACTATCAGTTTTCTGATGGCCCATCCCCAGCTCTTCCCAGTCTGAGCTGCAAAACTACACACAGGTGATACGGATTGAAGTTTGGACACAGAATTGAGCCCCTCATCCTTTATCCATATATCAGCAGCTAAAATGTTTAAAATCAGACGTTCTCATTCGTTTGCTCTTTAAATATCATATCCCCCTTCTTAGTGGGTCATCAAAACACAGACATGACAGGATACAGATTGTTGATGGCATGTTGCAAAGTTGCAGTAAAGTTGTGTGTTTTGTCATTTATTTCTGACAGTATGCAGTAGGGCCTTGCCAATGATCAGGTCAAATATTCAATATATTTGTATTATTGATATTGATAACGGTGACAAAATAAATATATTTATTAATGCGCTTAATTGGCATATCCCCCTAATGTTTCTTAGTGCTGACTGAATTGTGTCAAGTATTGCGAACTGATTACATGCACCATAGGTTGAACCTTGGGCAGCATTTCCTAATTCTGTGGATGCTTTTCTTATCTTTTGACAGATGCATGTTCTACATCACAATATAAGACTGCAAGCACGTTTAAAGATTCCCAGTTCCCTGCAACGTAAACCATGTTGATGACAAAACTGTCACGATGCCTCACCTGCGCAGCTCCTTGGCATGCCTGAACAGCGAAGTACCACCTCTGAACTGATGGGCTGCCACTGAGAGAACAAGCTGGAAAAACATGAAGGGTGAAAGAGATGAGGCAAGGTGCTGAAAAAACAATCGGTTCAGTGTGAAGCATGCCAATAGATCCCAAGTTAACTGTACCTGGAAACACAGAGATCCCTCTCATTGCTTCCTGAGTTGAGATGTCCACGAGTCTGTCATATATCTGCTTCACTGGCTCCAGGTCTGTGAGCAACGACAAGTCAGCTGAGCCACCATCACAACCAGACTACTGGTTTATTTAAGGTAAGAGCATATAGATAGATGGCATCATCATCAATACAGATATTCAAATATGAGAGGGAAAGCATTGTATGCTAACATCTTATATCTTTAAAGTAATGTCAATAACCAACGTTTAACACCTGCTAATATTAGCTAGCGCATTATCCTTGTCTTATTGTTCAGTGGTTTTGACTGGATAAATTAAATGTTTACAAGTCACAGACCTCCTGTGACTCTTTTGAAACCAACTTAATCATGAGAAACAATTAAACCTGGATAGTAATGTCTCTACACACTTAAACCACTAGCTAGCTAATTAAACATGGCTTAGCAGTGCTGACGTTAGCAAAGTAACTTAGTTAGTTTGAGTGTTACGAAGTTAACGCTGTAAGTTTCAGGCGTCGAGTTAAAACTTACATTTATAATCCTCCGACAGGCCGTCATCAATTTGGCAAAATGATAAAACTAACACGTACCGGTCCATATCGCATATCAGTAAATTCAGCGCTTATCTCTGCTTAGAGTTAAAAAAAAAACAAAACAAATCGGTCGATTGTGAACAACAATCTTTCGCGCACTGCCAAATTTCCCACCGATGCTTCTTCTTCTGCTGTAGTCAAATGCGTCGGCGGTCAGCAACAGACCACAAAACACCACACCGCCTCTTGCTGGACTGAGACTGAACTACCACACAGGCCTGATAACTATTTAAAAAAGCAACCAGTCGGCCTCAGGTCATTCAGGATGTCTCTCTTTCTCTCAAATACAATACACAGTGCATCATTACATGCTTAATTGTCAAGAATCACATCTTAATGTGGATTCATAGCTTAATTAAAACGCCTTTAGTAATTAGATCACACTGTCTAAGTTATCTTTCTGACTTAATATTTAAAGGATTGTTTTTGCAACCCAACTTCCTTATCAAGAATTAATTTAAATGCACCTTAAGTGGAATGTGAAAAGGTTGTCTTTTAACAGTTTTACCTATACCTACTATGTTATATCTATTTACCAGGAACGTGTGAATATACTGGATTCCCAACAGCACCCTACAATCTGTATGGGTTTTTTATTTACTTCATTAAGCTCTAAAAATAGTATTCATTTATTTTTATTTACTTTTTTTTTAGTATTTTTAATGTTGGAAACCGTCTTCTTCAGTGACATCATCAAAACTCCAAATTGACATCATAATGCAAGGTGTAGCATATCCAAGTGCCACACTCCCCAGCCCATTCTGCTCTTATGCTCGTAATTTACTCCTCGATAAAAAAAATAGTTCTGATACTTTGGAAGCACATTGCAAATATTCTGTGCTGTTTCTTTACAAACTATATTTTAACACATGCCAAAAGCTCACCATAATTTGAAATCTGTACCAAACAAAATAATTGTTGATAGCCAAACTGTTTTGTGACAAAACATTTCTAACAACAACGGAAAAAAATCAACAAATTTGAGATCAGTTTTTTGGTACATGAATCCACTCCAGTGTATCAAGCAGTGCGGGACAGGGGCTTTATTTAAATATACTCTGTACGTACAAAATACATCACATAATAACACAATTGCACTTATGGTTTTTATTTTTACCACGTGACTGAATAGTAAATCTGGTTGACTTAAATCCTTCACGATGACGGGGAAACATTCACTAAATCCTGATTTGATTGTTTAATGGTACATAATGCTATCTTACTTTTTTAAAACTGATCCACTGATACTTACTGATAAACAGTTCTATGTTGAATTGCTAGCATGACTAGTTGATTTCTACAGTGTGTTCCTGGACATAGACAATATAGTGGTGAGTGTTATCTCCCTGAGTAAGGACTGTCAGAGCCTCCAGGCCATGCGCCTCCTCCACCACCATCAACTGGTCACCAGTCAGACCTCCCTCTGCATTCACCACCATCAGCTGGTTGCTGACGTTGCCGACCTCCTGCTCATCAGCCACCTGCAACTTCAGCCACAAGTCCACATTAATGTTTTGTTGTAACCACACATGATTTCTTGACAAAGTGATGTGCTGTCGTATACCTGTTGTACGACGGTAACGGTGCCTGGAGCCATGGCAACCATGGAGGTGACGGCATCGTGAGTCTCTGAACTGTATTCGGTGATCTGCTGGATATTAACTGCAGAAAAAGAAACACATTTAAGCCTTTTAATGTGTAAAGTACATATGCGAAGGCACATTAATAACATACATGAACCCAAGTAACCAGACAAGCACTTCCTCTGTTTATCAGTGGGCAATTATTTATTTATTTTTTTAAACTTGTCCGTTGGTTTGTCTAAGTCAGTTATTCAGTGTTGCTGTTGTTACCGTTGTTCTGCAGGTCTGCTACAGTTGTGTCTGTCAGCAGCTGCTCTCCATCGTCCACAGGAACACAGGCTTCCACTGCCTCCCCCACCTAGATATTTATACACATGGCATGAGATTGTATCGTCCTGAAAACACTGGCTCTGACATACAAATATCATTGAGTACTGCAACGGATATTTTGGCCGCAGTTTTGAAGTTCCTGAATTAAAGATTATTTTTTTCAAATGACCAGAGACTGTTTAGAACAGAAACATCAGAGTCTACACCCATGTTAGTAGCTCCATTTCGCTGTTCTTAGACACAACGGTGCTTGAGCTCAATGCTAGTGTTAGCATGCCAACATGCTCACAATGATAATGCTGTCATGATGATCTTTAGAGGGTTAGTTAAGCTTAGTTTAGCACGGTACCATCCTAGCGTTTGCTAATTAGCAGTAAATACCAGTGACGTAGCTAATTACATTGACTCAAGTTCTGACCTTTGGCACAATTTTGATGGTTTGTAATTTACATGGGTATTTCAGTTAGTTTATACTTCTTCTGTGCAACATTTACGTAGAAACTTTATGTACTAGTTACTTTCCAGATTAAATGTTGCTCCGGAGCCACATTTTTGAGTAATTTCTTGTATCAGGAATTATTCAAAAAGCACTGATTCTGTTAATCAGAAAAATGCTTCAAAATGCATGTCTGCACAAAAATCACAGCGGTCCATCTGAATTGTCAAAATATTTCTCTCCGGTTCAAAGTGGTGGACCGACTGATCAACAGACAGACACAGAGCTATCATGGCTAAAAATAACCCAAAGCAGTTTTTCACTGTGTCTAGCGCATATGTATTCTGCTTACCTCCCAGGTGCCCTCCACCACTTTCAGGCTGTGTTTGCTCTTCAGGTGCCGGTTCAGCTCCCACTTGGTACCATAAACAAACTCACATTCAGGACACTTCAGACCACCTAAACACACACAAAACTATGTTAGTTTACGCTGAACGCACCATTGGCTCTGTATAAACCACACTTCAGACAGTATCTACTCTTACAGTTGCCACACTTACATGGGCAAAATATGTCATTAATGGTAGTAATTAGGGATGTCCCGATCTGATCAAGTATGCGATAGCATATGCAGAATAAGGAAGAGCCATATGAAAGTATATACTTTGTTTCAACAAAATAAAAAAAACTATTAAGGAATGCAGGTACTTTTTTTCTTAATGCAGCTGTATTATCCAGGAAAATATTAGTTAAGGCTGAGTATCGGATCGAGGTAAAAAAAAACCTGATAGGGACATCCCTAGTAGTAATCATTCTCTAACCATGCACTGTATTTATCACTTTATACCATTATCAAAGCTTGTCAAGTGCTGTCTCAATACAGATACAGATAGGTCTAGATGTGGCAGTATGAGAGCAGAGATAGGACCTTGCTGTTCAAGAGCATCAGGGTTAGGCAGTCCAGGTCCAGCATTGTGATATTTCTGATCCGGGTGCTTCAGGTTGTAGTGTCGCTTCAGGGGACCAGCGATGTTACAGGAGTAGTGGCAGTGAGCGCAGCGGAATGGCTACATTGAAAGATAAACGCAAATCAAATATCTTGTGGAGCAGGAATGCATGTAAAATATTGATTCATTTTTTTGTCATTAACATGACAGATAATGGTCAGAGATTAAGTTATATCTATGAACCAGCGGTATCATTTCATTTTGGTCAAGAAAGCGGCAATAGAGTATCAAATGGGAGTTACAGATATATTTGGTATTTTATAATTCATACACATGTAGTGGAGTGTAAGGGTGATATTTCTACATACTAAGGCTGTAAACTTAATGTGTATTCTGACCTTAAACTCAGCGTGCTGCTCCACATGTCTGAGCAAGGAAGGTTTAGAGACCGAGGTGAAGTCGCACTCCGAACAATGAAACCGTTTGCCTGAATGAACACAAAATAACAGCTTCTATACTTCTATACAAGAGCACTTCAGGAATACTTAATGATAACACAGATAGTAATAAATTGACAACTACATTAAAAACCAGCAAATTAGCAGTGACAACAATGATATTAAATAAAACACATCATCTATGACAGAGAGTGTACATACCTTCATCACTGTGGCTCAGTCTGTGGCTTTTTAGCGTCACTTTAGATTTGAACTTTTTACCACATAGATCGCAGAGGTGACGTCTCTCTGTGTTGTGTCGGTTCATATGAGTCTTCAAGTTACTCCTGCTGCGGCCTGCATAGTCACACAGGTTGCAGACGTATGGCTTCAAACCTGCACAAAAGGATACAAAGTTACATATACACACTTAATAAGATTTCCAGCAGTTCAGCAAAGACAATAATAACCACATGACAGAGCAATTACTTTTTGTGGGGTTAAGGGACATAAAAGTGTAAAGATTAAATGTTATTTGGTAAAATGTTGGATAACTGGTTCGGTAATATGTCTTACTAATATGCACTTTGTTGAATGGAGGTACTGAAGCAAATCTAACATAAACTTGCTGCAAAACATAATGAGCATATTTTGCTGTGTTGTTTCTGTTAACCAGCTGTTTTCAGTTTAGAGACCTTCATCAACACCTGTGCTGGATTTATGCCTGTCAGCTACTTCAGTTTCAGGACAGATGTGACTTCAATGGAATAAGTTCATCAAGGTAAACTTAAGCAAACAAGGACTAAAAATCCACTTCCACAAGTCAAAACATTGCACATCATAGCTAATGTAGATTATACATAAAGCAATTGCATTAGATTTCCAGATAAATCAGCATGACATAGTCAAAGTTATATATTTTGCAGAGCATGTGGAAGAGGCCACTGTAAAAGAAAAACGGTTTTTAAAACTGAAAGAAACTGCTTGTCTCATAACTTTGATGCAAATTTTGCCAATTGTCTTTGCCAGATTTCAAATGTTTTCATCTTTGAAATGATGCCAGCAACAAAAACATGGAGATTTTGGTTTGTGATTGACCAACAGGCCAATTTCCTTCAACGTCTGTCCTCCTGGAGGACAGCCAGGAGGGGGAGACAGATGGAAGCTGAGATCACACGGAAATCAAGCAATGAAATACTGTGCATAGAAACTGTTTCCACACATCACAAAATCACACCTTGGTGGGCCCAGATGTGCCGTTGAAAGTCACTGCTGTTCTTCAGGAAGTAGGAGTCACAGTAGGGGCACTTCTCTGCACGCTGCACCATCAGCCCTTTGCCATGCAGAGGGAGTGTGTCTGTCAATACATGCAAAACACAACACACACAGAATTAAATTGCTGCCTTGGAAACTCACAAGTAGAGAGTGACAAAAAAAAAAACGCAACCACGGAGGTGACAAAAAAGAAGGAATCTTTAGTCCCATAGTTATAAATTAAAAGTTTCTGGTGCTTGGTCATTACATAAAATACTGTATACCTTGTCTTCTACTGTATGTCAGCACAAGGAGGCACCTTGAATTAGTTATAGGGGATGTGAAACGACCAAGCAGTCAGTTCTCAGCCTATAGTTTGAATTTGGTGGAATGGATAAATGTTAATCAATACTCACACAAATTTAAAGACGTGTTTAAAAGGTTTTAAGTGAACAGAAATTTGGCGGTAGTGTGTGTGTTTCGTCCATATCTGTAGATATATCAGTGTGTTCTTTACCTGGGTGGGATGTTTTGATGTGGTGTTTCAGTCTGTGCTCTGGACAGCTGTGCTGACAGACTGGGCAAGTCACGCTCTTCCCCTGAAAACAACAGCAAGACAAACACATAAATACATCCAACAAACCTACCCAAGAGAATCCAGCAGTCGATGTTTTCAACAAGTTATTTTTCAAGTCAGGTGCTTACCTGTTCCTGGTGTGTCCTCAAATGGGCTTGAAGCTTGTACTTGTCAGGTGTGGTGTATTTACAGCCAGGATTCGAACAAGGCAGCAGCAGGCCACTGTGCTTCTGGATCTGGTGGCGCTTTAAAGAGCTTTTGGTGATAGAAGAGTAGCTACACTTTGAACAGTAATGCGAGTGCTCCTTGGTGTGTGTGCGTACATGGACGTTATAGTGGACTTTGTACCAGAACAGTTTACCTGTGCAACATCAAAAAGACAATTTAATGCTCAACCCAGACAGAGGAAAATCTTAGTAATAAATAACAATGTCATATGAAGTCAAGGAGGTTTCATCATCTCACCACAGTATTGACATTCCAGGTCTCCGTAAATTTTCCTGAGCCGTTGGAAAGTCTCCATATTAAGCTGAGTCTTCTGAAGAGATGAGAACACCTGCTGGAACGCACTCTGATGGAAAACCTCCGACACCTACCGACAGCAAACAGAGAACAGGTCAGAATGCATGTGTCTGGAGGAGAAGAAAAGATGATTCTAAGAGGAACTCGTGCAAAATTAGTTATTTATTGCACATGCATATATAAACTAAGTGATGTAGTCTTATTAAATCATTTTCAATACAAAATTGCTACTGAAGTAGAATCAAGACAGTATCAAGAGGAGTAACATTTTAAGATACAGGAAGAACTTATTAAGAAAGGCTCTCAACTATATTTAGTATCATTGCAATTATCATTATTTATATATATACTATACTATGAATCAATAATAAATAGGGTGACTGAGCTATAATCTTTACTCAGTGTAATCATTACCTTCTATATAAATATATACAGAAGGACATCACATTTGCAGGATAATCAATATTAATGTTATCATAGAGGAACTAACTATTGGCTTCCACTGAATAATTTAGTGCTCACTATAAAGTCAAAACAATAAGTCATTTAATGATACGTTGGTTGACAGCAGCTGTTTTTGATAATCAATGAATTCAACTGATTGTTCAGTTATTTTTTAAGTCAAACCTCTCAACCTTTTCTTGTTTCTCAAAAGTGAAATTGGCTGCTGTCCTTCGTGTTAACATTCTATCATATGAAATATCTTGTTTTGGGGTGTTGGTCAGACAAAATAAGACACTTGATGATGTCACCTTGGGCTCAATAGTGATGGCCATTTTTAACTGTTTTTTTAGATGTTTCATAGGCCAAGCAATTCATCTGCAGATGAATCAATTATAAAAAACAATCATTATCTGCGGTCCTCGCTCCTGTCTTTCTCTAGTCCTTGTAATCAATTTACCCTTTCTGAATCTGGAGTTTGTCCATCCTTCGCTTTAGGTGCTGATGACAAATGTGTGTTTGCAGTCACATCACACACAACTGTATTTCCTGATGATAAAGATGTGCCCATGTTTTTGGCTGCATGTGTGTTGTCATCAGCTGGGTGTGTGTTTTCTTGAGTCCTGTCCTCCAAGAGAGGAGTGTGAACGCTCTCTGGTGATAAAAACGTCTGGCTATTGTCTTCAGTTGCAGGGATGCATGAGTCTGTCATGTTGTCCAGTGAATTCTCCCCAGCTTTTGCTTCATCCTGTCTGTCAGCAACAGTTGTGGTCTCCATGGAAATGGTTTGATGGAGCAGTTCCTGGGAATCTTGCTGCGCACTTCTATTTTCTAATTCTCCTTCTTTCCCTGTTTCTCCCTCTATTACCTGCACTTCTTCTGCACTTTCACTCTGAGCTTTATCTCGTTGTTCCTCATTCTCCTCTCTATTGTCTGTCACTGCTACTTCCATCTGCTGCCCTTTCCCATCTTGCCACTCCGCCCTTCTTACATCATTTCTTCCACCCTCCTCTCCCGTCCTCTCATCTTCACCTGCCTGCTCAATCCTGTGCTCTTCATTCATACCTTCCCTCTCCTCATCCCCCCACATGCCTCCTCCAGGCTGCATTAGATAGTAGCTGTTGTTGATGCAGTCAGCAAAGGCCTGCTCCTGGTCCAGCTCAACGTGAGACTCTGTCAGATGACCCTTCAGCCTTTGAGAGCTGACAAACTTCCCGTCACACATGCAGCACACGTACAGGAAGAGGTGCTTCCTGACATGAGCGACAAGGGCGACCATCTTGGTCGCAGCATGGTCACAGAGGAGGCAGGCGAAGGGACGCTGGGACCCGTGGACCAACAGGTGGCGCTCCCGCTCAAGCTGATTTTTAAAGCGCCGGTTACAGGTGGGACAGTGGTAGAGGAGCTGTCTGAGGCCCTGACGAGTCTTTAACCTGGACAAGATGAACAGATCAGATGGGCAGGTATGGTATGGTTGTAAGAGATAAAGATGAAGATATACAGTTAGGTGAAATAATGGCGAAAAATTCAGATCAAACCTGAGTTGTTGGTAACTCTGTTGGACAACAGGGTCTTTCAAGTTATGCCGTTTCTCCATGTGTTTCAGCAAGTTTTTCACATCCGAGTACTTTTTCTCACAAAAGCTGCAGTGCTGCTTCACTTTCAAATGGACTCGCTCTATGTGGACCTGCATTGGCCGAAACACAGAATTGCTGGTTAAAAAACTGCATCTGCACCCTGAAGATTGATTAAAGCCATCTGGATCTAGAAATTTGAATGAAAAGTCATCCCCAAAGTGGGCCTGTACAAACAAATTAAAAGAAAACCACAGGGACAAATTAAACACAAAACTACACGCAAAATTAAATCCACTCACTGGCATGATGATATTTACCTTCAAAGTTATTCTAGTATGAAGATAAGTAACAACAACCTTCAACTTTATCTCAAAAACTGTACATTAATACTTATATACATGAACAGTAATAAAGTGCTAATATGACCTTGAGGTGTCCTGGGCTGAGGCAGTTAAAAGGACAGTGTTGGCAGCTGAACTTCTCTCCAGTGTGCTTCCTCAGATGAACATTCAGGTTGGCTGTAACAAGTAAAAACAAGGAAGTAAGCAGGAAAGACAGTAAGCAGCTATTACAGGAATTCAAAATAGTTTGTAAATAAACAGTATAATTTTGTTATTTAAAAATAACAGAAGTTATCATGGTTTGTGACTTAAATTCAAGGGTACTTGATTATATATTCAAGGAGCAGTTAAGTCAAAACATCTCTACAGCCCCCTCCCACCCATGATGCAACAAGGGACACTTTAAAATTGGAATAAAAGCAACACGTAGAAAATGCACCCATTTGTATTGGCATTGCATCATTTTGCAAACATGTGCCATCAGAAAAATTTTAAAACATCAGATAAATACCCAATACTTGGGAACCGTCACACACCACCCAAAACTTTTAATTTTCAAGAGGAAATGGCCGCGTGGGTGTAAACAGTCTTTCCTGTGAGCCTGGATGTACCTTTGATGGCAGATGCGTAGTCACAGTGTGGACACTGGAACGGTTTCTCCTGGGTGTGTGTCCTGAGGTGGGCGACCAGCGAGTGTCTGAATTTAAAGATCTTATTACAGAACTCACAGGCGAAGATCTTCAACTGGCTCTGAGGTAAACTGGGAGAAAGAGAGTGACAATATCATAGTTAATTCATTGAGAGTTGCTGGTGTGGTGGTAGAGGTATTAGTCTATGTTGCTTATGAAATAGATTAATTTCTTCGACTAGATCTGAGCTGCACATTTTACCAGTTAGAAAATTAAATAACTTTCAGCCCCTCAAAAAACAGGAAAAGATCAATCTAAAAATTGATTGTTAGACAGGAATCACATTTATTTACTGTAGTGTGTGGCTTGTAGTTTACAAAGAAGTATTCAGCTATACTTTACCCACAAACAAAGTTACAACTTTGTTCAATCACTGTTTAACATTTTAAAAGAAAAATATTCATACAGTACTTGGTAGCATCTTGCTTGATAGAATATTCCTGGAAGCCTCGGCTGGCTGCTGCTGCTGCTGTTGTTGTTATTGATGTTGTGGAGGTCGTGTCAGATCTAGGAGTGAAAACCATATCAGACTGCTGACAGAAGATAACACTGATCCATTTTGGGGATATACAGTTGAAGAGTCAATTGTCATTGTTAAATCTTCTATAACAAGCTTTTTGATAATTTGACTGTCTATAGAAGATAGAGCCAATTTCCATTTTATTACCTTGGCTCCTGATATGTTTTAGGATCACCTTCACACACAGTGGCATCATTTGCAAGGTCTTCTGACTGACTTTGGAAGACTGCAGACTGCTGACGCCCCAGAAAAAAACCCCCCCAAAATATCAATAAATAAGCTCACATAACACTGGGATTCACAGATCCATTCAGATCAAATACATATTAGATAATGATAAATTAAAACCAGAAAGAAAGAACAACACACATTTTATCACAAAATCATCATATTTGAAATTTGGTTGAAATGCAAAAATCGTACAATTTGTGTTTCAGAAAGAATATGTTTTGGAGTACTGCAAATCCGTCTGTCAACAGTTATTATTACATCAATAGTTTGGTTTCTATAAAAATCACTGACTGGGAGAATATTTCTGAAAAAGAGATGTTGCCACTAAATGTAATTCTGCACGTTGTGAACACCACAAATTAAATTCTATACACATTTGTTATATTTGGGTAGAGGTAAAAATCACAGAGATATTTCAAAACCTGTCTGCCAGGCTAGATAGACAAAAAGAAAGTGAGAAAATATATGCAAAAGTTCGAGCGAGCCAACCTTTTAAATGCTTCTCTGTATTAGTGTGCCTACCTGAGGTTGAGCCTTGACAGCTGCAGACTCTGTTTGTGCTGAACGATCCTCTACTGGAACCATTTTAGAAACTCCTGTTGAATTATAGATAATACATTTTAGTTATGAATATGCTTCCAATAGCAGTCGAATTACATGTTAGTTAATGTTAAAAAAGTAACAGCAATTGCGGTTATTTAAGGCTTACCTGGAAGTCTTTCATCTTCAGTCAGAACAACACTGATGACTGACTTCTTGTTTCCTGTTGCTAGGCATCCGTCTTTGGGGATGCGGCTTCGGCTGGTTCTTGGGGTTCTGGAGTTGCCACCATCTACAAGCAGAGAACAAGAAAGGGTTCAAACTAAACCTGAAACCAACAACAGAGTAAGAATTAAATTGAAGAAACCCGGTCCTGCACTTTAAACTTACCCTTTTCTCTTGTGAGTCCTGGTCTGGATGAATTTTGTTTTGTATGCTTTGGACCTGGATCTGAAATCCCAGAACCATCAACTCCTGCTCCACCACTGATGATCCCTGAAAATTGATTGCCGCTATTGATCAGAATCACTTGAATCACCGTCGACAAAAAAGGTTCCTTACTTTTTCCACAATATCTCTAGTTTACAAGGTATTTAAGTATCTATAATTATAGTAAGGATAATTCCCAGCATGCTCCCTCAGTCCACTCCAATGTTTTTAATGTTGTTTCCTGAGTGCCTCCTTGTTAACTTTTGTTATTACTGGTTTGTTACACTCACCATTCTCCCCTGCGTTGTCCTCTTCTTGCTCTTCTTTAAGGCAGATGTGTTTGAGGATCTGTCGTCTGTTGCTGAATGAGCGATGACAGTCTCTACATTCAAGCCCCAACATCCCTTCGTGGCTTTCTCCTAGCAGAAAAAAAAGAGAATACCGAATGTAGTCAGTTTACTTAACCAGCCAATTCAAGATTTGAGTGACACTCTCATGCAGAGGGTATTTTTTCCAGTCCTATGCATGAAAACAAAGAATTATGTGATACATATAAACAGCAACGGTAATACCTTCTATTGAGCTACATTGTCCACTGCCCTCCTCCTTATTCCCTGCTTGTTCACTTTTAACATTATCCTCTACAGAATGGGTGGAGTCAGACTTGCCGTCTGTCAAATCAGTGCGAGTCTTCTTTGTAGAGCCTTTTGGTCGTCCTCGCTTTCGCTTTACTGGGCTCTCTGTGGGACCCCGAGACAGCAGAAAACACAAAACCACCTCAGACCATAAGCAACAATGCGCTTATTCTACAAACCTAAGATGATATCTGACAGTACCAAGCCTGGTATACAGTAGTTGATGCCATGTGTCATACTACTATCCCCCTAAAACAACAGTAAAACAAATTGAAAAAGGCATTTTAAATATATCTTGGAATGTCAAAGTCGAATTCATCTCTTACACACACGCTTCAGCGAATATAGTGATAATGCTTATACCGTTTATACTTTTTAGATGATTTTGTTATCCTGGCACGCTGATCTGACCTGTGAGCGTCTCCACAGGCGCTCCTACGAGGGGCTGCAGTGCAATGATGATGTCATCAGGATGATCCTGCTGGGGGTGTTGCTGGGAGCAATGGGCCAGCAGCTGAGAGCGACTGGGAGAGAAGAGGTTGCACAGCCGACACGAAAACACGGAACCACCTGGAGAAAGGGGAGAGGTTAACATAATGCTTCAGCAAATATTGTTATTGGAGTTATGCACCTCATCCCAACTCCACTTATCTAAAACATTTCATGGAACATGTTTTTGCTTTGGCTTGAAAACATTCATTTAATCATTGTGTTGTTTGGCAAATAGACAAATTAATTAAAACTGCTTAAAATGGTGTCACTCCAGTGGACTTTATAACTGCCTTAAATAAAATTAAATAGAAAGTGCAAACAAAGCACAACCAGGGAGACTCTTTTTATGAAGTGTTAAATTATCTACAACATAAAGTATTATGTTATTTATAGTTTGTTCATTTTTTTTCTCTTCCTGTCACGGCCCTTGGCTGTTATGCCCTGCCCCAGAGTGTCTGTCATCCTGTTCTCGTATGCAGCTGGGGTGTGCCAGCCCTTGCTCCTGATTGGTGTCTCTGGTTCCTGCCTGGTCTAACCCAACCTACTCATCTGCCTCGGTCTACCTGCCCTCCTGCGCTGTGATTGGGTCGTGCTGCTCCAGTTTAACTGCCCAATCTCGCCTCAGCTCGTTCCCAGTACCACCTGTTAAAAGTCAGCAGCAGAGTCACTCGAGGGCACTGTGATTTCATGTGAGCAGTTGGCCCCTTTGTACTCCTGTTGGTTGCTGCCTTGAGTCTTTGTTCGAAGGTTGACTGTCTTGTGTATATTTGGTAGCCACTTTGGTTCAGCCTGAGCGCCGAACTTTTGCCTTCTCCTGTTGTTTTGGGTGTGTGACCCTCGTTGACGGCCTTGAGCCAATTTTTAGTTCTATTGCTTTAAAAGCCTGTTTTTGCATACTTAGGGGTGCTATTCCAGTTCTGTATTTTGGTTTGTCTTTTGTGTTTTATTTGGTAGTAGCCCCCTCCTCCCTTAGTTTGTCCTGTTTGATTTGTGTTAAATTTACCTTCCTTATTAATAAACCCATTTAATTTTTGCTTAACCAATTTCCATCTGGTTCTTTATGTTATTTCCCCTTTCCCCAACGAGCTGGGGTCGTAACACTTCCATTTTACCTTTTCTTCTTTTCAATTAACTTTCTATGTTATATGAGTTAAACGTAAAGAGGAAAAGAAGAGAAATGGAAGAAGTTTGCTACCTTATTTATAAGAGGTGATGGGTGATGGCATGTACGGCCAATCTATGCTGGATTATAACAGTGTTATTTACAATTGCTCAGTTTCAACCAGCACTTTGGATCCTATAGTTTCACAAACCACATATAACAAAACAGGCTGCTTGGGCTCATTCACCTGATACATAACATGGCATTCACGGTGACTGAGGCTCACACCCTACAATTGGGCAATTCTTCAGTCCATCCATTTTATTTTGAGAAAGTTCATTTTCCTGTAACAGAGTGACATGTTGCTTTTTTTTGTGGAACTTCACCAAAATCACTATTATGGAAAACACGAGCTAGCTATTTGATATCTTTCCTTTTTAAAATAAAGCCCATAATTTTCCTTTGACCAAACGATTTCATCTTATTTCAAAACGTTCAGAATTTATAATATAACGTTCGGGGTCATATCGTTGAGCTAGAGGGCTAACGTCAGTCAACTTTGTGCCCTCAGTGGCAAACACGTCAAATCCTACAAAAAAGCTGTCGTCACCGCCAGCTCTGGACGAGCATCTCGTTCCTTTACTGCAAAACATAATTTACAAATTCTAAAAACTAAAAATACATCATAATGTAAACTGTAAAAAAACAGTGTGGGCACACGTTTTAAACGAAACACGTTTGTTTATTTTGATTAAGCTCAAACTACCATGAAGACCCGACGAACATATTCGAGTTGAAGCTAGCCAAAATTCTTACCTGCTTTTTGTCCGTCCATCTCTCCAGCGTCCGCACGACAAAAGAACACTAATTTATCGATGGTTTTGAGGCATCCTACGACTTAATGTAATCCCTAAAATAGGATTTAGAGCATAATTTTACATTACGCACATAGAAATTTATGTCGAATCTGCCACACAAGTCCTTCCAAACAGCGGAAGCGGACAGCGGGGTCCAGTGTCGCTGTCGTCGGCAGAGCAGCTCCTCCTGTGGCAGGAGGACTGTACGGCGGCCGGTGAGGGAACTACAGCATTCTTGTGGGTTCACTTCACATCATAGAAATACATTTTCCCCTTAGACAATGTAGTTTTTGATCAAGTATTTACAGTATACATTATGTTTGGGATTTATGATTTATAATTTCCATTAGAGTTGAGCTTAAAGTGACAGATAGTGTCTTTTGATGCTGGGTTTTATGAGGTACTTATCCATAGTCAGTGTACCTGCTGTAGATGACATCAGCTCTCCCTCTTTGTGGAGAAGATCTAAACCGTACCAGCAAGACGTATTCTAGCCACCTAAAATACTTCCCACCTAAATGTAACATTTTTGGCGCTTTTTGTTGCCGTCAAACAGCCTTTTCCTTTGGTACTACATTCCCTCAACTGTACAAGACCATGGTCCTACAAGCGGAATGTCGTGTCTAAGGGAAGGCTGTTTGGTGGCACCTTAAAGAGCCAGAAATGTTTAAACAGATATATATATATATTTTTTTTAGTTGGGACTTTTTTTTTGTGGCTACAGTAGGTCTTGCTGCTGCTATGGATTACAGCTGTAAAAGGCCCTGCTTCCTGCTGGTGCCACCTGCTGCTTTTCCACTCAGGCACAGAAAGGAGTGACAGAAATAGAAGCAAATCAGTAGTTGGCGTAACATTAGCGTTTCGACTGATGGAGACAGCTCTTGGCATGTAAACTTAGATAAAGCACATTAAATAACGCTGCAAAATATTGATCAAAATAGACTGATGAACAACAGTTATATAGGGACGATGACAAAACCTTTATTACAATGTAAGAATTTACAGACATACAGACATTTACAGCATTTTATTTTTTTTACATTAAAAAAGTGTCAGCTCAGGCCAGTCCCAATGATTAGCAATCACTAAAGACTACCAAACACACACACACACACACACACACACACACACACACACACACACACACACACACACACACACGCATGTTCAAAGAAACACACACACGCTTCATATGAACAAGTAAACTGCTTTTTGTTTGTTTGTTTTTTAAGGGTAAAAGCTTTTAGGTAAAGATGTTAGTTCCTATTTCCTCTCTACATCTCTACTGCTTTTTAACCTCTATTTTACACCCTTTGCTCTCATCTGTCCGGGACATGATGTTTTTGTAACAGAGATGATGAGAAGATGATCATAAGCGACATACTAATTCATAAAATGCTCGTGCCCTACAATCAGCAAAAAAAATAAATATATATCATTTTTGAATGAAAAAGTGTCATAAGCAGTTGGTTACATGCATCATTCAGGAACAATACAGATAAGTAAACTCAACCCCACAAGAAAATATGTAGAAGATACTGTAAGCTATCCTAAAAGATGTGATGGTGCACAGCAATATCTGGTAGGACTGGATCAGTTACTCACTTATCCAGTTATATATCAGTATATCAGTTGAGTTAAAACTAAGAGCTTGTCTCATGGACTGCTGATTAAAGAACAAATCCTCCCTGACACAGGAATATAAAAGAAATATATGTATAATACCTGCCATGATCGAATTTCCTTTGCACATTATTATAGTCAGTGAACGGAAGGAGTGGTTCACCCAGAAATAAAGTGGAAAAAGGAGATCCCTCATTTAATATTATTTACAAATGGTTCACATTGTTGTCATTTTAGAAAGTGTACTGTGTCATTATTCAAGAATTTTTGACATTTCCTTTCATTATTATACACATATTTACTTTAAACCTGGCTTGATATCAGCTGCTGCTAACAAAGATGTTTCCTTCTGTGGGTGTCAGTAAAAGGAGCATAATGTTCTGTAATGCACACACAGATATGTAAACACTTGAGCGCAATGAAGTTATGTAAGAACAGTGACTGTGACAAGACCAAATGAAGGCGTTATATTTTAACCAAATGCTCCATCTAGCATTTCATTTTGAGTGAGCCCTTATAGCTCAAGTAACAGTAGGAGAAGACAAGGAAAAAGGAAAAAGAGGGTCAACTTGGAGAACTGATGCCAAAAAATGTGTCTCAATGGGTTTTTCATGCCCGATAACAGCCTTAAAGAAGATTGTGCTGAGGTTAAAACATTTTGCAAATGTGAACAAATTAATTACCCAGCTGGCGCCGGATGTCAGTGTAACGTCAGGAAGACAATGGATATGAAACATTTTAGTTGGAAATGAAAATTGGCTTGACATCATTGTCCAGTGTTGGCTAGATGTTGAATTTTTTATGGAATTCAAAATCTAATGGTCATCAAAACTCAATGTTGGGTAGATATCAATCACCAATGTTGGATAGAAGCTGAATTTTGTTTACCTAACAGAACCACTAAAAACCAAGGCCAGCTGGGGAAAATCCAACTGCATTCGTACAAAATATCCATCATGATTTGAGGTCCTTCAATCAACCTGCCACCATATCTGTCCAGGTGTCTCCATAAGTGCATGCTACTGTTTATATACTTGTATACTGTCTATAGACTTGTTGTAAATTTCAATGTGATTAATAGACCTCAAAATATGATCACTGACCCAACTTTCAAAACCAAAAGTGTTAAATAAAAAGCAAAGTTTTTCGTGATTTTCTCTCCCTCCCTCATCTTTTTCATATATCTTCACTGTAAACTATATTATGAAGCAAACATGCCAATGAAAGACAAGAAATCTTTACAAACAGTTGCTGAGAAAACATTCAAAAGATTCCCAGGGTACACTTGGGCTTGACACCCGGGTGTTTTAGTGTTTTTGACAGTGACACAAGGCTTGAGTGGTTGGATTCCTGAGAGCATTTGTTGAGGGGTACAAGGTGTGTGTGTGTGTGTGTGTGTGTGTGTGTGTGTGTGTGTGTGTGTGTGTGTGTGTGTGTTCACATGGTGCAACACTTGTTCTTCTGTGTGTGAGAGTCTTTGAAGCGGAGTCTCTGCTTGGATCGATATTTCTCCAGGTAGGTCAGCTGTTTGCTATTGATGGCTCCACGGCGCTTCCTGAAACACACACAAAGAAAAACAATGTTTGGTGGAAGTGAGTATTCATATTCATTTAATTTCATTTAATTTCATTACTCATTTCGATACTTGTATTTCATATAAATAGAAAATTACAGATATAGTTTTGATATTTTATCATCGGTCCAGATGAGGATTCACTGGACTCATAATAATGAGAAGAAATCCATGACAGATACTCTCCTGCCATGATTCATCTCTTGCATGATGAAAAGGTTCCCTAACGTTTTGTTAATGAAGCGCTCTAGGCAGCAGTGTACGTTCCTGTCTGGCCCCTTTGTCTTCTTTGACCCCACCACCAGATGGCACCAAACGAATACAATTTTAATTCCTACAAAGACTGTTGCTGTGCTCTTTCAAAGTAATTTGTTGTTTGCATGTTGAAGATCTAGTATTGTTGTATATACACCGTACGTAAAATGTACTTACTGCCTGATGAGTTGGATAGCATCTTCATACTTCATCCCACTCTCAATCAGAGCAAGAGCAACCAGTACAGGAGCCCTGTGTGCATAAATATACACACAAACACAGAGTCACGTTTGTTCAGTCTGATGTCTGAGTTAAAAATAATGACAATTCATCTGCACGATCCTAAAAAAGTTTCAGAAATGCTGTTTGGAAATAGAATGATCAGGCTGCAGCTACCGTTTCTGTCTTGTGTTCGGTCATTTTTTGCCAACAGCAAAACGCATCTGTGACATCATTTTTATACCGGAAGCATGAAACCAGTCCATGTGTATATAAATACATACATATATATATATATACATATATATATATATATATATATATATATATATATATATATATATATATATATATATATATATATATATATACTGTATGTGGTTTGTTTGTTTGTTTGTTTGTGTGTGTGTGTCTCTTACCTCCCCAGTCCAGCCACACAGTGGACAGCCACGCAGCATCCTGGGTCCTCTTGAAATTTCTTCTTCAGCAGACTCAACCAATCATCAACCAGTTTACTGGGAGGCGGGGCTCCATCATCAAATGGCCAGTCCTGAAAGAAAAGGCAAAAGAGTCACTTCTGGCACCCTGTACTTTGAGGGTATATGCTGTACACACGTGTGCGTCTGTGTTTAGTGTGTGCTCACCACCACATTAATGCCATCTTTCTCCAGTGGTGTTTTATCATAAGTGACGTCACAGACTCGAACAACTGTGGTGGCCCCGTAGCGCTTCAGGTCCTGAAGGGAACGACAGAGGTAGGAAATGAAATTAGTTCAAACGTGTGTTAGTTGTATCAGTTTACATCAACAAGTGAAATGACATGAGGTACGCATATGTGTATGTCCACACATACACACACACACACACACACACACACACACACACAAACACACGTGTTACCTCTATGAAGGAACTGAGTGTGCTGTCCGTCGGGTTATGTGTGATAAGGAATCTCATGTTCTTGTGGCACAGTTCCACTGGAGCGGGTCGGTTCATGGTGGCTAGTATGACCTTTGACAACCCTGGATGACCTCCGACCTTTATGTGTGAGCAGTTAATTGTTAGTCATAAGCCCAATGTCCACAATAAATGACTGTATATAACAAAAAAAAACAAAAGCTGAACATGGTTTAAAATATTTGAGTCACACTTGTTGCACCTTTTAACGTTTCGTAGACATTTGCCCATTAAGAAAGAAAAAGGTCTGAGAGGAGCTTTTGCTGCTCTCATGCGATTATTCCGATTTGTCAATGTATCACTATCACTCTGACACCAGTAGGCCTTTTCTCACATGACATTTTAACATGTCCCAGTTGGAAAAGCACAGGTGTATATAATAAAATTAATGATGGCTGAATTCCATTTAGCTGCTTCAGTTTCAGGGCCCTGCAGCCGCTCACTCTCACACCGGTATGGCTTACTGACGCACTCGAAAAGATCAGAGCCATCGTTTACGCTATTATTAACACCTGTGCTTTTTTCCCAATCTGCATGGTCAAAACATCTGCTGTGGAAAAAGGTGCGTTCAACCGAACCTGAACACACACCCACTAACCCTCTCTGACATGTTTTCAAAGGCAGTCAAACCTGTTAGCATTTTAAGACATCTCAGAACTCACCACAAGGTCAAATACTAACAGTACCTTCATGTAACTTCCACGCAGAATTGAGCGGAAACAAGAAAATCTAGAAATCCGTGTGAACGCTAAAAGTATTCACAACATAAGCTCTTCTCTATTACCAAAATGGCTTGCACTCACGTTTTTTGGTGCTTAACTCCCTCAATTTTTATTTCAACGTAGAGGCCTTAGTCAAACAAGTCATATATATATATATATGTGTTAGATACATATCGTATTGGGTGGAATCTTCAGCTCTAGATTGCGTGACATTATCTTTAGAGGGGAGAGCAGCTGAAAAAAGAAAATTTGGCCCTCTTGTCTACAAATTTTCCTCTTCATGTTTTTCAATTTATACATCAGAATGTTGGTAAATTTATGCTGGGTTTACACAAGCAGACACATTTGGCACTGTGAGCCTCTAAGTTCAGCTGCTCACAAGTTAAATCAGGAATGTAGATCAGCTCCCAGCCTTAGGTCAAGTCATGCAGTTCAGTTCCTAACTTGCGCTGTAATTTTGCGTCTTTCAGCCCATTCTCACTTTTCTAATTATTCATATTGTTTCCTCCACTCTTTCATGCATTTTCTCTGTAAAAGTTCGATCTATCCGCTCATGTTTTTAGCAAAAAACTCGAACTTCAAGATGTTCTTTCATAAAATAAGGGCATTAGACTTAGACAACTTTATTCATCCTTTTGGGAGGTTCCCTCAAGGAAATATTCTTGAGCTTTTAGAGCGAGGAATTAAAATTTTGCATCAGTTTTTTAAATAAATCTTAAATATTCCACATCCTTCACACATAATTGGTATTATTTCATTTTAAAAGCCAGCAATGCAGTTTAGAAATAGCTTTTCAAAATCCAACATTCACACCACAGTTTCTTCAGAAACTGCCTTCTCTAGTGGGACACCAGTGTTCAAAGAGGGATGTAATACCGCAGCTAAAGATCCTAAACCCCAACAGGTGCTTTCACCTATAAGCTTGCTGCGACCTCATCTCACAGCTCTGTAGGCGGATACAAACTGTACCTGACGCTCACCTCCCTTATTGTTCAGCTAACATCTCGCACATTTATACAGATATTTGCACATTGCAATACCAGTATCTACTGCAACCTTGCACAATCTAGGTCAAACTTTTTTGCACCACTGGATAAATCTGGACATTCTTCACCTACTTTAAAATCGGTCACACTCTGTTTATATTTATATTCACACTCTATTTTATATTTTCATATCTTTATTATGTCGTTTTTATATATTTTTTTAGTATTGTTAGTTGTTTCGCACCTACATTTTTATTGATTAGGATGTATTTTATCATTTCAATTTCATTGTTATGAATAGATATATAAATACTACCCTCAATAAAGTCTTAGATGTAAGAAAAAAATGTGAAAAATGTCTGTCTTATAGCTGTCTCTGTGCCAATGTACAAGAGTATCTCTTGTACATTGGCAATGCTCGTGTGCACATTATTTGAATAAGATAAGAGGGATATGAGTGTATTTTAGGAAGGAATTTTAATTTCAATAATCTTAATTCAGAGTTGCCTCACATTCCATGAAGCAAACACAGTCACTATTTTAGAGTACTGTTAAGGACCAGGTGTCATCAGAGTCCTCAGTAAACAAATGCTGCGTAGAGAGCAGAGAAGATGTACCCTCGGTAACAGGTTTACACTTCCCAAGAAACTAGGAGAGGCCTATCTAGCAACTCCTCTTCCCAGAAGCATTGGCATATTGACAGGGTGACAGATGTTATCTGTCAATGCATTTTTTATCTATTCATTTTAAGGAGGAAAAAGATGAGTGATTTATACTTTTGTGCAAGGTCTGGGGCATAAAACACTGTCGGAAATTAATCGTACGCCCCTTGAACGGAAAGCCAATTTCAGCTCATACTGGCCAGACTAAAACTACCACATAATTTACTATTTACTGTAAAGTCGGTGTAGTGCAGGAGTGAAAAAGTGAATAACTCCCTCACCTTTAGCTCCAGCTCCAGCAGTTACCTGCAGTGTCTTCAACTTATACCAGGTCTCAGGTGACTCTGGACTTCCTGTCTTGTGGATCTTCCTATTAGGAGACTGTTTATAGCCGTTCAAGATTTTATCCCAATTCTGAGTCCAGTCGACTTGTATTACCCCATCAGTTTACTGTATCCTATAGTCCTGGAGGGTACAGGGTGTCAGCTCTCTCTCTCTGTTTTGTCTCTTTGTTTTTAATCTCTCTGATTGTCCGGTCCTTTTCTCTCTTTGTCTCTCAGTTGCTCTCTCTTTCCTTCTCTCTCCGGTTAGCTTTCAGTGCCGACACTCCACTTGTTACCCCATGAGCTGGCTGGTTCAGAGGGCAAAGGCCAACCGTCCTTCAGGTTTTCACGGCGGTAGGACTGTATGGTCCATTCCAGGCAGGGTCTAAATATGTTGTGCGTGGCAGTAGTCACCACTCCGCCGCACAAACTCCATCAACCAACAATTCTAAAGTACAAAACAAATTGAAAGAAAAGTTTACTTTTTAGACAACAGTCTGGAAAAGAAGGACAGGTACAATTTCAATAATTCGGCATTTGTTTCAGTGTTCTTAACACAGTATCAGCCCATACTGCAAAATATACTAATGATGAATAGTAATCACTGATGTGGAGGCCAGCAGGAGAAAGATGATGTAAACGCATACACAAAATTACAGCACTAGTAACAGTTAGTTTCATACATTGAGTAAAGTTTTGTGCACTGCACATACACATACACATACACATACATATGCATGCACACATGCATGTACACACACACAACACAACAAAACTCATCATATCACAGAGCTTCTAACTGATGTCCAAAAAAAGTGTTCCTTCCTTCATAGAACAGATGACAGTTGCTGTATGAGCTAGAAAATCTAATACATGATGTGGCTCACAATATATAAAAAATGTTATTGGATCAGTCTGCACACTATCGACAAAATTCAATGTGATCCGAAGAAAAAAAAGACAAAATCTGAAAACCGGTGATCAAACTAAAGTACTCGAGGACTGTAGCAGGTCCTCATAGAGGAGGTCTGGAATGATTCATCCTTTCCCAGTCTGGGATCAATAAAGTAATTCTATTTGCCAATTTACTTGACAAACATTATAATATGAAGTGGTTGCTGGCCAGTGAGTGTCATATGGAAGAATCAAACACCTCTCAAATTCCTACTCCAAACAAACAGGGAGCGGCATATTATCGCACAGCATATTAGTAAAATTTTAGCTCAGTTAGCTGTGCAGCTAGTGGTCCAAAGTCAGAGCTCCGAGTGGTTTTATGAGAAAGGAGGGGCTGGGCTGGCTGGTTAGCAGGCTAACTTCAGTAGACATCCCTGTTTGACATGTCAAAACTCTTCTTTTTTTCACATTTTCACTGAACCTTTAACAAAAATAAACATATAATTATGGCTTCTTTATCCAAAATAATATTGTGTCATGAGCTCATTTACCTTTACATTCTAATGTAAAAGACTTCGGCCTGAACTTCATCAGTCCTTTAATATGCAAATATACTTGTAGAAAATTCATGTCTGACACATTCTCTCCAGGTGAACATGAAGTACTTGAAAAGTACTCAGACTGAATGTAATGTACTTATGTGAAAGTGTTTTACCCAGGCCAGGATCTGACTAACAAATGCTGATTATTGGCTCCACTCTACAGTAGACATTTTGGCGGTGAACCAAGCCTTCTCACAAAGGAAGTTTCTAATGGCCTGTCTGTCTTAAAATGCTTGTGTAACTCACAATGTTATGGAAAAGGGGGCAGTAGTGTGGGGAAAGAAGAAGGAAGGTGGTCAAACATGTAAACCTCCCCTTACTCACATGCCCAAACATTCAGACAAACAACCAGGGAAAGTCCAGAGGAACTCTGGGTAATCTCTGGTGACCTCCTCACCTCAGTTCTGGCACACACGCACATAATCACATGCCATCTTACTCACTAACTCCTCCAGAAGAGTGGAGTCTCTTCTGGAGGTTGTTGACTATCTATAATTAGGAATTTATCCTGTGTTACAGCTAATCGGAATAGAGGCTATTATTTTCCAACCGGTCAATGTGTACAACACAAGCACAACAACATGAAAAACTGAGACAAACAGGACATCACACAGAGGGCAGGTTCACTGAAACACGGACAGACTCGACATTCAAAACAAGCTCTAAAGCATCTAAACATCAAACTAGTTTAAATGTTAACTTCACAAGTACTTCTGTCACTTTAGGCATTTAGCTGTCATCTAGAGCCGAGTGACTTCATTTAAAAAAACGACAAAGAATCATGAAGGAAAAGGCAAGACGGTAGCAGTAACTCCAATTAAAACTGTAAAGGCGATCCTCCTTGTTACCTTAGAACGCAGTTTGGTTTGTAAAAACAGGTGTGTCCCCAGTTGGTCATCTGGCTGCCTGGCTGTTTCCCTGTCACACACTGGGTAAGGACCCAAAGGAGTTAAAAATGGATCTCAATATTATTTCAGAGCCATGTCAGGCTGCCAAACCTTCCAACAGTACTTGCAATGCAAGGCTGAATTAAACACAAGTAAGCTTGTAGGTTAGTTGTAAAGACAAGGCAGGTTAGTAGTAGCCTCAAACAGGTTAAATCCTGTTACGGCACATTCACCTCTCTTGCCCTTCAGTTATCTGGTATAGAAGAGGTTTCCTAGTAGAAGCTCCAATGGCAAGTCACTCCGGAGAACAAGATGTGCTAAATGCCTAAATTGGAGATGTTTCTGAAAGCCTACAGTGCGCAGCCTTCCCTCTTACCTCAGTGGGCAGCTTGGCTGCTGAACTTGGAAATCCACAAACCACTCACTGGCAAAGTCCTGCAGCAGCAGCAGAAGCAGTAGCAGCAGCGGCGGCGGCAGCAGCCCTACAACAGTGTGAGTGCTGACAGACAACCAGCTGACTGCCTGTTATAGTAAACCCCTGTAGACACTGAATACCCTGCAGCTGTATTTATAGCTGTATCTATACTAGCAGCTGATTCTATGACACATCAGATTTTTGTGGTAACAACTGCCTCCGATGCTGGTGCACTCCTGTCTCCCTGCTCTCTCAGGCTGTTCCAGCGAAGAACTGTGATAATTACACTATTGTGAAAATTACTTTTCATGCAAATTACCTAAATTTTACCTACACGTTCTTACAAGACTTCTCGAAGCAGGTTGCCACACTTCTGTCTGTGTGTCAGCATCAGGAACTTCTCCCAATTACTACCTAATGTTAATTTTTTTTCTGGATTCAACCACCAAAACAACAACAACAGTATCTACTGAGTGATTCTCCTTACCTGCTCTTAAATGTCATCTCCAACCACAGACTAAACTTCAGCTCCTCTTGCCACAAACGAGTCCACCTGCTTTCAGTCTTTTTCTGCTACTAGAGCCAAAAACATTACAAAAATGAAGTCTTTCTGCAGCAACCTGTAGATCTGCCCCGCTGTGACACTGAACTATACACCTCTCTCTGCGCCTCCTGGCTTCTCAGTACCCGCGGCAAGTGAGCTCTACGTGCCAGATTGTAGCTCTACCTTGCTCGTAGCAGTAGCAGTAGTGCAGTGTGCAGGGGCTGAGGATCTGCTGTGAGCTGGTCTAATCAGGCTGAGCAGCCATCTGACCCTGACAGCCCTGTCACCAGCAGAACACTCTACAGTTAATGCTCTTAGAGAGAGAGAAGAGCCTATCCCCCTCCCTCCCTCCTCCTCCTTCTCCTCATCTTCCTCCTCTTCATCCAGTCTTTTTTTCCCCTTCTCTCTCTCATGAAGAGGTGCCTTTTCTCCCCCTTCCTCTCTTTCCTCACCTCTCCTACAGGCTACAAGGTTAAGTCAAGGAAGCGTGCGGTCTCACATGCAGTCCAGTGCACGGGAACAACATAAAAGCAGATTAGTGTTTCCAGATTATGTTTCTCTCAAATATAAGCAAAATAATTTGCGAGATTGTAGGTCTAATGGTCTTTTTTCCGCTGTGATACGTCTGTCTGGAGCTTCTCTTGTTTTCCTCTCCTCCCTCTCCCCCCCCCACCCCCCTCCCTGAACCAACTAAAAATAGACAGTCCTTTGAGCCACCAGACAGATTGGACAAGTCGAACCTTTGAGTCTCAGTTCATGGAATTAACTTTCTCCTTAGCTGACAATAGCTCCAAGTTGGTAGTTGTTGTCCTCCTCCGGCTAAATACCGTGTGAAGTCACGTATCATCGCCAAAAAACTAACACAATGGGTGAAAAAGTGTAGGAGCAAACTCCTAAAACCAACACATATTGAAGCCTTCGTCCAAGAAATCCATTCAGCTTTGGCTTTGGTTTTTTTTTTTTTAAATAATTATTTCTGCCTCATTCAGTTTGTTTACAAGGTTACGGGAGGGATACTTGAGTCTGGAGAGTCACAAGACACAGACTTTTTAAAGCAGAACAAGCTGGGGCCTCACCTCACTATCAATCACTTTGAGTAGAGGTTAACATGACTGTTCAGCCAGGCACAGAGGTTTAAAAAACACTTCTTACTTGCTAAAATTAGCCGAAGCACCATTTGAACGCTTTCCAGTTTATTGCATTAAAACATGTTTGTGATCATGACTTCAGCCTCAGTGATTTCCTGTGTGTGCATGTGTGGCCTGTGATTCCTGCTTGCGTTCTGGTGACAACTCATCTGCCGCTGTATGAACCGACGGCTGGTTTTCATTAAAGTGACCTGTCACCTCTTTTATTCCAAGTGTAAATATAGCCACAAGTGGGGATTAGTGGGTTGTGAACACAAAGTGACAGTTAATGATAAAGACCTCCGGAAAGGAGAGGTGCAGGATGGAAAAAGAGACGCCTTTACTTTGCCTCTGTGTCCTTAAAATGAAGACTTTGACTGCAATTTCAACCAACATCTAAACATAGTATAGAAGTGAATATGGCTTGTTCACATTCTGTACCGTACGTGCGTTTAACAACTTTTAAAGCACAGGTGTCATCTATGCGCGTGCAGTCAATAGAGACTGGAGGGTGGTGGCGAGATAAGGGCATGGCATGCAGTAAAAAGGTTTAGTTGGGACGTTGCAGTACGTGTGTGAGGCCATGAAGCGGATTTTTTTGGTCACAGTTCTTATTCATTGCCTCAACAGTAGACTATAAACATTATATAATTATAGAGACAATGGGGGTTTATTGAAGCGTACTCACTGCAGAGCTTTTATCATCAACTAAAATAAATAATAACATTAATTATCAAACCATCAGTACAATATGGTGAGTATGAAAAAAGCTAACCTGGGTCAGTATGATTGATTTACCAAAATCTAACATTTGTAGAAAATGCTGTGTTTAATCACATATTTGACACTTTATGATATTTTTTTTTTAACCAAAACCCTTTTTATCCCTCCAGGCTCAATGTTTCACGATTTTTTTTTTTTTTAAAAAAATTGAAAAATATGTAAAAATTATGTGTTCATGATCACTAGTTATGCTGGTTACAGTTGAAGAGGGCCCCTGAAAAATGTTACCATGCGCCCCAACAATCTCTAGAATCGCCACTGGTACTATTTTATCATATCCTTTAAAAGTTGTTGGAGTTAATTAATATTCTTTTTTCTTAATTCCTAATTATATCCAGTGGTCTTCCTGGGATCCTGTTTACTTATCAACCACAAAACATGTGAATTAAAATTGCGATTGAACAAATAACTCTACTCATGAAACAACCAACACAATTGTGTACCACAGTCATAACTCAAAATAGATACACAATTGTCAAAAACACATACAAATATTTGGACCAATTGCACTGTAATTTTGATATGTTGTCCCAATATAGTGTGTTTGGTTGCCAAACAAACAATAGAGTAGAGCAAAGTACAAAGAATTTTGTGTGATGTGCCGCTGGGCAGGGTTACTATTACAACCCAAATAGGCCCAGATCTTTTGCATTTAAATGTACTTCATTCAGCTACTTACTTACTTCTGAACAAACTACACATTAATATCCACCTGGAATCCTCCCATTATCTACTTGTTGTAATTGTTTGACATATGTTCAAACTCTTCCTCTGTCGTGATCCTCCTGGGGACCAGTCCGCTGCAGTGTGGCCATCTGTTTTGATGCCACAAACAGCCGTGCACTGGCCTAAACATGGTTGCTGCAATGGTTTCTGGAAATGTGAGCTGACACCTTGTAGGTCAGCCCTCAGCTGGCAGTCTTGTGCTTTTTGAGAAGCCTAAAGGACACTGTGGGCGCCGACTGAAGTCTGACGAAAGCACTGGGCTGACCTGCAAAGACTTCAGAAATGAATCCTTTAACCACAGCTACATGGAAATGCCAAGGAAGTGTTCGAGCCTTATTTGTAACAGCCAAACATTGCAGATGGTGACGATCGTGGTAATTATGAATCATTATGTTTCGACTCACTAATGCTGGACTAAAGCAGCAACTATGAATAGAGATAATTTATTACTTTGTTTTTCATATCAAACCTCTCCATGCAGCAACACCAACCGAATCACAAGCATAGATGTCAGCAATGTATGTTTCTGCAGACCATGGGTATGTTGCAACTTCACATTTCCTGATGCTGTCTGGTTGGTTAGGTTAAGGTTTCGGGTTAGGAAATGATCATTGTTTAACTTACCTGGTTCTGTCCTCACAAATATGGCTGCAAATTGTCCTGATGTCTCGTCAAAAATGTCTGCAAGCACGACAGGGAGAGGTTTTCCCCAAGCCTGTTTGTACCTGATCAGCCAGATAGTAAACAACACCGACTCTCCTCCCAGTGCGCTGAGCTTCCAGTCCGGGAAGAATCGGCTAATACAATCGTTAGCTGTACGATAATCTGAGCTAGCTAGCTAACAGCAGCTATGATTAGCAGCAGCTAGCAGTTACTCTGGTGATATGCTGCCCCCTATTGGTTTGGATTATAAATATCACAGGTTTCCAGTTCTTACATATGCCACCTTTAAATTCAGTAATAGAAAGATTCAACAATAGAACATGAATAAAAAAGATTGAACATAAGTAATGAGTATGAGTAAAATGTTGTTTACCTGTTGTTTAACTAGATTCCTCTTAAGCTATTTTGGCATTATGTAATCATTGGTGCTATTTAAACCTCCTAGCGCCATTATTGAAGGGTTCTAATCTGGCTCAAAGCGTCTCGTCTGTTGTATTTGTGTTTGACGAATACAAACTTAGCTTCCAAAAAGAACCGTCTGATCTAGTGACATAATCAGGTTGAATAACTGACTGGTTGCCGGCCACCCTTTTATACAATGGGTAACTGCTTCTATCTCCACAATACAGATAACACAGCTAATGACACTGTAATCAGTAATGGCTTTTTACACTACAAAGTAATTACAGCAGGTAATTCCCAGTTAATAGCCCATATTCATCTGCTGATTACTCAGAAAATGAGGTCAATCTTCTGAAAATTAACCTCCTGACTGCTGACGTCTACATAGCTTTTCCTCTGTGTCATTCACTCCTGATGAGGTAGGAGTGGAGGTGAACATCTACGCTGATTTACCATGTTGGTATATACAATTACACAGTGTACCCCTGTTCCCTGTGCTAGTGTGTAATTCCGTCCCTCAGGCACACTACTCATGCAGCAGTGTGAAATACTATGTAATTCCCAGAGCAATAAGAAGAAACTGGATATGAAAAGGAAGCATTACCCCCAACAGCTGTATCTTTTATAATGTAAGGTGCCACTTCTAGGAAGTGTTAATGACATCTAAGTAGCCCACAATCACATAATACCTTAGTCCAGGTTTATACCTTTGTTTAGAGGATGTGCTGTAGCAGCAGGTGCATCACTGTGCTGGAAAACTGAGCCCCTCATTGGCCGGGAGTGGATGTTGGAGTAGTCTCAGTATGCTCTGTGGCGGATCAAATGATATTTCAGGGGTGTCCTGTTCTGAGCCATGTTAATATTTTGAGGTTCAACTAGATTACTCGAGGAAACACACGATTAAGTGTGTCAATGTGACTTAGTGCTTATCAGTTTACAGTTGACTGCAGTGTACCATGTTGTAGTTGCTGTTTCATCAGCCATTTTAAACCAAAAAAAGAATGACACAGCCCAATCCGAAACAGGAAAAACATCTGGGCCAACCAAAACTTCCAATCACGATGCAGTTACCATGATGACATGATATAAGAAACTAGCAATTTTGTGTTTAAGTCTGTTTCCCAGTCAAATAATCTTTTTTTAACTGTTCAGATGACTTTTGTAATGTAACTTTTTTATCACAAATATTGTATGGCAATTTCAAACTTAATCACAAAAGTGAACTTCCTGATTATTTATCCACTGATTGTAAATGACCTCTTGCAGCCCACCTGTAGTAACGTCACATCACTTTGGGAATCACTTACCCAAATAATGCAATACTGACTACGAAGAAGACTGAATACAATAAGAAGAAGAACAAGAATAAAGATAGGAAAGCAGAAAAAAAACATGTGCTTTTTGCAGTTGTGAAACTAGTTCATAAAATTGTTCTTTGGTTGATTTGCTTATAACCAATAAACATGGAACTGACGATGATGATGACAAGTACTGTATTTATGGTCTGTTTTAAGACATTAACCAGAAAGGTTCACTGCCTACCTGTGTGGATTTAATGGATCTTTACTTTACATTTTACTTTTAGAAAACAGTTTGAGGAACTACATATTGTGCCTTTAGAACAAATATACAAGCGTACATCAGTATCAGTAATTACTTTTGAAGACTTATTTTCATCAAAAGCCTTTTCGTATAATTAAAAAAAACATCTTTATTTGTATTCTAGGATTAGGTTAGCTATCTAACTATTGAGTTACACTTGCACTTGAGCCATCTTTTACTTTTTATCGTTGGTGTTTTATTTGTTCGTTTCTGTCTTTCTAATTATCCATTGTTTCATATATACCATGGATAATTGAAAAACAAATGTTTTACACAGTATATTCATTATTTTATTCTTCCTGTACTTCTTATGTCTGCCTGTTTGTTCATATATTTTATGTTTTCTGTCTGTTGTAAAGAACTTTAATGCTGGTTTGCAGTACACATAAATTATTAGTATTGTTGTTGTTGTTGTGTTTTTACTCATAAACATGCACATACCCTCAGAGACACATGTCTAAAGGAGAACTCACACATTCACAGGAGGAGGTTCAGAGGCAAATAGTACGCATTCATACTAACACACACCCACACACCCACCCAAACACATACACACCAGACACACGCACGCACGCACACACACACACACACACACAGATAAGAAACACACACACACACACACACACACACACACAGATAAGAAACACACACATACACACACACACACAGAGTCAAGCATGTAGCAGGCGGCAGCAGCTGCTGCGTGTATAATTAGAATGTTTTGAAAGCTGAGAGTCAACCAGCAGGACTTTCACCTGCACAGTTTCCATGACAACCCGCTGTCAGGATGACAATACAACTTTACATTGAAAAGTAAACTATAAAAGTCTATGTCACTTATATAACTTCTGGTGCCCCGAAGTGAAGGAAGCAAGAGAATGAAGAAAGAAAGTGACAAAAGAGTTTGGATACATACCCTGATGCAGCCTGTTGTTATAGAGGCAGTAAACACACAGAATGTCCCTATCACATGTGCAGCTGGTTATGCAGGAGGTTACACATCAATACTTGTAACTCAACAACCACTTGACCATATGCTGAGATTTCTGGTGTTCAAAACTTTCCATCTCACCGTCCATCCCGTCTGCTTTGGAACAGAGACACCCACACATGATTTCAAGACAAAAAAAGCTCCAGATGACTTCCCTAAATAGATTGTTGAATACATTTAATGCAGAATCAAAGAAGTCTAATTGAAGCTATATGAACATAACCTGAGTATTAAGCTCATATAATTTACCAAAGAATCTGCAGAAAGTTAGTTCATCATACTATTATAATACATTATTATAAACAATCTAATGTAAGCAATGGTATATATTTCAAAATCAAGGTTTGTCAGGTGAAAAACAAAGCAGTGCAATGAGACCCTGTCTCATTCTGCTGTCAGTTGACTAGCCGCATCCAGAAAGTTGACATTAGGCTCCATCCAGTGGATGCTACATGGAAATAACTCAGGAAACGGATTCTCTTGTCCAGACAGTTGGAACGTAGAGCTTTTTCACTTTTATAAAATATTTCACTTATAGCAGCTTTAATAGATTCATGACATTTTATAAATTGTCTCTTTTTTCTTTCATTTAGGCAGTTTCCCCTTTTACTTTTATTGGTTGATCAAACTGTGGAGACTGTGGAGAAGTATTAAGTTCAAAATATGAATTCAGCACATTACTCTGATCTCAGTTGGGTAAGATCAAAGTCCATTATTGAATGTCTTTGTACAGTTATAGCATCTCTTCTACAAGCTTAATGTGCCACTTTTCAACACATTTGTTTTTATTGATTTTATTTTATTTTACTGATTTGGGACATGATATTTTTCACCCAGCGTCTAAAACATTTCCAGTTTTATATTTGTTCAAAAAGACGCACAGATAAACACTAAAAATGACAAAGGAAGACGTGAAATAACGTGAAACAGAAATTGAAAAAAAAAAAAAACACACACACACTCCAGATGGTCAACTTTTTCCAGCTGAATTAGTGTTTTGTAGCATACACAGTATTAAGAGAGCAAACACATTTTAACAAGCCACCATCCTAAAGACTTCAGTTATATGATGCTGCAACAGAGGTGGAGGTGGATGTAAAGCGATGAGCAATTGGAGCTGATACTTGCTGTTGGACAAGTGGCATCTAACAGCAGGTGTGATCCACTGAATTGGCAGCAATTCCAGCTGGCGACAGGCTAGATATGGACAGAATTATCTAGAGCTGTAAGGATTTGTTTTGTTTAATATACTGTCATTGACAGGTATAACTATACAGAAGGTAACTGCACCATGTGTGTAATTGCAAAATCCCTCAAAGTAAATGCAAAATAAAAGGACAGGTTGATGTTGTTGGTATTGTCAAACCTCTTTGTACAGTCTGTGACATGTCAGTCACATGACACATACTGCAATATAGGACAGTGGTCAATGGTGAACTAGGCTAGCAGGCCAAAGCTTAGTCAGGGTTAGTATGATGTTAAAAATCAGTGTGACGTGAGGCTGTGTAAGACCCATCTGCTGCCCTCTGCTTTCCAGCCATCACTAAATGGATTAAACCTTCTGCGGACACGGCTCTCCTCTAGCTATGTGTATGTGCGTTCCAGGCAGTGGTGGCATTATGTCTTAAAGAAGGCGGCCACAGCGGAGTCTGCTGTGTTTCCACTGCGCCAGCTGCTACTGTCTGAAGCGCAGTCTAACTGTCTGGGCCTCATTTGCATGTTATAATCTATCCATCTAGGGAATATCCTGTTGTTGCATATGTAGTGTTGTACTACTCAGGGCCACATGACTGAGAGGGGAGCACTCATTCATTTACCCGCCCTGATTCTTGCAGCTAATCCTTAAACCTCTGACCTTCTGCATCATGGGGGAAACGCCATTTCACTTAAGAGCAATCAAATCACCTCGGACAATGCAAAGCAATTTGTAGATGTATGTCTGGTCCACCCTATCCTCTTTTAAAAGCAACCACACTATTCCCATACATCAGTGAACCTTATTAATAGAGAAAGTAATAAAAAAAAACAAATTGTTATCGTCTTTTTTTTTCTATTTGGTAAGTCAAGACATAAAAGAAAGTTTAGAGTTCCTGACACAAAAGTGTGGTGTGGTTTACAGTCAGATAACCGAGACGGTGATTCAACATTTTTGAATGGTCTTTTATTCTTTTAGGGTGTGGAATATCCTCATTACAAAAAGACGGGGAGTTTTGTATGAAGGGTTTTCAGGAAAAAGTAATGTCTTGTACATGGATCTAGTGGTTGTATGATTGTTCCACCACAATGAAAAAAAAATATTTACAGGCAGAAAGAGACAAAAATACCTCTGAGCAACAGTTCACTTTGTCATTGGTAAAGTTCACTAAACACTGTGGGTACAGTGTTTCAATTATTCAATTCAAATCTTCCATTTCAAATATAAATAATACATTTGCTGCCTGAATTATGCTGTTTTCATCTCTGTTTGAACAGTCAATATCGAGTGTGATTGTAAGGATTGCCACAAATGTAATGCAACATCTAGTTTATCTCCTCAGTCAACAGCTCTGTATTTGTAAAAGAGTTCATTTATCTGTAGTGCTGTATAAGAGCGACATGACCAACAGCGAGGTCAGACTGGCTGTACAAATTAAATTAACATACTGTACTAAGTCATCAGGAGGAGGGTCAAGGTTACTGACCTGCAGGGAGCTAAATGTTTTGCTGCGAGGAACAGATGGCACGCTGAGATTAGACATCTGACCAGCTCATGGCTTGGCTGAAGGTGTTGTGATTCCCTTGACACCCCAGGGCAAAAAATAACAAGCTTTACTTGTGATTTTAATGGAAGTTCCCACCTATCAAGTTTATAACAGGTCAAATGAGTAACTGGTTGCAATATGTTTCAGTTGCCCTGCATGACGGGGAATAATACATCATTCAAAGCTGATTTTAAGATCAATCTAAAGTTTAATAAATGCCTAGAAACACATAATTCGATGAATCCTGAAGGGAAAACATTGAATTATGTGTCACTGCAGGTGGGGATTTGGCTCAAAGTATCTTAAGATGCATGAAAAACTTCCCAGTGAGGTTGTGTTTCTTCAGATTGTGCTTAATTCCTTCCAGAAATCCAGTGTTGTCTCTGTGGGAATGCAGCAGCCTGAGGTCAGATTAAAGCAGGAAGGGGCCAGTTGGCCACGTGCGGGCCAGTTTGGAGTTAAGGCTTAGAGACAGATCAGTGTCTGAGGATATATAAACCAACTCAAACAAACAGTCCGTCACACAGTAGTGCTGCTCTCAGCTGAATTTCTTACTGCAAGACTAGCAGTGCTCGGAAATACAAATTACTTCAAGAATTAAGAAGAAGTCAAGACTCAAGGATCTGCACTACCAGCAGGACATCTGCATCTTCATTACATCTTCTTCGTTAGTGTTGCGCTCTACTCTGCATCAGCAGCCATGGTCCTGGAGGAGAACGAGTGCGACTCCGTCTTTGTGCCCCAAATCACAGTGAGTGTCCTATTAGAAAGAGATTAGGTTAATCTTGAGGCTGGAATCACTGTTTCAGCTGTAATCCTTGTGCAAAGTTAAATTACTTTTACCTCGATATCACTGGGTGTCACTAGGCTGCATGGCTACATTGACACAACACTTCATCTTGTTCTAATCAAAATAGTTTTGTATATAAAACGATAATGAAATTAAATAAAATATGGATGCAGAGACTAAGGCATGGTTTTTACCAAACTGACCTGTTTGATTTTATGCAACTCTGTCCAGTTAAATACACAGTAAGTTTGCACAAAGGCAAAGAAGTATACAGCACCACCCAGCTGGAACCCTATTCTTATTTGCAAAAAACCCTCTCTTTCTAAATCCTCAGCCAGCAGCATGTATGAGTGTTCTGAATGTGTGACTGAATCTGTGTGTTTGTTTCAGGAGGAGAACATAGAGACTCAGTATGGAAAGCTCCACTGCACCATGACAGGAACTCCACGGGCGAACCGCCCTGTCATCCTGACATTTCCTGATGTTGGACTGAACCGTAAGTCCAATCCCTCCACTGCAAAACAGAACAGTATTTATTATGTTTACATTCTGCAAACACTGTAGAATTGGTGGAAGAAATCAAACAACAACCTGTAAAATTGAACACACCTTTTTTAAATAACTTGGCATATCACAAGTCAAAAAATGTGATTTCTTACAATATGACTTCGAAGAATCACAGCTTGTTAGTTCATTGTGTTCATTGTTTGTTCTGAACAGCTGTTTGTTTTCATCTCCATTAATCCGAACTCCTTGTGCATTTTGAATAAAGCGCTTTCTGCATTTTCTAAATTCTTTCTTTTTTAACTTCACTTGGACAGCATTGCATAAATAACTGAATTCCTATCTTTTCTCGTTATAGACAAGACCTGCTTTGAGACAATGTTCGAGCACATGGACATGCTGGAAATCATCAAAAATATGCCTGTTTGTCACGTTGAAGCACCAGGACAAAATGAAGGAGCCAAAACTCTGCCTACTGGGTCAGTACACTGTCACCTTTATCACTCTCAGACCGCAGACTGACTCTTTATTTCTTTCATGTTGTAATTTTAACATTTATTAACATTTTACCTTTGTTTGCTAGTTATAAATGTGCTTGCTGATGGTTATGTTGACTTTTGAACACTTAGGTACACATACCCTACTATGGACCAGCTGTCTGAAGCGCTGCCTGCTGTCCTCAAACACTTTGGGTAAGACAGAGCTTATCTGATGCTTAAATACTTTTACAGCTGCCCCTTTAAATTGTAAGGATTTATCTCAGTTTTGCCCCTTTGACTCTGTGCCCTGCAGGCTGCGTAATGTGATTGGACTGGGAGTTGGAGCAGGAGCCTACATCCTGGCTAAATTCGCGGTGAGTCCAAACATTTTGCCTCAAAGAAAAGAAAGAAAAAAGAAAGAAAACATAATTTGACGGATTGGAACTTGGTTGTGGTTCCTCCAAGTGTACAAAAGCATATGGTAATCAGATCTATGCAGGTATTATCGAACAGAACTTTCCTAAAATAAGCTACACAGTCCCAAAGGTTGCTTGACTCTGACAAACTGTAGTCTCTGCAGCGTCTAACAGTAGCCATGTTATAGATTAAAAAATCAAGAGAGGGATCAGAAAGACGGTAGACACTGATCAGAATCTATGGTTATAGAAATGAAGGATGTGATTTGTTTGTTCAAGAGCAACATGACAATAAGACAGCTGTAGTTGCGAAATAAAAATAAATGAGAGAACTGACAAAAGAAATGTAACAATAAGTGTTGTTGAAAGTCGGATCACTAACCAGTCTTCTGTGTGTGTTTAGCTTAATCACCCTGATCTGGTCGATGGATTAGTTCTGATTAACGTCAACCCCAATCCTGAGGGAATAATGGATAGTGTTGCAAACAAGGTAAGCTACATGCATTGTGTGTTGCTTTCAATTTACACCACACCATTGACAGATATAGATTTCATTTGACTCTGAATGAAGCTGAATGCACGTGTTTGTTATAGATCACCGAATGGACCCACACTCTGCCAGACACAGTCATCACACACCTGTTTGGAAAGGTAGGTTATCTAGTTTTATTCTACAGTGATTGGCTGCATTAGTCAAAAATCTCTAGAAATGAGTCTTTCATTTCAAATCCAAACATCTCTCCCTAATTTTTCAAACCGTTTTTTCAGGAGGAGATTGAGAACAACCACGACCTCATAGCTACGTACCGTCACTACATCACAACGACCATGAACCAGTCTAATGTCAGCCAGTTCCTTCGCTCCTACAACAGCCGCGGCGCTCTGGAGGTGGAGAGGCCTGTTCCTGGAGGAAGCATCAACGTCAGGACACTCAAGTTAGTACAACCGTAGACCAAATTTTTCACGCTGTCCTTGTTTATGGTAAAAAGTTGACATTTTCTAAATTTGAACTGTAAAGAGAAGTCAGTCTGTTTCTGGTTAAGACATTTGAACTTATGTTACATAAAGCAACAAATGATCTAAAACAGTAATCCCCAATACGTGTTTAGGATCAATCCTGACCTGCCTGTCTGTCTTTTTAAAGGTGCGCCACTCTGCTGGTTGTAGGAGACAATTCTCCAGCTGTGGAGGCTGTCGTCGAGTGCAACTCTAAACTCAACCCCACCAAGACAACACTGCTCAAGGTAACCGAACAACTGCCTCACTGAAAAGCAAATAAATAAATAAATAATTAGTGATGGTTATTGATGTGACTCTAATGCGAGGGACTGGAGCCAACACCTGACCTTTGCACTTTGCTCATCTAGATGGCTGACTGTGGAGGACTCCCTCAGGTGGATCAGCCAGCAAAAGTGATTGAAGCCTTGAAATATTTCATCCAGGGCATGGGATACTGTAAGTCACCATTACTTCACCCTAAAATAGAAGTGTTTAGCACTGAACATATTTCACCTTAATGTCTGTACAGGGGCCTCACTGACCACTTCTAAATATCACTTCCTGTAAATAAGTGGATTATTGTAACCCCACACGGGTGGTTAGAACAGAAGAGGATAGAGGCATTTGTTAGGGTGAATCAATATTGGGCCATATCAGTTACTGATTTCTAAATGTGAAATAAAATAAATAAAAAACTAAAACAATAATCTCTCCTCCTCCTCCAGTGTCCAGTGCCAGCATGACCAGACTTCGCTCACGGACGACCTCCAGCTCCAGCATCTCGTCCTTCGATGGCTCTCGGAGTCGTGCACACACCAACGAGTTGCAGCGTGGCCGAACACACTCACGCACTGAGGAGAAGCGCGGGCGCTCACACACCGACGTCTCCATGGAGAGTGTTTCTAACAGTAACATGGACCATATAATCTCAAAGTCCACTGAAGTGGCATGCTAGAGTGCACTCCGCCCCAAACCCCAAGCACTTCTATCCAATCATACCTCATCATATCTATCCAGATAGCTTCCTCTTTAACGTCTTCATTCATCATGCCCTTTCATCTGCACTATGTCTAGCTGACAGGAAACACACCTCCATGTGACTTCTTCGTCCTCTCTGTGTCTCCTTATTCTTTAATAAATGTAAAGACCCTTTCCTGTGTCTTTTCCTCTGCATCCAGTTGCTCATCCAACCTCAGCCTCTTTCCGTCTGTATCCTCCCCTCAACTGTTACTGTATGTCTCTACCTCTGTATGTCTTTCCTCCCCAACCCAGTTCATGTCTTTGTCTACTTTCCTTTCTTCTTCTTCTCTCCCCCCTGACAGTGACGTCGTACCAGAGATTCTTTTGCAGGCCTCCTCATTCTCTTTTATGTATCATGGCATGATGGTATACGCCACATAAGGATATTGTGAAAGCTGCAATGTATTATTTGAAAATTGAGTCCTGTGATGTGTATTCATGTATAATGAATGTAATTACAGTGCTTCCCGGTATAAAAATTGGATGTTCATAACTGTAGGAATGTTTATTGATTATATGCAACTGTGACAGCTGCATGTTATTAACTGCAGGAATGTGTTATGAGCATAGTTAGATCACAAAATGTTTTTTAATGCTTTGCGAGTAGCATTGTTACTGTAAAGATATGTTACCATTAACTTCTTGTAAGTATCTCCTGTGCTATCAGTGAATAAATGTTCAATTGTAAATAATCATCCATCTGGGCCTCATTTATTCCAACTACAAACGAAAAACAGAACAATCAAACTTCTCAGACATTTACTGTCATAACCAGAGACCTTACAGTTGCAGTCTCATGTCAAGAAACAAACATAAGCACTTATAAAGTGGGACTCAAATCCTTAACAGTTGTGAAAACAAAAAAAGTTAGTTTAGACAAAATATTGCCTTTAGATCCCTGTTGTTCATAGAAATACAATTCAAAAGATCAGGGATTACTTTAAGAAAAGATTCATTCGTCCACCCTTACTGCAAAGTTATATCTCTGTATAAGTCATATCAGCATAGAAAGACAATAGCTTGCATTCCAACATGCTTAAAATGTTACACTAAAGGAAATTTCTACAGATTTTACCACATCAAAATCTGTTGGATCTAGAGATTAGGCTAGTACTGTATATGTAAAAAACATGTGGTTGGGTGTAGTTTGGAAAAAAGTGAGCGACCTAGACCTTGGTTGATTGCTAACACAATCGCCAGACTAAATGTTCACAATGTACATTTCTACAAACCATGGATATGTTGAAACCTTACATTTCTAACTGAACTTTTTGTAGGTTTGTTTGCTTTCACCAAAACAAACTGATTAGGGTAAGAAAAATGTCCTCTTCTGGCTTGAAATATTGGCTCTGGCTCCCACAAACATGGCAGGAGATGCCCTGACTTCTCAGCAAAAATATAAATGTTTTGAAATCCGACTGGAAGGGTTTCCCAGTTCAACATTAGCTGCTACTCTCATAACACACCTAAATCTCTGATTGAACTCTTGACACGTGAGTTGAATTGTGGGTAATGCAGGTACAGGGTTTTGATCAGGGATAAGAATGAATGAAGAGGAAGATTTCTCTGGTTGTTTTGCACTTTTTGTCAATTTTGAATTTTCTGTGCAAAGTTAAATACGTGGCATATCCGTCTAAATGACAGAGACATTTGATATGAAAGTTGATGAGTAGGTATTATTTCAAATAGTATTTCTATCAGGAGCAGCAAACAAAACACAAGTAAACTTTTGTACTTTGTTTCTAAAGAAAAATGGTAATCTAATTGTTGTTACATCAGTCTTTATATTTGGCATACCAAAGGTCAATGTTATCCATCAACGTTGTTTTTCTCTCTTTTCTGTGATTCAATTCACCATTTGCCTCAGAGTATCAGGATGGTGGGGGCCTCTTCTGCTGTTCCCTTGTCATCACAACTGATGATACGTGTATGTTCACAACCAGATTAGATTTTATTGAATCCTCAGTAACATTGTATTCATTAAGTAGTCTTCCAAAGAGATTGTAATTTGTTTAAATGTGCTCTGATGACATTATAGGCTGACACATTTTGTCAGGGATGATGAGACAAATCCATTATGCACCTCTCCAATCTGTCCACTGGGTGGAGCTCTAAATCCTCTGCTCTTCTCTCTTGCTGCGCTTTACCAGCAGTCACACACCACTGGGTCAGGTTATGTAGCCAAATAACATTCAAAACACACAGTGGTCAATGCAAAGTGCTTGTTAGTACAAAGTGTTTTGAAATCCAAATTGTATCCGTCATTTCTAATGTCACTCTTTTAGCACACAGCACCAAGGATCTTGTCCTTTCACAGAAGGCTGGATTAAAATTCATTGTATAATAGTTTGTTTCAAATCCTGCTTTTCCCCCCCCAATCACCATGCAAACTCATAAAGCATAAGAGATGTCTTCATTTTAGTGTTTGTTTGCTAATTCTGATTTGTTTTAAGCTATTTAACCAGTCATCAGTGTTTGATCTAATCATGTGCAAAGGGCGTGAAAATGAAAGGCCATGAGAGTAAAACAAGAACTTTGCATTAATAAAAACAGGAATAAATCAAAATGACTTCAGCGCTATAAATGTATTTCCCCCTTTATAAATCTGGCAGCTGATTTTTGATTGTTATGTCTGTGATCCGTTTTTTTGAGGAATTTCCAGACGTTAATGTGTGAAATATTGCAGTATCTTATTTTCTTTGCCTAACAATCTCTGTGGCCTTCAAACAGCATTTTTTCTATATTCACAACTGAATCCAGCATTATTCAGTTTGGCAATGCGGCAATGCAATCAGGCACAATGCTGAGCCTGTTGTTTCTCACAAGTTCTGTGGTGGAAATATGTAAATATGTGCGGTACATCAACCTCTCTATTACTTACAGTACAGTGGGGTTTTGCTGCATACAGAATCTGTAATTGGCTCAAGGTTATTTTACCTTTCTCCTTCTCTCTCATACTGCTTAATTGTATAGGACAGATTCATTTTACATCAAACATAATAGGTTTTTCCCAATAGCTGCCAAGCTGCATGACTGCCAAATGCGGAGTATAATGGTGGCCCAGCGGACATGACGTCATTAGTTTTAATCCACCTAAGTGTCACCCTCCCTCACGCCACAATTTGCACAGTAAAAAACATCTTTGAACTGAGTGTGTGTTTGTGTGTGTGTGTATGGATATTAGCCACATGCATGAATGTACTGTATGTGTAGGTGGGACTGTGTGTGTGGGCCCGTCAGTGGATGGATTGTTTTGGGATGTTACTGCGAGACAGTGGAGACACACAGATCCAAGACAGCATAACGGCAGTCGGCATCAAAGTCACGATAATATTGGCTGGGTGTATGTGCCTGTGTGTGTGCATATGTGTTCTGGGTGCATCTTTATTTCAAAGCTTCTTTTGTTTGCCTTACATTGTGAATCTGTGATGAATAATGTATGACATAAATCTCTGATGATTTCATTTAAACATGAGACACGACTGTGGGTTCTTAATGTATCATCTGTTTCCTATCATTTCACTGTGCTTTGGTGCACTGGGCTGCATCATAAAAGCACTAAATCCTGCACACTTCCATCCACTCCGGCAGACATTTGTGATTTGTCCTACAAGGTGGAAGTGATGGTGGCTGCCCTGCCAGCACAGTGATTACTGGCCCAAACTTGAGAGCAATTTAATTTCTGCTTCACTCTGTAACATATTGCAGAGCGAGATAAAGACTGTTCTGTTCAAAGACATTAGTTCCTGCCCCCCGCTACTTTTATCGTCTTACCTTCAGCAAGGCAGTTTTTATCACTGACTGCAACCCAATTTATACAGATGTTCATTCAGCGCCATTACCAGTGAGGCAAAAAGCCATTATCTTGTACAAAAACTGCAGTACTCTGACAGTGGTAATGGCAGTTTTACTTTCACACCCTGCAGTTTATTATGAACGGACACTTCTCTGACACCCCTTGCCAACGAACAAGCCTCTTAAAAAATAAATGTCCAATAAATGTTTACTTCAGAATGTGTTTACATATATAGCTTTTGACTTAGCCGCCATTTTAAGATGAATTTGTTATGTTTACTATATGTGATATACCACATGATATGGTGAAGTACAGTGCTTCTCATATTTTCTCGTATTTGTTTTTTTGTTGTGTTAGCTCATATGGACTGAAACATTGGTTTATGAAATTAGTGGACAATAAACTGTCATTTACATCTAACTTAAATTCAGCTTCGTTAAGATAGATAAGCTGTTCTTATACAACAACAGGAGTGTTATTCTGCTTTTGTATGATTGATGATTGATTGATGATTTATTTAAATGTATTTGTGCATTTAATCATAATGTGAATGCAAAATGACTATGTATGAAAAATGCTTGGATCTCTGGGCCTCTGAGGGCTTAGATTACGTCAGACAAGCGGTCTGGAGCCATTTTATGTTTTAAATTTTAAAAACAAGTCCCCATATATGTCATGTGATTAGGAGATGCTGCATTGCTGATTTGTTGTGAAGCAAGGGATATAATTTGGGGACTTTTTATCCTTTGAAGTTCACGGAAAAATAATTAAATCTTGTACTTTCATTACATGTCTTTTTCACAAGAGTTTGATAACAACCTTTTATGGATTGCTGCAAAAAAATGTGTATATCAGCTATTTTTTACTATGTTTCTATAGGACAGATGGAGTTTCATACTGTTTATGTATTTTATAGGTATGGTTTGGGTTATTATCATGCAACCACACCCTGACTTGTGGACCTCTATAATTGATTGAATCGATAGCTATGAGCTCTTAAAACTAAGCGATGGAGAAATTCTTGCCAAATAATTATTATTTGTACTTTCATAAATAATTCCCTATCAAACCACTATAGGCACCCAAACACTGTCATCATTTTGATCACATACTGTACAGTGTGAGCTAATGAATGTCAGCAAGCTTTACCGTCCATCACCTTGATATCCCCTCATTTTCATCCGGGCCTCATATGACAAGATCCATGAATATCATGAACCTGGGCTCTTGCGTAAGAACAGTTAGGGGACCCTCGCAGTGGACACGTAGGGCCCCTCTCCTCCTGTCAGTTGAGCCCCGCCAGCTGCAGCCATGTTGGAAACGCTCAGGCTCCAGCAGCAGCAGCAGCAGCAGCAGCAGCAGTGCTAACAGCTAGCGTCAGTGGACACCGACTGCCGGGCACGGCGCTGTTGTGGACAAAAACAGACAGGGAGAGGGATTCATAACGGAGGGATACAGCCACCAAGCCGGCTCTGATAGCAACGGCTATACAGATATAAAATCCATACCTGCTTGGCTGAAGAGGTGGCCGGTTACGGGGAGCAGTAGCGGCCGGGCTCCGGGGCTAAAGCGGGTGAGTATTGATCCATCTCGGGGGGCGGATTAAATGGGAATAGCCCACCGTTAGCCGAGTTAGCTTAGCATTAAAGGGGGGGTAACAGACAGACAATAGGGGGAAACGCAAATGCAATACAGGAGGGGGTGTTTTTTATGAGCTGGTTTCAGTGTTTTAGGTCAAATATCGTGGGCTGAACGATGTGAAATGCTGGTCATTTTGACACCGCGGAGTCATTTGTATTCCTCACAGACAGACAGTGGTGCAGTGGCCGAAACCACCCCTCTCTCTGTTTCTCCGGTTAGGTGCAAAGGTCCAAGCCAAGGAGGATTTCTGTCATGCAGAGTTAACCTGTGGCAAAAAAAAACATCTGTGTTTTGATGAATAACGAGTTACTCAGAGTGAGGTTCATTGTCGGGAGCAGCGGTTTGGAGACAAAAGGCGGCAGTTGTTACTTAAACCTGTCCGTCTCAAGTGTTTTGGGTTGAGCTTGTCAACCACAATACTGTCCACTTATCCTTGTGGTAGGCCGAGTGAAATGTGTTAATATTTGAGCCAAGGCTGGTTTTAGGAGTGCAAATCATTCCTCCACAATGCCTGGAGGGATTACACTAATATTTAAGGTGTAAAGCTATAATTTATTGAACTCAACAACAGGGTGCGTAGCCTGGTGCCCAGCAGCCTTGTGGATGTGATTAGTCAGTCTTTTCTTTTTTGGTTCAGGGACTCAAAGCTGCCCTGTCACGTCTCCCACAGATTTTCTGTTTTCCTGCCCCTTTACCCATCTTGTTTCCTGCCTTTATGTAGCTGTCACCTTGATCACATCCCCGTAAAACACCCCTCAGCAGCCAAATCTGGAGGCTCAGGACCCCAAAGTGTATCCTCGAATATTTCCTTATGCTTGTTGACTAAAAACAACGTTTAATAATGAATGACATCCAGCTGAGGCAATATTTTTAGCCTTTTACGCTCAGATAAAAGCTTGACAAGGCTGGTAACGGCTCACTTACCAGGAAATAAACTCAGAGTATGATTAAATTTTTACAAATGATAGAGCACGTGCTTTTTGGCTCTCGTGAAAAAGGGGATATGAATAGGGCTGCACATATTTAATTGCCGATTTATCTATTTTCACTATTAATCTGTAGCTATTTTAGCCTGTCAAAAAGCTGTTGTAAAAAGTGCTCATTGCAACTTCCCAGAACACAAAGTGACACCTTCAGATTGATTCGTTTGTCCCAAATGTAAAAAGTCTTCATAAATGAGAAAGAAAAGCAGCAAGCTACGAACAGATTTTCTCGCAAATGACCAATCAACCGATCGTTGCGGCTCTAGATATGACCACATTTCAGTAAGTGAATTAAACGAGAAATTTCACATCCTGTAATTTTTCTGGAGTGACTTCCCTTCCAGTGAATGACCACACACTATAGTGTGGGTGTTGTTGAAATTCTAGTTAATGTTTACTAGATTGCATGTCCACAGTGCGATTGATGGGTTTTATTCTGTGGTCACGTTTAGGTCTGTGGTCAGATAAATAAAAACCTGACATCTGCACTTCGCTAGACATGCTAATCATCGTTTTTTATACATTAGTTATTCATATAAAAGATGAATAGAAGGGCATGCGCTCCACTGCGGCTTTGTTTCTCTTCTGCCTGTCTGCTCTCCTTGCCTCCTCTCCCCATTACTTCCAGTAATCTGACGAGGCAGGGATGGAGAAAAGCAGCATTGATGATGTTGTATCGATCTTTACACCTGTCTGTTTTCAGTCAGGAAAAAGATAAAGGCTAGGGAGAAAGGGAAGTAGTGGGAAGGCGTGTAGAAATGAGGGAAGGAGGCAGCTGTTTAGAAATGAAACTCAGCCCCCAGGTGTGTCAGTCCGAAACAATCAGTGGGCGGGTGTTCTCCCTCTCCTATAAGTGACAGCATACAGTGCAACGAGGAAGTGGAGAGACAGAGCAGGAACACACACAGGCGTATGTGATTTAGCGGAGGTTCAGTCCTCTGTCTGCCGACTGCCAACATGCAGTTCTGGGATTTCCTGGGCTGCACCAATGGAGGTATGGACGTGTGTAGTCATACTGATGGTTTGGGGAAGTGTGTTCGGCTGCGATTGGACTGGGTGTGTGGGTGCTCTGTGCTAGGCAGGTAGAAAGGGTCTGGCAGGCTGAGGGCTGGAAAGGAATTTGCGCTGCTCACCGCTGTGCAAGCAGTTGCATGTGAAAACCTCACAGACAGGTAGAGTGTGTAGCACAAACAAAGACAACGAAGCCTCTGATACAGTGTCAGACTGCTCCGTTTTCCTTTGATAAACCTGGCTGGCTGCTTCTGACGAATCTCACAGATTTGACAAGTGAATAAATTGGCACAAATTTTGTGGCTGTGTTGCCCTGGATGCAGGATTTTGTTCCCTAGGTCCGCTCTTAATGTGTGCTGTCCTGTCCAAGTGAATTACTTATTTTGTTGGCTTATTTACTCACGGTTTTAGGTTTTGTTTTATGATTGGTTAGCAATTTTAAATTCCCATAAACCTGAAAAACTATAACTATTTAATAATAAACACTGCTACCACTACACAGTTAGTACTGTTGCTCTAGCTGTTTCTGTCATCACTATTGTTTTTGTGAATATCGCTACCACTGAAACTACAGTTCCCAAACAGTACAGTCACTTCTCAATTTAACAACCAGCTTATTCATTTATTCAGGAGTCACTTTAACTGTTGGTAAGACGATCAGCGTGGCAACAATGAATTGATTAGTTGTCGACTATCAAATAAATCTCTGACTATTTCAATATTTCAATACAATCCCCGATTTCCAGTTTCTTGAAGTCTATTTTACTGCTTTACGATCATAAACTGTGAATATGGGTAGTGAACAAACAAAACATCGGAGGATGACATTTTAGGTTCTGGGGACAGACTGGTCAAAATTTTTCACCGTTTTTGTACATTTTATCAACCAACCACTCATTGAATCAGAAAAATAATCAATAGGTTAATCTACAATGAAAATAATCATTAGCCGCAGCCCTAAAGATGAGCTTTTAACTTTAAACCCTCACAGCTGTCTCTTATTGTTTTTGTGCCTTGACCTGTTTTTTTTTTAAGTCATACTGTGCATCCAAACCTTCATTCAAACAAGCTAAAAAAGGTTTCTAATCTTACTCTATAACTCTTGTGTGTTGCTCACATTTCGTTGTTCATTGCACAGGGAATCCGATCTTCCTGACTCTTTCGGGGCAGCCACGTCTGGTCAGACCTGTACCACAAAGAGTTAAACATTAGATTCGTGTTCCCTTAAAAATGCAGCTAAACAACCAAAGGCCACCACTGCGATCAAATGTCATTGTTCTTGTCCACAGGGCTTAACGTAGGTGTGCAACTGACAGCCGTGTGCGGAGGGGGGTTAGCGAACAAGTCAAAAAACAAACAAGAAACATCTGGCAATTGATACTTCTGAGGAAGTGTAAGACATTTTCTAAAGCAAATGGAGCTTGTTATTTGTTAGTTAATGAATCGACATGTCACTATGATGGCCCTCAGACCTATAGACATATATGTATTGTGTGTTTGTATTTGCATAGGTTAGTAAGCAAAGGTACACGCCATCTTAATCTATAAAGGATGACTGTAAAACTCGGCTTTATAATGTCTATTAAGTTGTGTTGACTCGTGTCCTGCCTCAGTTGTGGTTACTTTGTTGTGCTGTATTGAATTCCAGCACAGTTCTACCTCCAACACCCATCCTGTGCCCCAGGCCATGTTTTCTTCTATTGCGTTAATTGGTATAGCTAAGATACCTGATAGGTTGTGTCATATTCTTTCCACTCACATAGAAGAATATAGATCCACCTAATCCGTAAGTGAGTGTCTGAGAAGTGTAATACAGTTATATTTGCACTTTAGTAATTTAGCTAATGCGTCCATCCATTAAATTTCACTGGAACGATTTGCTGTCAGACTACATAAAAAAGTTAGATCTTGAGCTCATTTCTACCAGTTTACTCCCTGTTTGTTCAGTCTAATGCCACCATGTTCACAACACCTGTGAAATGACTGGAAACATGTGCTCCTGTTGTGTAATCATCAGTCTTCCCCTATTTGCATCCATTGACTCACTGTTTTGCTTAACTTATTCCATGTGGTCAACACTCACTCAAATACTTTGACAGTGAATAAACTTGTAGTGCACCTCACCAGGCTGTAAAGTTGCTGTTTAGATTTTCATGTAGTTCAAGATTTATCGATAAATTAATGGGTTATTATTCCAAACAAGTTAGTGTGACTTATTTTACAGTCCTTGTATCTATCTTCACCTTTGGCCTGAAAATTGGAGAAATATACAGCACAGCAAATGATAATAGAAAGTCAAACTGAGACAATTATCATTGGAGAAATCTGGTACCATGCTTTAAAGTAGATGTTCAATCCTGTTTTGCATTTTCAATGATCTGCAATCTTTGCCTTCTATTTTAAACGACTTTGTTTTTTTTCTGCTGAAATGCATCCATAGTTGTGACTAGAGGAGCAGCTAAAGGAGTGAAGTAGATATCAAATTTATATTTACAGTACGGATAAACACGAGCAGGTCTGGATTCATTTTAAAATTTGACTAATGTTTCCACTTATCAGGTTGTTTAAGTATGTTGCACCTCAAGTGTTGTCAAAGTAGGAACAGATACATTAATCACTGGCTGGACAGCTCTGGCTGATGCTTTATGCATCTTACAGCACACACATTTTCTAATAGTTCATTTAAAAACAGCAAAGCAAGCATACAGCTAAATCCCAAACACCATAAGGTGTCTGACAGCAAAACCTTTTATTCTCAGTTCCTGAAAGAATTTAGGGATGTGAAGCTTCCACGGCACCCTGGAGATGCAGTGGATCAATGTATTTGTGGATGTCAGAGCGTTTACTTTGGTGCAGTGGTACTGCACACTGAGGTAGAGCCGTAAAACAGCTTGTAAAAACAGCTTGTTTGTGTAAAAATCATCAAACTATAAATCTGTGAACTCAGGTAAAAACAGCGAGAGTTGGAGCAGAGAGGGCCAGAAGGGAGGATCTGAGTGTGCTTGCTGCAGTCCCTCCTTGTAAAACTGTTGACTTGACTGTTAAGAACACATAAAGCCAAGAACACTGACTGTTCTAATCCAGTCAAAAATGAATAATTGCGTTGTTCTCTCACATCATTGATTTGATCCACTTGTTAAATGGATAAACATCTCTTAAACATTATTTCAAGTCAAGGCAGTTTTATTTACATAGCCTAAAATCAGATACCACAATTCATCAGGGGTTTTTACAATATGTAAAGTGCACAACACCCTCTGTTGGATGGAAAAGAGCAGAAAGACAGACAATAAATGTTCATAACATGCCAAACAACATCACAGAATATACAAATAAAAAAAACATCATTTTTGATACAGGTTTGCAAATGTGTCAAGAATGTGGATTCAGAAGAACAACTTCAGAACACTCTGGCTGGAATCCAGTCCCAAGTTGGTTGCTATACCTAAGTTTAGTATATAATGAATCCCTGTTGAAACTTTAAAATCTACATTGCTCTTTTTTTATTTAAAGAGCAATGTAGAAATCTTCAGATAACGATTTAGAGACGAAGTAATCTCTCTGACAAAGCCTAGGTCCTACAATAGATTTGTGGATGTCAATGTAAATTTTTGTTCTGAAATCATTTTGTTTAGTTTAAAGGAGCTCTGTGGAGCTTCTGTGTTGAGCTGGAAGCAAATATTAGCTCTCTGTTATTGGAGCAGAGAGAGGCACTGAGACGAGGCGCTCGAAAACGTGCATAAAGTCACATCCTTTGGAATGTCACGGAAGAGTCCTTCCCTAAGACATCAACAGTCCAGCGGCATTAAACAGTTTAAGCAAACTGTCCACAGCCTTGTAAGCAACTGAGAAAGATGGGAAGGGGTCTAATTTTTCACATCACATTAAAGTCCTCTCACATATGGCCAATAAAAAAGTGATTAATATGTGGAAATTGCTACAGATTGCAATGTAGTGCTCCCTTTGATTAATTCATTGATTGCATACTGTTCACTGCCAAACTCTTTGGATTGATATGGGTGCACTGGAAAAGAGTAGTTCAAGCATCATCAGCACACAGTCTAACAAATTGAGCGTGCAACTTCACCTAATTGTGTGTGTATACAAGCAAATTAACCTACAGGATCTCCTCTCCTGGGTAATGTACTGTAGCTCGTCTAAGTAGGTTATTAACACAGGTGATTAATATTCATATGGAACTGTTTCAGTGACGTCAGCAACACACTTAAACGCTTCTTCTGCCTAATACAGATGTGAAAAAGGGCACTGGTGTAAATAAGACCTTTGTCTGTCTTACTTCCCTGTCTCTGCAGCAGTCCCGATACTGCAGTAATGTTTTTATAGCTGGCAGCTACCTGATTAAAGCTGTAGCTGCTACTGTGGTGACTTAATTCTACTCTCTGATGTCGCTCTCAGTCCTGCTCCACTTTGCTATGCTGTTCTCTCTTCTGACAGGCTTGTCGGTGCAGAGGAGCTGTGAAAGGCTGTTGTTGTTTTCTTGATGAGAATGGAGTTGTGCAATGCCCTTAGCGTGGTGTCAACTGTAGCGTAGCCTCTGTGGTTTGCAGCCAGAGGCAATAGTTTTCTACTCTGAGTGGGAGCGAGGAATAAAAAGGCTTAGCGCGCGAGGGGGGAAATGCGAAAGAGTAGGAGGGAGAAGCTCTGAAGAGTGTTTATGCAAGTGAAACATGTTATAAGCAGTCCTCGTGACAGATGCTTCAGTACTGTTTTAATAACAGGCTCCAGTTCTGGGTCATTATGTGTGGATGTGAAAGATTAAGGTTGTGTTTAAAGCTAGGTCATCTCAGGTGACATTGAGAGAATAGCTCTCCCTAGAGTTTTGTTAAAGCAGAAAACAAAATGTGTATGTTGGTGATGTGCATGCATGTACATCTCTTGAATACACCACATATTGTAAATATATTCTAAAGGCAACTGTGTTGACTGAATGTGTGGGTACCTTTCAGTGGTAATTGTACCTCAGATTTCTATTTATAGGTATACTTTTAACACCACGACCCATTTCAATACATGCTTAAGCCTTCTATACTGAATGCACTGCCAGTCCTGGCTTGAAATTGCATAGCGTATCAGTGTGTAAAATTCACTTGTGATGAATGTAACATTTAAGGCACTGAGTGAGAGAGAGGGGACTAATGCCAGGGTTGGTGTTATGTTGCTTTTGTTAATAGCATCCTTCTTGTAGCCAACATTTTGGACACAACTCTGCCAGGAACAAATGGGATTATGTGATCAGAAGAAATTATGTGAAGTGGCAGAACACACTCTGAGCAACAGTGAATCCAACCAAGTAAAATGAGTCAAAGTAGCAACCACAATGTTATAACTAGACATCATATGTGTGTCTGCATTGGAAAAATGAGTAGAATTATTAAACTAGTATCAGTATAGATGCAAAATTGACTTTTTTATTATCTCTGCCAAAGGGGTTATGTTTTCCCCCAATGTATTTTTATGTCGATCCTCTTCATTGGCTGGTTGACTTGTCAGCAGGATTACACAAAAACTACTGAACGGATTTCCAGGAAATTTGGAAGGAAGATGGGTCTTAACTTTCGGGGAAAGATCGAGGGCAGATCCTGGAATTCTTTCACACTTTCTTTGACATTGCAAGATGGGGCATTTTTCGGCATTTTCTTTAATTTCTTTGGAAATAATGCATTGATCTTGATGAAAAAATCAGGCGTATTTAGGTGGCAGATATCTATGAGTGAGTGCAAATGAGGACTGTGGGCCTTGATGGAGATATGTGCTCTACAGAGTGCCATTTTAGCTAATTTGTTTATTTTGCAGTAAAACACCAGCAGGAAGATAAAAACAAAAGAGAGAGAGCAAATTGTGCAGGTTAGATTTAGAAAACCTCCTGAAGCTTATCAAATGAATCTCACCTCAGGCTACATAAAACAACAAAACCACTGCTCAGAATTGGTATGTAGTATGGAAATGTAGCTTTTCAAGTGGCAATTTTGGTGATGTTTCTGTGTGTTTATTGCTATACTATCTAATTTCTTACATATTATGTGTAAGAAGAGCGTTGGTATATAGCACGTAATGTGAAGTAGTAGTAGTAGGTTGTGTGAAATTGGGACACGCTTTACATATAAAGTAAGACAAAGCCTTGGCGTCCTTACTGTCACCACAGTCCAGCTTTGTGTCTGTTGCTTAGTAACAGATGCCAGCGTAGCTTGAAAGTGTTTTATCATATTGTTCATTTTGGTGACATTTCTTCATGAGCGTGTTGTAAAGAGCGAGTGAAAAGATGGGATAGAGGAGTGATGAGGTTATGAGACAGATGTGAGAGTTTTCTGAGCACAGTGGGTGAAGTTATTACAGCATGACAGAGCAGATGTATTCTGCCAAGTCATGATTCTCGCCTCGCTTTCACTGTCTGGAATGTAGTTCATATTAAATCCTCCGGATTCGTGAGAGCTGCTGCACAGTCACCGGTTAGTCTGTGCTGACATGTAAACCAGTGGACGTGCTTAGTGTGATTAGATATTGACTCTGGTTGGTCAAATAAACTCAGCATTGTAGTCAGTTGGATTGGACAGTTCAGATAATCAAAGTCCACTTTGACGTGTTGGTGAGTTGCAGAGCTCAAAGGACATGATGTAATTCATGGTCTTTCTGATAATTTCCTAATTATGTCAGGAATTTGCTGTGTGCTTCCTACATTTCTCAATAATCCTCTGACTTGATTCCTTCCTCTGTTTGCCTATGTCTTGTATGTGATTCGATCCCTATTCAGAAGGCTTAGATGTGACGCATTATCTTACGTTTATGTTATGAATCTCTATCCGATTGGTTCAGCCGTAATACATCCATGTTAAGAAACGTGTTTCAAATTTCGGATTATGGACTTTTCTGCCTTGAGACATAATCTCTTCAAGAGAGAATTACAATGCATCTCAGAACTCTACTTATCTTATTTATTTAGTTTTACTCTCTGCCTTTATTTGATACAACACCTCTTTATGTATTCTTATTTCTTTTCCTTCTTTGGGCTTCTTTTTCTCACCTATTCTGTATTGTTGAAGAGTTATAAGGAGAAGTTAAATGAAATTGGACTTATAGAATGCAATGTATGAGAAGCAGTAGCTGATTACATACATACAAATTGGCATTTTATCTGTGTATGCATGCAAGACAAATCTGCATCTATCGAGTGTTTAATACTTGAAATGAGTACACTCAGTTGAGTGGACAATTAACTGCTCAATGTGTTGGATTTGTCAGGCCAGTATCAGGAAGAAACACCATATTCTCATACTTTTGGCCATGGTAACTCTGCTACTCAGCTGCTGCCGTAGTTCATGTCACATAACGGTATCTGTAGTACAGTGACTTTGATACCATGACTGAATCCATTTTTCTTTTCCCCCTCAATTTTTCTGTTGCAGATATTTCCAGAATATCATACTACGCTGGTGAGTAAAACATTTTTAAATACAGGCAAGTACCTTTGAAGGAACTTCAAACTAATGGTAGAAATACTTAATATTCACCACTTTATAGAAACTAGTCAACAATTCATATCACTTTGTGTGTGCAGTGTGTTTGAAATCTTATACTGAATGGCATTGTTAAGGTTTCCTTTACACCCTTATTGAATGTAGCTGAGATTTTGGTAAGAATGTGGTACCTGCAGCCACTTAAGAAAAATTATAGTATCTGTTCAGTTTGTTTTTTCATGATAATTAAGAGAGATTCAACAATCTATTTTATTTTTCACAAGGCATTGTTCTTTGGTCTTCACCTTGACTCACACTTAAAGTGGTTGGTGTTTCTGTTTCTGTCTCATATTGCACAGATTTAGATAAGACATTTTAAGGCCAGTCGTCTAGGTTTTCCTCCATGTTTTTTTCTAATATGGATATCGTATATGTGGGGCTAAGAACTTGTCATCAGTAATAATACTATATTTCTTGACCTAAACTTTGGTTCCAGTCTGAAGTGGTGGTAGGGGTTAGCGGACACTTAAAATGATGTGACATTTCTTACCCTTCCACCCTTTTTTTGTTGGAAAGTAACAGCAGCATGGCACACAATATAGAGGCTGCTGTTACTTTCCACCAAAAAAGGTCAGAAGTGTCACCTGTAAACTGAACTTACTCTCTCTTATTCTCAAGACTGTTAATTAAGGTCAGTAGTTCATTTTTAGTGGCGAGGATGTTGAACATACAGCCTATCTGCTGCTGTTAAGGTGAATTTAACCATTTGAAATGATGTTACGATACAAAACACAAAAGAAGACAGTCCTGGAGTCATGGATCGCATTGTTTCTGAGGCATTTCTGTACCGCATGTGGTTTAAAATGTAGCAAAATCAAAGCTAAGGCTAAATAACTTAAAAGCAATTTTTACATGAGGATGTAAAAAAGAGTGTTGCCTGGTCATTGGTGTACATGATGTATTAGTGCTGGGCCCTGTTTATGACACATTTAAATTGAATTGATCATTGTTTATTGTTAAAACAGTTCATTGTGTTTGTATTGTGCTGTATCCTGGCTTTTAAAAGCATGTTACTTAAGCGACTGGTAAACAACAGCATCGGATGTTTCAGCAAGTGCCCCAAATAGACATATACTGTAACCATTAACAACCCTAACATTGCCAGGTAACATTGCATATATTATGTTACCTGAAGTTAATGTGTTTATCAGCAGTGATTTGTAATGTTTTGACAAATGATGTTGTGTTGATGAAGGCGTCAGGTCAGAAATCACTTATAAGACTCATTGCTCTTGTTTTAAAATAATTCTACATCTGCTATTCTCTACATCAGTTTGTGTCACAAAACAATCACAATTTGAATGTTGTCTGTGTTTTGCCGCTGGAGGCTTAGCTAGAATGAATCACGACCATCTTGTCCTTTGGCACGTCCGAGGTATTGAATGTCAGAGTGCTTTATTGCCACTGAGGAGCTGGCATGCTGCAGGAGAAGGTGAAATGTGTTTGGGGAGGAGGAGTGAGGACAGAGGGCAGTAGAGACCAGCTGAGGGCAGACAGACAGGCAAACGAGGGTGGCGGATAACAAAAAGAAACAGAAGGAAACAAGTGTTGTAACGGGTCAAAGAGTGGAATGTATGTTTTCTGTAGCTAAGCTCTAATCCGGGTAAAAGTGTGTGTGTGTGTGCTTGTGCGTGTGTGTGTGTGCGTTTGTGTATTGGGTTTGCCTGTTTATGAGTGCCTGTTTTCTGTGTTGATTAAGATTGTGATCTTATTACCATATTTATGAGTACTGCCCAATCAGCTTGCCTACTTCCCACTGCATCAAGTCTCAATTACAATATTTCTATCCCTCTTTCTTCCTTCATCTTGCCTCTCTCCTTCTTTGCCTTACACACACTCAAACATGCACGTGTGCACACACACACACACACACACACACACGCACACACACACACACACACACATACACACACACACACACACACACACACACACACACACACACACACACACTCCCTCTCCACTCTGGTTATGCCTGGTAGTGAGCGAAGCAACTTTTTCGCAACGTGGTCACAGCAGCCTATACAAAAACAGAGAAACACTTGCACACACACTCCCACTGCCAGAGTTTTGCATACACACTTCCTTTGCTTGGCTGACACTTACACACACTTTTCCACACACATGCACATATGTCACACTTCTAAGCCTCATGCACTCTCGTATACGTTCACCCGCTCTTTGGCTTCCACACATACACTCACACTCCACAGTCTCTTTGGTGCGCTCATTTCGACTGCTCAGGGGCTGCGCTGGATGTACAGTGTGTGTGCGTTTTGCAGCAGTATGTGTGTGTATGTTGGGAATGGTGTTGTGATCTAGTTGCTCTTCCACTGCTCCAGAGGAAAGCCTTCAGAAGCCAGACTGAACGACACACAGCTGACTGACTTCGAAACAGATTTACTGCATTGATTTACCTTCAACCCACTCCTGCAACGTGATTTTCTCTTCATAGTCCGACTTTCATCCAGTCCTGCCTGGCTTCGGATCGCAGTTTTTTTTTGTTAGTTGTTGACTTTTGCTCCACCTTTCCCTTTAGGTCTCTGTCGCTTTATGTATCGCTCTGACATCAGACACCTGCTTCGACCTGGTTAACTCCTGCAGGCTCTGAATATTATGGCACAGCTTTAGACGATGTGAGGCTCAGCTTCTCTCTGGGGTTTCTCTGCTTTCTCTCCTCATCCCACTCTCTTTATTTCTTTATATTTCTCTTTCTAATTAGTAATTTTCTTTGATCATTTGGGTCTTATTCAACTCTTCCTGTTTTGTCTTTCTTCTTCTGTCGTTATCCTTATTTCCCCGTCTTGCTCTGCTTTTTCCCTCCTGCGTCGGTCACCTCTCCCTCACTATGCTCCATTTCTCTGCCTCCCGCTTTGCCCTACATTTTCGTCGCTTTCTTCACTGATGCCAGTTTCCCTTTTTTTCTTGCGATCTCCTTTTGGACAACATTGTTGGATTTACAGAACAAAACTACCACCTTCCTTGGAAAATGACACTTTGATGTAATTGTCCGGAGGCTTACTTTCCTGCAAGGGATGTCGGTGTTGTTTTGTAACCTGGATGTTTGAAATGCAGTGCTGTAACCCTGTGACTTAAGATTTCTGGCTGCAGGGAAGCCGCCCTTGTTTGAATTTCACATCAAGGATTGATTAATTGGATCAGCAGCTACGCACCGGAGGACTGATGGGATATTTTGTGAGGATTTATTGGACTGCAGGATGGCCTCATGGGTAAAGAAATCATCCTCCAACCAAAGAAGTCGGACTTGATAGTCTCTTTTGGGAAGCTTACACCCTGCTGAACTATCCTTGAGCTACTTAGTGAATCCTCTCCACCTACCATGGGCAAAAAATGAACTTCCTCACAGCGATCATGTCATACTGCATAATGGTCAACGTATTTGCTGGGTTAAAGGTCATGGCCTGTATTGGGTAGATTGATTACTAAAACCAGGATCCCAAACTACTCCCTAAATTCCTGAAGTAATATGATGCTTTAGGAGAGTGACTCACAGTATTGTGGTCTTTGATTTCTGTACAAGATACTGTAATTATAGTTGTTATCATCTTTCATTTGTTTAAGAAGAAGGTCTGTCTTTCTGATAAACTTTAGCATTGACAGATTCTGCATGCTGGGCCATTGTGGATGTGAGAAACCATACCTTTTTATTTAAAGGTGAAAATATTTGCTGCTAGAGCATAAACAGCCACAGACTGGTATATTCTCTACCCCTTGTGAGGATACTTGCCATGTCATCAGATTTTACAGTACAAAGGATATTTGACATCCTCTGTTTCCTCTTACTGGGCTCTTTGCTTTACTGGAGTTACTTACTACCCTGGGACACTAGCTTTGATTGATTTTTTTCCATTGTGTTTTCTGTAGCTATCTGTGGGGCAGCTAAATGTTGCACAATGGATATTAAATCCCCTCTAAGGAATTACAACCCAATTATCAGCAGAGAAAGTCTCAATTTTTAACTATTTTGGAGAGGTTTTTCAATATCTTTATCTGCCCTTTTTTGGTGTATTTAAATTTATAGACTTGGAAGTTTGCACAGTAGTGAAAATCCAGGTTAGGGGTTGGTTTTAGACTCTATGCTGTTTTTGGGGCCCAGCTGTTTTGTCTGGAAACTGTGGCCAGACCTCGAACAGCCTCAGCTACAAAACGAATGGAGAACAGCGGCTGCATCCCACTTTGCTGGAGCAAGGGGGCCTGCATCTACGCACAGCACCCCCTACCAAGTATGTAATCTAATAGATGTATCAATAGCAACACATATACAAACTGAATGCAAACCTCTGTCCTAGTAAGAACAAAATGTAGGCTAGATAGTTTTTTTATATGTATATACCATTTATTTATCAAATAGAAATACAACTTTTCTGCCTGAAAACATTATAATGATTATATAAGTCAGTTCATCGTCATGAATTCCTGTGCTTGTTTAACATCTCTCCCTGAGCTTGGAAGCATTTTCTTGTTCTGATAGACATTCAGTATTTCAGTATGTCAGGCTGGTTGGATTTCTTTTACCCGAGCAAAGTCTCATGAAGGTGTTAGACAGATTTGTGTAATTCATATCACTCCAGGCTTCAGAAGTTTTGATCGTAGCATTATGTGTTACAAGACATCTAAATTCTGTCTTCTCTGTGAGCTCTTTGTGACTGAAGAAAAAAGCAGCCAAGTCACAGACGTGCTGCATGACAAGCTGTCCATCTCAAGAATGAAGCGTTATTTTACAGCCCTTGAATTGATTTGATAGGGCGGTGTGAATGTGAATCTTTTGCTTTGGTTCAAGCTTTTGTCTGAAAAATGAAAAACAGCCACGGTTGTGATTTGTTATCAGTTCATTTGGGTTACACTTGTACTGAGCTGTAATTAGGTTGGCGAATACGAGCGTGTGGGGAGATGGTGGTTATGATGTAGAATAGTAGCGCTGTAATAACTCATAACACGAAGACGCTCTCAGTGCTCAGTTGTTGTTTTTTGTTGGCATGCCAAAAAACATTCAGCCACTCAAAAACATTGTATTTATATGGAAATGACATTTAGACCCGTATTGAACAGTCACATATTTATGTACAGTATATAGATATGCAACCAACGGTTAGACTTGGAGCTTTATCTTCTCCGTCCCCTGTTATAGATAATGCGCATCCTTGGCAGAAGATGGAAGAGAGGGTGTAGTAGTGTGGGGGAGGGGGAGGGCAAAGGAAATTGTTTGAGGATGTGAGAAAGATGAGAGCAGGGAGGAAGAGCGGAGGTTCAATAGGACAGTTGGATCAAATGGAGATGCAAAGGCAGGAACTAAAAGGCCTGTGAGCATGTGAGATGAGCGACAGGGGGAGATTAAGAGGGGCGGGGTGGGGGAGCTGCAGATGAAGGGGGAAAGGATAGAGAAAGAAGGATACAAGAGTTGGCCGAAAAGCAAAGGAGAAGATGAAGGCTTTTGACTGAAAGAGATGAAGACGGATAAAAGTGAAGGATGAACAACTAAGGAAAATGGAAAGAGAAAGGGATGGTAAAAACGACACGGAGGCCGAGGCTCCCTCAGGATCGTGCTAACCACAGTAACCCAGATACCAGTTAAACGAGGAGATAAACCGTCATTCTGCTGCTGCTGCGGGGCAGAGCTCAACTCCAGCCTACTGTGGTTTAACAGGCTGAGTGTCAGTCACTGGAGCCCCACAGTGAGAGGGGGTGGTGGGCCTGCCAGCCGCCTGCTCCCCTCTTGGCTGCCTGCATGGCCTAGTTGATTTGATTCCTCTCCTTTTATCATTGTGAGTGTGTGTGTGTGTGTGTGTGTGTGTGTGTGAAGGCATGCATGTGAGGTTATGTTGAGTCCTGTGCTGTGTGTAGTGCACCTGTTTAAAACATTAATTTATGTACTATGAGATGCATATTTGGTTGTGGCCCAAATTTGATTTTGTAAGCTGTTTTGTCAGGTAACTAAAGGAGAGCTTTTTGTCATATAAAAGCGGTCGTGGCTTATGTATATTAATGGTTTGTTAGGATGGCATAAAGCTAAAGAATGCTGTTTATTGGCAAACCTGGAAGCCCAACGATTCAATCTTCCCAAGCTATGTGAATAAAAGGAATGAAATATCATATATGTAACTTTGTATAGACTAGACCACTAATCCACTGATCAAGAGTCATATTAGTCACATACTGGTTGGTAGCTTCAGTATTTAGGGACTATAGGTTAACAGTAACCTATTTTGATAAATGCTTTGGAAAAACAACCTTTTTCCACTTGTGTGTTGTAACAGTATTTACAGCATAAAGTAGCTGTATGTATGCACCAAGGGAAAATAGGTGTGTCTACTTCTCTAATAGGATTTCATAGAGCTGTATGTAGTATTTAGGTTAAAGTTACGGGTGTGTGAATTTGTGTCAGTGTATGCAGTTGCATATTTTAGTGCTTAATATCTAATCTGATTAGTGAGTGACTGAGTGAGTGCAGCAGCAGCAGATGGCCGTGGTTTGTGACTCTATAGCTCCTCTGGTGCAACTGCTTCTATTTAAAAAACGAGTTGCAGTCAAAATAATGTCCCCAATACATTTTTTATTGCGCCCCTCTGAGACGAGGCATGAAGGCTGGATGTAAAGTAAGAGAGGAGCTGTTCTTACAACTGAAGGTATGCTGTGCACTGTACCACAACCTGTGTACATTCTGGACAGCGGTTTCCACAAAACATAGTTTTTGTTACTTTATAAATACATTTATCTTTTACTCCCGATAGCACAACAGATGCTGGTGTACTGCATTACAAAAATATATGCTCAGACTGAGGCCACATATTTGTATACATATATGATATATACATATATCAATTTTTTAACTTACAAAAAACGCTAAATATTCTGATGTGATTTCTCTGAACTCCACCTTCCTTTGCATCTGCCCTCAATTAGTATATTGAAATGACATGAGAGCAGAGCCTGAACATGATGTGTCTGAACAACAGTGGAGCATAGAGTATGTAGTGTTTCATTTTTCAAACCTTCTCTCTTTTCAAATGCAGCGCTGATCTCAATTAAGATGGTTTACAAGTTTGGTCTAGAAGTTTAATTATTCCCAGCAACTACACAGATCCAATATATCTCCTTCTGTTTCAGCTTTAAAGCTCTGCAGCCATCACTGCAAACCTCACTTACATTTATTTTGTACAATATAATATCACAAGTTGTAGCTTTAATGTTTTCATTATGCTGGTAGTTTTCATTAAATACATTGTTGTTACCAGCAGGGCATCTGGGATTGTTATAATGAGATGATATAGTGGGACTACAGCAGCAGGATACTCTTTTGGGATTGTAATAAACCCACTAATAATCTAGCAGTATCATAGCCACAGTGGTATCATTTTAATTGGATGATGATAGTAATACTGTATGAGGGACATTTGTAATCTGATCTTCACTGATCTGTTGTATTAAAGCTTTAAGGGGCTGTTGAGTATGTGGCCATGGCTGTGACCGTTATACACTTACCTCTACTCATCACACCTATAGGAAGAGCTTACTATTAATAGTAGGCCTGTTACAGTAAAAGAAGTAACAGTACACACTTCTTCATCTGTTGAACCAAAAAATGTCTATGCCAACCTGTCAAAATGTTTTCAGAATGCACGTTTTTATTTTAGCTAATAACCAGTTAATCTAATTTTTTGCTGTTTCTTAAAATTAAATGGGCTGTTTAACAGATTACCTGAGTCTGTACATTAAAACAGGCATTGAAAACTTACTAACTACTTACTCCTTTTTTTCAGTCACTTTACACACAAAAGATAAAAACAAGTCAGTGTTTGAATCCAGCAAGGATCTTTGTATGTACTTGAGACCAGACAGCAGTTCGAAAGACTGAAAGTGTCTGATTTACAAACCAATCTAACAATAGATCTACAAAGCAGGTTAAGGATGCACGGATTAAAGAGGTGGCTGATGTTTATCTGTTGTGTTGCATCAGTTTGTCATGAGCTACTGGCTCATGAAATCCCAGCTACCAGTTTGTAACGCTATGTAAGTACTAAAAAGTCTTCCCATACTGTAGGTAGTTATATAACATGCAAAACAGGCTTTTAAAGCAGTTACTTTTCTAAGGAAATAGGTATGATTGGATTTATAATCCCATAAAGTAAAACTAATGTGTAAAAAATAGTGTGAAGGGGCGACTGATCTTATAACAGTTAAGTTTTTTATTAGGTGACAAATATTTTGTTTCCCTGGTACAAAAGGGGTATAAATAACAACAACAACTAAATAAGAACAACAGAAGAACACTGGCATCACATATCAGCCAAATTGTTCTGCCAGAATTTCAAATTTTTTGCGTCCCTAATACATATATCTCAATTGGAAATGAAAGAAAATAGCAAAAACAGATGATATATATCATACAAAAATGTACTGATCGTGATACAGGTGTTTATTCATACCAAGAAAAGTGTAATAAGTAGATGTGAAGCTTTTGAGTCATTCATTCACTACTGTAAAGACTCCAAAAGAAAATTTATGTATGGGACTTGTGCACACGCCTAGAGAGTTTTACACACACACACACACACACACACACACTATTGATACAGCAAGTTCTTGAAAGAGAGTGCTGAGTCGAGTCATCAGATACATAATGTCCTCCCTTGCACCTCTGTTGCAGTCAGTGTGCAGATTCACTCACGCACATAGGCGTGTGAAGAAGTCTTTGAAGGTAATTGTAGGTCATTTGTTGAAAGTGCTGAGACAACTTTCCCTGAATCAGTCCCCATATTTCTGTTTTTTTCTTGCGTTTTCATCAATATAAAACAAATGACGGTGACCGAAACGCAACACAGGCAAATGCAGAATAATCAGATCTTTAGGCCCTGAACTACTTGGTAGATGATGATGATAATGGTGGTGCAGATCAAAATTTCAGACAGCTCTGTTGGAAAAGAATTAAATTGTCCAGTACTATCAGTCAGTCAGGTTTGGTTTACTTGTTTCTCCTTTGTCAACACATGATAGCCAGAATGCCACTGTAACTCGGTCACTTTCGTGATGATGACTCAACAGAGCCTCCAGGGATTACCAGGCAATGACAGCATGACACAGGAAGCAGCAGAGTATCTCAGAAGAATGTGGTGTAAAGATGAACCTGTTGTATATGAGGGGAAAGAAAAGGACCTTGAAGAAGTGGAAAGTGAAAGGAAGAGTTGGAGACAAACAGAAGAGGTCGAGAGAAAAATGAAATGATCTCATTCTGTTTTGGGTGACAAAATGTCAAGGGGGCATTTTTCCGTTACACTGTGTGTCTGATGTGAGACACTGGGAGATAACAAACAAGACAACAGGATTGTTTCATTTTAAATAAGAATGGAAACAAATTTGTTTAGCACATTTAATGTATATTTTTGGTTAAAGTGCTTGAGTTCTACAAACTGTACGTATCCCATTGTTTTTTGTTTGTGGTTTGCTGTTGAGTTGTTCAAGACTGACTGCCTGGTTGATTTAGCAGTTGGCTGTCCAGTTTGATCAGTTTTGCCCACCAGTTGGGAATTTATTCATTTAAATTCATTTGATGTATGTTGAGCTGTGAGTCCATTAGGTACTTCTAAAAAGACCTTGTGTCAGTGTTTTGCTGGTTTCTATTGACTCTTTACTGACAGACTGACTGACTGACTGATTGATTGACTGACTGACTAATTGACTGGTTGTCAGCCTTATTGAAACACATAACTCTCCTCATCAATCAGTCACAAGCTCAGTAATCACATGTAGAATCAACATGTTTATTCCCCTGCTCTCTTACTACAATTATATGTTGTCTCAGTGTTGCTGTCTTGTCTCTCCGTGTTTTATTATCTCAGTTGGATTTATTCTACATGAATCCTTATTTATGTCTTAATGTTTACGTCTTAATGTAATGATTATTGATTTAGCCTGTAAAGTGTCATCACAAATGTATAAAGTGCAGTATGAATGGCAGACGGGTGATGACTCAGAGGTTGTATGAGTGGGCTTTTACTGTCTAAGCTATGCTTTCAGTAGTGTGTTTGAATGGGTTGAGCAGTTTTCTTTACTCACCATAATCACATTTAATATTCTTTGTACAAGACACATTTATTACAGATGAATGGTCAACTATAAAGTCACAGTTTGACCTCTGTCCTCTATATTCATATTTCAGAATATGACGCCCAGTTAGCCCCAGCAGGAGCATCTGAGTCAGGCATGGCGTCGTCTTCCTACTTGGAACCCAACCACAACCATTCAGGATCGGGTGGTTGTGGGGTTAAATCCCGCTCTGGGATGCCTGGTGGTACTGGTGTTGGTACCAGTGGCTCTGCTGGAGGCCTTGAACGACCCCCTGGCTCCATGGACCGGGTTCTGAAGATCTTCCATTACTTTGAGACAAACAGCGAGCCATGTACCTGGGCTAGTAATATCAGACACGGAGATGCTACAGATGTCAGGGTAAGACATACAAACATTTTTCCCATTTCTCCCATTTTAAGTGCTACAACGGCATAATTTCCATGATTCTCAAACTCATCCCTTCACTTGTTTCAACAGGGTGTTATCCAGAAAATAGCGGAGATTCACAAATTACGCTGTGTGTCCTCTCTGGGCCTCCGTCTGACCCATCTGCACTCTGATTCTCTCCATTGGTTACACCCCGATTTGGGCGTGTCGCATGTCAGGGAGAGATATGAGAAACAGCACCCCCAGGAGGAGTGGAGGTAGAGTTACAATGTTCTCTTTCTATGTCTGCTCCTAATCCCTATGTCCCCCCATTTCACTTTTTCTACATGAGTTACTAGAGAGTAATCTTTATGTATTCATCGACACTGTGCTCAGATTAGTGAAAAGACCATCAGTACTCATTTGTAACTAGCGACCTTGTAGTTTAGGTAGCTGTGGTTTGATACTTCTTGGTTCCTTAATGTTGTGCTTAAATCAAACAGCAGGTCAACAACAGTGATAATACAGAAGCAACACTTGTTTAAGCTACAAACATGCCAACCAAGAGCATTTTGATAAGTCTACCATACAAGGTACAGCTACATAACTAGTGGCCTCAAATAAACTATTTTATATGTTCAATAAACCACAGACTAAGACAAAAATAATACAACCAAGTATTTAAAATTGAGTTCCTCCCTTTCACCACAATCCTTCTTGTGATTTTCTTTAGATTTAAAAGTGTCTCCTCATTCATCCATATCTCCTTGAATACAGAGGATTTAACAGTCAGAATGAATAAAAGGTTTTATAGTTCGCCATTTATCTACGTGACTTCATCACACAAGTACAGGACTTGCCTGAGTTGTCCTTGCTAATGTTATTTTGTGCCCATTAATAATCTGTAATTTATAGAGCCTTATTCTACACATTTATTTGATGCAGTAGACTATTATGCTATAAGGGATGATCTATTCTGTCAGATGAAAGCATTTATCCTCTTATCAATTTGTATTATTCGCAAGCAGCTCTGTCCATTGCCAGCCTACATTGAAACTGTGGTGACACTTAGCCATCTGCAGCTGATGATGTTAACAGCTCTCCTTGCAATTCAGTCAATTGTCCTGCAGTTGATTCATTAAAAGTCATTAAAATTGAAATGAATTCAAAGTGAATGCATTGTTCACACTGCTTACATGCAGCTGGAGCAGCTCTGCCAGTTGTTGCAGCTCTGCCTCGCAGGGCGGTGGAGCTGCAAGCCCACAGGAGCTTCTGCTGCTGCCAAGCTATTGTTAGATCAGCAGAAGTAGCCCAGGGGATGGACTGACTCTATCTCACTCCTCTCTCGCTCCCTCGCGTGCTTTCTCTCGTGTGCTTGTGTTCTCTTTGATGTTTCTATCCATCCTTCTTTCTGTCATCTCTCGCATCTGTGTTTTCTTTCTTATCCAGCCCTCTTTTTCTCTCAAACATGCAGCATTTTATCTCTTCTCACACTCTCTTTTTGGTTCATTCATTATTGAACAAGGATGTTTTATTCATTCTGTCTTTATGATTTCATCTTTATTTCCTTTGTTAACTAACTATATGCCTGTAGCATCAAAGCTGCTTGGAGCTCACTACTCTTCTGACCCATTTCTACTCCACTGTAGTCACTGCAATACGTCAGACATAAAGTAACATGTGACTATAAACAGTCATGGCCCATCTGGGTACTTCTGTGACAGTTAATTGGCAAGTGTAACAGCAGGAATCTTATTATGTTTTATAGTGTTACAAGGTTATCACTCTCAGTAAGTTCCCTATCAGCAAAAATATGAAATCATGCTTGTAATGTGCAGACTGTAGTAAAGTGAGTAGAAAGGGCATCTTCCAGCTTTGAGTCTTGGTTTCAAGCCACCCCACTGAGGTGACTTTGAAAAAAACATTGAATCTACCATTGCATCAACATGTACTTTAACCTCCCAGTGAGGGTACAGCAACAGAATTAAAGAAAAAAGTACAAGAAACCCAACTCCATAAGGCAAAACAACATAAACTTTGCTGTTACAACAACAAGATTATGTGATATCAACTCACATTGCAGTGTTTGTAATTCAAGTCTTTGACTTTCTGCAATTCTGCAAGCACACTTTTTTGCACTCAATATGATGATGTGAATTTTCTGTTGCATTGTAGTATTTTACATTTTTGAGAAAATCATATTCTTTATGTAGAAAACAAATCTATTTTTAATATTGAGATTGCAATTCATTCTCTGGTATACCTTTTTTAAGTCAACGAATGCATCAGCTGTATGTGTGCGTAAGCATGCTCCTTCTGTCTCTTTTTCCTCAGGCAGTAATTTGAATGGTACAGGCTCTTTCATTCTATATGTTGATGTGTGCACTGAAAGATTATTTAGCCAAACTGTTTCCATCATCCTCAGGTATGAGCTGCGGATGCGGTACCTTCCTAAAGGTTACCTCAGCCATTTTTCTGAAGACAAACCATCTCTCAACTACCTCTATCACCAGGTGAGACCATACAACAAGATCATATAGATTAACCTGTTCTCTCATACTTCATTTGCTTTCGCTTCCTCCCTTTTGCTTTTTGTCATTTAACGAGGCAAGTATGTCTCTAAACAGATAATTAAAAGGACACACAACTGCTCTTACATGGGCCTGCTGCAGGCATGTCCCAACTATTCCACAAAGGGCCAATGTGGCTGCAGGTTTTCTTTTCAACCAAGCAGCAGCACACCAGATCTGACTCATTTAATCAACTATCTCAGTCTTCAGAAAGTTGATTGGTCAAACCGTGAGCTCTTGACTGGTTGGAACAAAAACCTGCAGCCACAAGGCCCTTTGTGGAATATTTTGGACATGCCTGGACAACTGCATAATCTACAATTTACATGCTCACTTCTTAAGATAATTCACAGCAATTTTGTTATAAAAGTTTGTGTTGTGGTGTTGTGTTTATACAGGTCAAGAGTGACTACATGCAACATATAGCTGATCAGGTAGATCAAGATGTTGCTTTGAAACTGGGCTGTTTGGAAATAAGGTGAGACACACACACACACACACACACACACACACACACACACACACACACACACACACACACACACACACACACACACACACACACACACACACACAGTAGTCTGCACTCCTATACTGCCACAGAAAGAGAGAAACTGATTTTTTTCAAACCAGGAGAGGAATAACTTAATGTATAACTTGCCAAATGTATTAAATGTGTTTTTATTGGAAAAATATTAAAGAATTTGTCGTACATAGTTTTGAAAGTTTTCCATTGCTCGATTTTTCTAAGGGAGTCTGAGGCTGATTTGCTGCCACCATAAATAACTCAAATGCAGGTTTTGCTCTGCAGGATGCAGATCCCATTTCCATACTGGGTGTCAGTGGAGTGTTCCAGTTAAATATATGTGATCATTTAATACTGTGTCTACAAACTGATCTCTTTCTCTCCGCTCCGTGAACTATACAGGAGGTTCTTCAGAGAGATGCCAGGAAACGCCCTGGATAAGAAATCCAATTATGAGCTACTAGAGTAAGAATGATTTCATTTAATCCATTATGTAAACCACAATGCCTCTACTGTATTTTTAATAAATACATTTCAGCTGCTTAAAGATAAATGTTGTGATGTTGTTCTTCTCAGGAAAGATGTTGGTCTGAGAAGATTTTTCCCCAAAAGCCTGCTGGACTCCCTCAAGGTAAACCAGAAAAGGCTCCATCACCTGATAATGACAGATGGCAGAAATTATCTTGGGAATCCTAATACCGTTAAGTTGTCTGCATGAGCTAATGGCTGTTTGACTGAGGGAGTGGCTGACTGGCAGGCAAACCAACTTGATGACTGGATGGATGGTTGGCTGAATGTCTGATAATCTGATTGTCTGGAATTAAATTAAACCTCCTGTTGTCACTCGCATTGTGTCTTGTCATGAGTCTCGTGTGCATTTCTTGGCTGTGGACCAGCTCTCTCCCAGAATCATTTAACTCTTGGAAGTTTGTTTCTCTCCTCCCTCTCAGGCGAAGACTCTACGTAAGCAGATCCAGCAGACCTTTAAGCAGTTTGCTAACCTCAATGATGAGCAGAGCATCCACAAGTTCTTTGAGATAGTCTCTCCCATCTACCGCTTCGACAAAGAGTGCTTCAAATGTGCTTTGGGGGTAGGCCACGACTCAATTCAGACAAAAAGTCCTTTCATACATTTTCCATAGCTTAAAATTCACAGTAAATCAGAGATTGAGCCTATTTAGTGTGCTCAGGATAGAAAACATGTAAAGTGACTGACCTGTCATCTTTGTCTTAAAATGTGAGGTTAGGAAGTGCTTGTGTCCACAGACCTGTCTCAGTACAGTGTTCTTATTATACTGTCCTCTACAGCAGTGCATCACCCCTGTCATCTCCGTAAATAATGCAAACCTTCCTCTGTCCTAGATTACATTGAGTATAAAAAGTAGAGAAAACAGATGAGAACATTACAATTGTTTTATGCGATCGATATTAGATATCTGCCAGTACTATGTTTAGTTAATAAAGCAGATGATATGATGAAATGTGACATATAATTTAATGCTACTCTGTCTTTTTCTCTCCCTCTCTAGTCTAGTTGGGTAATATCAGTGGAGTTAGCTATCGGACCAGAGGAAGGAATCAGCTACCTCACAGATAAAGGCTCAATGGTGAGTAATGCACATATGCAACTCTCAAGGTCTAACTTTTCTGTCATTGGTCGTTTAAAAAAAAAAACAGTTTCAGTATTTTTGAATTTAAAAAGGCTCCCATCTCCACTGTGAACTGCATGCTTTTAATTGGAAAGCCATAATAGTGTCAATACACCATACTGCCCTCTACTGGTGTGCTTCTCTGGTAAACAAATTCCTAATTTTCAGTCGATAATATGAGTTAGGAAAAGCCATATGTGTGATCACCAGATGAGGTGATTAGGAGATGTACACAGCTGTTTGCTGTACTGACATCTCAAAGTGCAGGAAACAGACGCACATCTGTAGCTCCACTGCTCAAATGAAGTCATTAAGTTTCAATTTAATGAGGACAGACTGCCTGTCAAAATATGAGCAATTACTTTAATAAGTTGATCATTGCATGACAATGAAGAGTTGTTTTGTTTGGCCTTTACAAATACATTTAAATTCACTCTTGATGACCTACAAGTGCACAGTGTTAAAAGATAGAGCAGCAGAAATACATGCCTAACTGGTGACTAGTGACATAACTCCTGATCGAAAGTTCTGTAGAAAGATCATTTCCACTGTTTCATGTGATTTTTCATGTTTTTTTGTATCTGTCTTTGTCTCTGCAGCCTACACACTTAGCTAACTTTAACCAGGTTCAGTCCATCCAATACTCTGCTTTGGAAGAGAAGGACAGGAAAGGCATGCTGCAGCTCAACGTAGCAGGAGCTCCAGAGGTGAAAACACATACCTTGCATAGTATTGCAATGGCTTTTCCACTGTAGGGTGTTTTTGTGAAACAAACAAATCATATAATTTAGTAATGCTTAGTTTATGCATGACTCGTGATGATTTAATGCAGGATTTAATGCAGGCTGTATCATGAATTCCTGTTGCTCCCCATAAACAAATGATAAGGTTGCTGTGGCTTTATCTTATTATTTCACACTTTAAGATCATCAGTTATGATGAATGCTAAATCACAGTTACTTCATACATGAGCTGATTTGCGACCAGGTTAGCTAGATTCCAGTTAAAGAAAACTTAATTTAAAACCCTTCTATCCACTCAGCCTCTCTGAAAGTGGAACATAACCAATTCTCAAAGAAATATTTAGCTATTTTTTTAATCAAACTGATGATCTCTTAAATGTGAACTTTAACCATCAAGTTTAACAGTTGAGTAGTAGTTAAGTATATGATTTGTACTCTTACTGTATAGTGTTACCCTTCAGGTTGTATTTCAATTGCCCTTCAAAAAGTAACTATTAAACTGTTGATTTACATACAGTTGAGTGTTTTTAAGCTTCAATCCAGTGCCTTTATTCTTGTCAAAAACACGTATTTCAAATGCTATCACTGTAAAGTATATGTTTATCCAGTTGTTAAATAGACATGTTAATGTTCTACCTGTGTAACACACTTGAAATAACTTCTGTATGTTAAAAATAATATTCTAAGTAGTAGTAACACATGAACTGCAGGGGAACAAAACAGGAAATGATGGAGGGAAAAGGGGAAATGACACATGGGAGGGTCCAGTCAGGGGTTGCCATCTGCACTTGAGTGTCAGCATGAGTGTGACTGTCGAGTGGGTGTGTGTCTGCAGCAGGCTTACTAGTGGAAAAGCATGTGTGCATCAGTGGTAGTATCTGTGCGTGTGTTCTTGACTGAATGGGTGTACTGGTAGAAGACGTTACCCCTAATAAAGCTCTGATTGTGTCACTGTGAAGCAACTCTCTGTCCCACTCTTGTACTAATCCACGTCTGTGCGTTTGTATGTCTGTGTGTGTGTGGGTGTATAGCCCCTTACAGTCACCACGGCATCGCTGACTACAGCAGAAAACATGGCGGACTTGATTGACGGCTACTGCCGGCTTGTCTCCTCGGCGACTCACTCCTTCATTGTCAGAGTCCACAAAGGTAGGATGAACTACTCCTGCTCACTATACACTCACATGTAAATATTCTGGGTTTTTTGTATCATTATAATAGTATAGTTGTGTGCAGTTGAATGATTACTGCGATCATTATCAACTTCTACTATGAATAGTACTCAGGGTTGAAATTACTGTCAGCAATCTTTCAAGCAGTAGTGAAGTCTGATTGTGGCTGATGAGGCTTTAAGCTTTGTCACTTTGAATAACCAGCCTGTGTTTAGCGAGCCTTTTCTATAAATAACTACAAATACGTGGGTCATGTCAGTCATGTACTGTAGCTCTAACATGCTCGATGCAGTCTCTTTTGAATCTGATTCATGTGTTCATTTTGTATCTGCAGAGGGAGACCGAGCTCTGCCTTCCATCCCAAAGTAAGTCTACCAATTCCTTTTGTCTCATTTATCAAGCAAATATGAGGTGTCATGTTCCTGAGAGAGGTATCTAGTGAAGCATTAGAAACATTACCCAAGTATTTTTGTTGTCATGTAGTGGTTTCGTGCATGTTTTCCACTTGAGGTCTGTTTTAATGGAAATTTGAACCAGAATTTGGAAGCTGAAAGCTGCCAACATATAGCAGCTTTTAGACTTTCCTGGCTCAAATACAGAACAACATCTTGATTTTCATTTTAAATCTTACGAGCTAAAAGTGCACATATAGTGAATATGATATTCTTTATGAAATACTCTTTTGTGTTCTTAATTTTATAATGTTTGCACATTGTAGGATCCTCCTTTCCTCTGGATGCTTTCCTGTCTTGTAAACTGTGACTGGAAGCCCACTGGTTAAGGTCAATGTGAGCCAAAAATGATTTTCTCATCTCTGCTTCAGAGTTTCGAATCATGAGAGGCGGATGGAAAAACGGATGGACGGAGTACGGACCAGAGCCGTTTGTGTCTCAGGTATAAACCCCTCTCTTGCTTCTCTTCTTGCCTTATTGGTCTGTTTTTTCCCTTGTTGCCTGCCTCTGTATCTGCTTCTCTAAATGTCATGAACGACAGTGACTGCTAAGAGTTAGATAAAGGCTTCATAGATATGTGTTCCCCCTATAAAGCCTCATCTGTGTGCTCAGTTAAGAGTCCTTGTCTGGCCAGATGTCCCCATGGAGAGCTTTAGTCACTGTCACTCTGCCCTGACTGTCTACTGACCTCTGACTAACTCACACTCACACAGCATTAAATGAGAATAACCTCGAATGTAGTTTCATTAAAAAATATTGACAGTATTGTTTATCTAAAAATAAAACTAACACTTATTTGCCTTCCTTTTCAACTGTTTCATGCTGCATGTGATTTCTTCAGGTCACACTAGTGGCGATGGTAAACAACATTCTTTCTATTAACCGTCTTAAATTAGAAACTCATTAGAATTTCTGTTTTTTGTCTACTTTTAGCGATTACTGTGCAGTATCTCCCTCTGTATCTGTTTCATTCTCATCCATGACTCAACCTGTTTTTATTCAACTTGTTTCTATGGAAAGACCACACAAACCTTTCCATCCCTCCCCTTTCCTCTCTCTCTCTCCCCTCTCTATTGTACTCTTTTGTCTTACATTCCTCATTTGCGGCTGTTTCATAGTACATGAACATTTTTGATTGTCATGCATGTGTTTGAGATCCGGTATGGTGATGGTCTTTAGGAAAGGTACTTCTGTCTGCTGATGGTGTGTTTTCTGTTGCTGTTGTTATTTTCACTCTTCTGTCTTTGTCCTTGATGGTGTGTCTTTGAGTGGCATGCAGTGATTTAATTTAATTGTTGTATTATATTTGAAGTGTTTTTTTGGGTTTTTTTTTTTTTTCTTTTACAGCGAAAAGGGTTATAATCCCAGCATTTCTTTAAATCACAATCATTTTGTATTTGGGACTTTTAGCTTGTGTTACTGAAAAGAAGCTAACCTTTAACTACTCTGAATGCTGTCCAGGGGCTCAGCTTATTATATCAAAGCAGAGTTTTAGACCTGAGCTTGTTGTCAACTCCTTCTCTTTCATCTGTCTTTTGTGTGTCTTCAGCTGAGACTTAATTTTTTTCACGGGCCCTTTTTTTCCCTTCCCTCTATGCTGTGGCACTGTAGAAACGGACGACTATGCTGAGATCATAGATGAGGAGGACACTTATACCATGCCTTCAAGTAAGTAGACACACACACACACACACACACACACACACGTGCAGAAACATTGTAGGCATCTAATGTGACAAGCGGCAGATGTCTCTGTGCACCTGTGTGTGCTCATTGGACCTTTTCAGACTTATGTAGCAGACTGTGTGGGAAGATTGTTGGGGTGATGGTGTGAGGATTAGACCTTAAGGAGACATGAATATTTGTGTGGTGATACTGATGACTTTTATGTGCTTTCAATTGAGAGTCCTCTACTGTAGTAATATGATTGAAAAATATTTGTATTTTTGTTAATCATGTATTGCTTCTGACATCTGTTTAAAGCTGAAAATTATTAACTGTTTACATTTGAAGATCTTTAAATTCATGTTTTTTAATAGAGAGTTGTTAAAAGAGAAAATATCATCCTTTAACCATGTGCAATTATCAACAGTCTATTATGTTTTATTATGTATGAGCATTGTCAACATTACTGTTGTGTACTGAAGCTGGAAAACTGCTTCATATGTTGCAAATGAGCCACACTCCACTATACAGGTGGATTTAGTGATTTATCAACCTGATTAAAAACAGATTGAGATTGCAGCTTTGAATTAATCTCTTTTTAGATTGGTTGATATAAGAATAGCTGACAAAATAATGGCTGGGGTTTGAAAGAATCTAAATGTTCTGTGGTCACAGTTTTGTAAAAAAAAAAAAAGGCGGGGGGGGCGAAACCACTTGAACCACATCTTGTCTGTGTATTATTAGGCCTGTGATCTATATTTGTTGTTGTGACTTTTCTCAAGATTTAATAAGAACCGCAGCTTCCTCAAACTGCTTTGACACATCTCTCCACAATGTTTATGTTACAGTAAACATTTCTCAAATGGCTCTATGTCCTGCTAATCATTATGTTATGATGACAAGTGTTCTCTGATAATATGAGAGTAAACACGCAGAGGCCTGCTGTGCTGCTGTTGCTGCCAAGTAGTGCCTGTTCACCAAGTATTTAGATCACTGCAACGCTAAGTGGCGATGCTGCATGGGCAACATTTGGAGGCAGCGGAGATGGTTGATAACACCTAAATGGAAAATGGAGCTTGGATGTTAAGTGAGTTTTATACCACCTCGAAATGTTGCCAGGATGTCATAAGCACATGTTGTTCCATGTAACCAAATGATAACATGGCTTTGCTTTTTGATCATTCATAAATGATAGCCTTCCACATAGAGTTGTCCTGTGGACAGTTGTAAACAGAGATAGTTTGCAAGATGTCCACACTGTTCAATGAATGACCAAAAAAACTCAACAAAACATCAGTCCTGACCATGCTATTTGCTGGTCTGTTAAACATGTTGCATAATTTAGATGATTATTTTAAATTGAATTTATTCAGAAAAAAAAGCCTTTTACAAATTGTGCAAGCTAGCTAGTATTGCCCGATTGTGTGTGTGCTTGTTTCTTTTTTTTGCCGTAAATTTAACCTTCTACAGGCAAAGCACACTAACAGACCTATAATATCCCAGAAAGAGTTATTTTTTTATGATGAGGGACAGTTCAGACTTTTACCGACCATTTTAAGGTTTAGGCACAGCAAGGTGTTTTGGGCAGCACATGCACAATCAATGTGAAATCCATTTTGGGAGCATAAAACCTTAAACTGAGTAGTTGTTTTTGGTCCTTAGTGGTCTCAGTTAGCAAGTTTAATCATTAAGCTTTTTGGGTGTTTGTTTATTATCTGCTTTTCTAACTGTTTGACACAGGCGTGGTAATATTGGTAGTCCAAAATAATGTGAAATTGCATATTTGCATATATATTATTGAAAAACGCAAAGCATCCTTTTAGGGGAGGACCCCAATCCCCTGCCAAATACATACAAATAAGTCATCCACAAACCTATGGAAAACACTGTAGTTTGGTGATACCTATATAGTCATTGACATACAATACCTCTAACTTAGCTGCATAGATATCACACCTACAATCGTGCCAATTAAAAAAACACATATGTTAAAGACTGCAGTAACCACAAATGGATCTCTGTACTCACAGCTAGTTATTTCTGTCTCCTATCACTAACCCATTTTCCCAGAATACTATGGACTAGATCAAGGTAATGATTGGAACGTACCATGAATCTGGATGTATTGTGATGGCACTTTGATTTTGGTGGTTGCTGTGACCCTTATTTTACGTTTGCTTGCAACTGTAAAATAAAATCCTGAATTTATTTCTGTATCTGTACCCCGTTGATTTGCCCCCACCCTCCTCTGTTGATGTGTGATATGCTGTCAGTTTTGGGGCTGAATTGATGATAGCTGGTCCCAGTTGTTGGACGAGGAGCTTGTCATGATTTAAAACTGAAGTTAAGCTTAAAGGTTTTTTGAAGTTTGTACAAAAGGTGCTTTTTAACAACTTCATGGCAAGAGTTCAAAAAGATTTTATATGTCATTTTACTAGCCAAGTTGACTCAGCATGTTCCGTTTTACAACTTTGGCATGGAAGAGGAAGTGCAGTGAGAGGGAACGGTTTAAATAGATGCATATATTTGTACCATATATTTTAAACCCAAACCACTAACAAACAGGGTAGTCCCACTCCATTGTTAAACCATGATGATCGACTTTTTAAAGATCAGGTTACATGGGCGACATTCAGAGGCAGGGCCCGCAGGCATTAATTATGGCCGACTATATGTTGCAGCCACATTTAGTTCTATTACCACAGACATTATATTGCTAAGAATAGGTGTCTCTCAATGTCGCATATGTTATTAACATGCATCCAGGCATTTCACAAACTGCATAAAAGAGAAGCCAGAGATTTGTCAAGTACTGTACACTTGTAGTGCCATCGTATACTGTTGTCATTTGCTGATTAAATGGACAAAGTCAGGTCAACAGTGCCATGCCTCTCAGGCAAAGCAAACCAACAGCCAATCAACAGCCAGCTAGTCACAGACCAAGAGAATTAACTGATTATAGTGACAGAGAAACAAATATCAAACAGTTTCTATATCAGCCTGTGAGCTACGATACCCTGCCACAATCCACCTGACTTTATCCATATAGTATTTGATTTAATGTCCATATATACATCAAGTGTTACTGGCTGTCATTTGTCTGCGTCACATGGCATGTCTGGCTGTGGTTTGCTGATGCTGTTGTTGCATGCTGTTGACATTGAGCTGTGCTGACTGCTATAGAAACTAAGCTTGTCCGAGTAGGAAGTTGGTGCATTTATATTAATCTGGAAATTTAGTAATTCAATTTGAATATTTCATAATAAAGTTTCATAACTCCATGCAAAGGTGGCACCAGGCATGAAATTGATATATTTGTTTTACACCGAGAGGCCATGTCTAAAATGTTTCCAGATCTGTGTTTCTACTAACAGTAGCTGTGTCCTGTTTGTATACATTTTCTGGAAGACTTCAAAATATTAAAACTCACAGAATCAGTTGGACATTTTCTGCAGATTTAAACAAACCGTGCGCACTGCTAAGCACTCTGACAAGCTTGGTAAATGCAAGGCCTGACTCTTAAGACATGTATGTGTGGGCTCTGATGTGTGTGTTTTTTTGTGTCTGTTTCTGTATCTCTATGTGCGTTCATGTCTGTGTCTGTATTTATGTGTATCTAGCGCGGGACTATGAGATTCAGCGAGATCGTATTGAGTTGGGACGCTGCATAGGTGAGGGTCAGTTTGGAGATGTCCACCAAGGAGTTTACATCAGCCCGGTATGTAGTCTCATGCACACACAAGCTTTTGACATCTTTGGCTGAAGTTTTTTAGTAGCTTTAGATGCAAATAATCGGATTATCACAGCCTACTGTGATAATTCTTTACCTGTAAGGCCTTGAAAAGTGGAAAACATTCAAATCCATGCAAATTTTGGAGCTTTAAACCAATCACTCACATGACAGTTCTTTAGATAAGAAAAGTAATATATCTTCTTAAATAAAGGCCCAAAAAATCTAGCTTATCATACAAAGTCACTTTGAAGCTAAACTACAAAGACTAAACTGAACTTGAAGTCACATTACAATAACTGCATATATAGTTATAATGGAAGAAAATGATGGGATTGGCTCGCAACTCAATAACTATGACATACTTCAAACTCCGATAATTGTCATTAGGCGCGCACAACCATATCCGATTTTGGTTTCCTGCCCATTTGATGAATGTGTGTGTGTAGATGATTCTGTTGTAAAGCTCATTATGTTGTTCGCCTGGATGTGTTTCCTGCAGGAGAACCCTGCCCTGTCGGTGGCAGTCAAGACGTGTAAGAACTCCACGTCAGACAGCGTCAGGGAAAAGTTTCTCCAAGAAGCATGTAAGTTCTCGTGTGTATGTGTGTGTGTGTGTGTGTGTGTGTGTGTGTGTGTGTGTGTCTTTATTCACACTCAAGAATTTACAGAATAGCCTTTTAGGACAGAAAAAAAAAACTTGGCAACTGACTTTTGCCTGACCTTTTCTTTCCCTGCAGTGACTATGCGTCAGTTTGACCACCCCCACATCGTGAAGCTGATGGGAGTCATCACCGAGAATCCAGTGTGGATCATCATGGAGCTGTGCACATTAGGAGAGGTAGGACACTGATAAGAATTTTAACATGGATGTACAGTATCTGTTTTATAAACAGATGTGTGCCTGTGTTCAGGCACAATAGTAAGGCATATTAGAGAGGCTTGTCCAGAACCTATGGCTCATTTTTTATTTGTTTGAAAAAAATGTGTATTGTAATCAATTCAAAAGTATTGATGTAAATGTACAAACATACCATCTGCATTGCAAACACTCTGTAATGACTTTGAGCATCTTTAGCTCATAATCTAGAGCTCATTCTGTGTTGGTGAAGCATTCTGAGCTGTGTTGACTGGAAGCTTTGGTAAACAGTACCCTTTTTTATTATGTAGCACTCAATGATAAAATCATTTCCTGAAAAAGTAATAAAATGTGCACCATCTCTCATTCAAAATGTAATAAGGCCCAATAATGTAATAAAATGTCTTGACTGATATTGCTGCACAACATTTTTATCGATGTTTTAATACTTTTTTTCAAAACTGATGATGTAATGTATCAAGGTTTATCATTATTAGTAAAATCACATAATTTTAGTACATTATTGGTCAAGTTGTTGCATTATTGGGATTCACTATATTTTCGGTAAAGTTAAGTTTGAACGTTATTACACTTTCAGGAAATTATGACAGTATTGGGTACGACATAGTGCGACATAGTTCTTGTCTGATGTTTGTTTACAGACATCTTTTAAGTAACTATTGTTATTGTCGCACTGTGTTCCTCTCTGTCTTTCTGCCTTCTCTTTCTGTCTTCATCCGCTGCTGTTCCTGGCTTCTCTCACTGTCTATCTGTCTCATACTTTTCACGGTCAAAATTGTTGCTCTCTCTCCCAAATGCCCTTTTTCTGACTGTTTTTTCTTCTCTGTTATCTATAGTTGCGGTCATTTCTCCAGGTGAGGAAGTACAGTCTTGACCTCGCCAGTCTCATCTTGTACTCATATCAGCTCAGTACAGCACTGGCATACCTGGAGAGCAAACGCTTTGTACACAGGTAGGAACCAGGGTCTCTCGAAAACCTAGTGTACCAGAACATTATGTACAGTGATAAATGTTCATATTCCACAACAAAATAAATAGTTGTGGCCAGATGACATTGTTTATGAAAAAGTGATTTCATTGACTAGATAATTATTCTTTCCAAATTATCATGTGTAATGATCTGGGGCAGTAGGACATAGAAGAATATTATATATAATAAATGATATATTTAATGTAAACTCAGCCAGGTGGTGCACCATCTGGAAAAGATTTTTATCCAGGTAAAAAGAGACATATTGTTATCAAACAACAAAAATGTTGTTACTAACTTCTCATACACATTTTGGCTGATCCTTAAGACCGAATAAGGGGTGCCAACCTTCATATGATACATTTTTTTTTCAGGAAACTGCGTGATAGATATAGATTATTACCTCATGTGACAAGTGTCCACTCAAGTAGATTAACAGAATTAAATGTTGAAGAATCTGAGACTCATTTTGGTTTTGTCCTCCTCAGGGACATTGCAGCGCGGAACGTGTTGGTGTCTACAGTCGACTGTGTAAAGCTGGGGGACTTTGGTTTGTCACGATACATGGAAGATAGCTCTTATTACAAAGGTAAATATAATAACTTTATATGTGCGCAGTAGCTGTGATTCGATTAATGTATTTTAACATGCATTTTAAAGCCTCTCATTCCAAAAGGTTGATTAAAATGGCATTATTAAATAGATATACCTTGATTTCACAAAAGAGTTTTACACTCGGTTGAGTTGATTTTTGCCTCTCTCAAAGAGTTAATTTGCTTAATGGGAGATGAAAATCATTTCTGACATGGTAAACATTTAAATTAGATGACTCGACTCACTCAGAGCTTATCAGCTGTTTTTGCTGTGAGAAAAGAAGAAGCTCCGTTCACTGTGGGCGACTTCTTGAATATTCCCTTAAGATTCCCAGATTAATTCTCTCATAGAGCGCCAAGGTGAATGGTTTTGTTTCCTCTTTATTTTTCTTACCTCCATTTTAATACCTCTAGTTTATTCCAGCCCTGCATGATGTAGCCTCTACCACAAATTCTCACAAAACTACACTTTGCATAGCCTTTAACTTCACTTGACATTCCCATGAATGCACACTTCACTGTCTCCTTTTAACTTTCTTTGGTCTTTCATAACACATGGAGGAAAACAACATTATTATTCATGGCCCTGACATGAACTGAGCACAGCTGAGTTCTCCGGATCCCTGTTTTTCAGCATCTAAAGGCAAACTTCCTATTAAATGGATGGCTCCAGAATCCATCAACTTTAGACGGTTTACCACAGCCAGTGACGTCTGGATGTTTGGTAAGTTTAAGTCTGGTTGTGTTCTTTCTTTCTTCATTTCGGTGTCAGCCCTGTCCGTGTCTAATGATTTGTTTTTGTGACGGCACAAAGGTTTTTGGTATAAGCCTCTGTTTTTAAGAGCCTGTAGGTTGCTGTTTCACAGTTAGTGACTTTCTCCATTTTTCTGTCCTTCCCTAGGAGTCTGTATGTGGGAGATCTTAATGTTCGGCATCAAGCCTTTCCAGGGTGTGAAAAACAACGACGTCATTGGCAGGATAGAGAACGGCGAGCGCCTGGCTATGCCCCCTCAGTGCCCTCCTACTCTCTACAGCTTGATGACAAAGTGTTGGTCGTATGATCCCAGCAAGAGGCCGCGCTTCACTGAACTCAAAACACAACTGAGGTACCTAATGGAGTGTGGTTTGAGTTTGTGTGTATGTGTGTCTCAGCAGGTGTGAGCCTTTTGGGGTGCAGTGTGTTGCTCAAGGATACTTTGACATGTGGGCGAGAGGTGCTCTACCTCTGGAGTGTTAGTAGTTTAGATAAAGTGCCACAACAAATAATATTTTCCAGATGAAGTGTTTACTTGCACCTTCCTAACAGCAGGTGTCACTGTCTGTCTGCTCAACTCATCTTCTTACATTACCAGGATTAATACAGCAACTATTATATATTTAGAAATTAAGCCACATACTTTGTTTTTTGTCTTTGTCTGCTTGTTAAACATCAGACCAGAATAAACCAATATGGAAGAATGGACTGGACAAGAGGATTCAGTTTCTGTAGACTGTCAAATACAGGCCTGTAGTCAGAAAGAAGGTGATTTTATCCTGTTGGTAAAACAGGTCCTTCTTATTCTCATCAAGTGGACCATTTCACTACCTTGGAAGGAGGGTGCCTTTTCTGTGCTGTGATTTAATCTGGATTAAATTACTACATTAATTTTTCATTTTTAATAACGGACATCAAGGCTTCCCGCCGAGGAAATAATTTCCTGAGCAAAAACAAGATCACATCAATGTCACTCCAAAATCAATTCTAGAGATAACAATATGCTCTCATTTTCGACAAATTTTAATAGGTTGTGACTGCTGTGTCTTATATACTGCTGAACTATTTGGACATTGTTGAGCTAAGGGTGTTTTGCTTTTTACATCATGTTAGATTTGCAAATGTTTACCCTTGTAGAGTATCTATACAATACTGTCAGATTTAAGCTGTGAATTGGCTCTTTAACCTCATAGTCAGGAGAGCAGAGCCAAAACAAAACTGTCCAAACACTGGACAGACTGCACTTCACATCCTGTTTGGGCTGATGACATTAATGCTGGCATGGTAACACGGGTGTGATGCTGACAGAGATAGATGAAATAAGACGTCTCAGTCACGCCTTGCTTCCTTGTTAAATGATACATCACTGCCTTGTTACTTGCCTGGAGACAGACTTGCAAAGAGAGCGACCTTATCTACCAAGAGACAATATCCCAGGCATGTTGTAATCAGATAAGGCAGAGCGTAGACAACGCTGTACGCAATTTAAAAACTCCCGTAGTAAGTCTCAGACTAAATCATCAGTGCCATTTTCCCCTTAAACATTTAAAGGGTCCAACCTATCCATGAGTCATGTCAATCCAATATCTGAGCAAGACAATTAATCATTTGTGAAATGTCTCGTCAAAGGCACTGAGAATTGCACTTTAAAGACAGGAAACTGAACCAAAACCTTTAAATCCAAAGAACATTGTGTCAGTCATCATCAGGTGTCAAGAGGTGAGGGAAATAAAAATTAGAACATGAAGTATTAAAGGAAAAGAAGTCATAAATCTGACATGTTTTATGATTTATGTCAGCCTTTTTAGTGTGTTTATAATTTATGCTAATCTTGGGATCCTGACAGCGAAAATAACATCACCAGCTTTCATTCATTTTTCCCTGCACACATACTGTACATTTACAAACAGGCACACCAAACTAAACATAGCTGTTTAAGATATGTTCATCATTGATCATGGCATGCTTGGTAAGATCTTTTGTTTTGCTTTGTGTGACAGAATTGGGACTCAGGACAGTATAGTATGTACAGTACAGTATGACGTGATTGAACGAGAGTAAGCACTATTTCTTTTAGTTCAAGGCTCATTGATATTTTCTTTTCCTCGTAGTTCACAGGAAGGTAACAGGAGTAGAGTGTTTCTTAGCCACGATGACTCAACCATTCATAATCATGCAGACATGAACAGACTTGTAGTTTATTGGAAGTGCTGCTTCAGCATCACCTCTGATGGGAAGATGGATTATAACACCATGAGTGGGTGCTGAAACTTATTTGTAACACAAATTATGTATCAATTCACATTAATTAAAATGTGATGAAGTTAGCATCTGAACCGAAGGTGGAGCATTAGTACACTAGTAAAATTTGATGTAATCATGTACAAGATCTGTTCGCTCTCCTTTATTTCTTGAACGTAACTTGTGTATTATGTATTTCCAGATGTAAGTAGTTTCTCGTGTTTACTCAAAGAGCAGTTTCAACAAATTAGCTACAGGACCCTATAGATTTTGAAGACTGGGTGCCAATGATTATAATAATTGATGCAGTGGCACTCATGCAAAGAGTATCAGATACATAGCATTCCTGGGATTTAAGCCCATGTTCCATAGAAAGATGTTTTCGGTGTGTTTTGGTGTTCCCACTCATACTTGAAATGATCAGTTTACACAAATCACAACCAGCACTGTTGCTTTGGACTTTTTTTTTGTTTTTTTTGTTTTTTTTTTTGCAAGTTTCCAGCGGCATCAAGTCATAACAGTAATGTCATTGTTTTGTAACGTGCAAGTGTCAGAAAAAACATGCTGGCATCGATGAAAGGAAGTGATAAGCTCAGAGGTGTGATTCCACAGAATCGGAAGATTGTAAACTGGCTCTTAACAACTCCCATCCCTAGTGCAGATTAATGTACCATTTATTATCTACTGCTGTATATCAGCATCAGATGAATGTAATTTTGGTGCTTATTTAGATTAGCAGTGTTTTGAAAACTGGTAACAGTCATTTAATCTGAACATAGCACTTACTGTATCTGAGTGTGTGCAGTTAACACAAATGATAAGCACAAAATAGCACTTACAGGATAAGATGGAAAGTAGAAATTAGAATATTTACACAGCTGTTTTCAGAAATTTCTGTTCTTATTCAAAACTAAATTCATCTGTAGAAGATCAGATGAAATTTGTTTAATTTGTGTACACATTCTACGTGTTATTGCTGTTGCTGACACATTTTCCCCCCTTAGTTTCAATCACAAGCAGAACATTGTGAGTTTCAGCAGCACAGTGAGATGCCATCATTGTTTCCTTCAACGTGCACATTCTCTCTCCGTCTTTCTCTCTCTCACACAGAGAAACAGGAAAATAAGAGCACATATTTAACTCCTGCGGTTTTACGAGTCTGCTTAAAACCAGCATGACTCACACCTTAAATTCCACCGCCATTACACTTCCAAATCTCTCAAGGTCAGCTTCCCTCTCTCTCTCCCCCAAGTTGTGTTCCTCTTGCACTCTCTTTGAATACTCTCCTCTTGACCTCATTCACCTAATCATCATGTCCGGATCTCACTCTCGTATTTTGGCTGCAAATGAGTGATGACTTCCACACCATGGAGGTTCACTGAGTAGCCTGACACACATACAGTATGTTTGTGGTCGTATGTTTTAATGGTCTGAAAACCTGGTGAGGAAAATAACATGTAGATTGCATGTGAGTGCTAATCTGACAAAATTAGGTAAATTTAATTTAATTGGCTATAATATGTCTGCATGAAGAAGAAATGGTGAGGAACCCTTGATGTGCCTCATCCAGTGTCTTGGAAACCAAGTCAATATTGACCATGTAAACTGTGGTCACTGGCTATTAATAGGGGAAAGTCATGCCATATAAGGTTATGCAGTTTGGTTTACTTTCGGTCTGGCCGGCTTTTATATCATAATATCAATTATAGGTCCCTCCTGCCAAATATGCAGCTCTCAGCTACTACTACAGTTTTCCTAGACGGCAGACCAACGTGTGTGTGTGTGTGTGTGTGTGTGTGTGTGTGTGTGTGTGTGTGTGTGTGTGTTTACACAGTGGGCAGCTGCCAGGAGGTACAGCTTTCCAAAGAACAGAGAGAAAGAAAGAGAGAGAGAACAGACAGAGAGAATGAAAGAAGGACGGGAAAATGAGAACAGAACTACAACGCTGCTGTGCTCCCCTGGTTGAAGGCTCGCAGACCGAGGCTCCTAGCTTTCACATCATATTATCCTGGTTGTGAATTCTGTGTGTGGTGAAGGATTGTAGCCTGTAGTCTGGAGGGGTTTTGTTTAGCAGCAGCAGCAGCAGAGCATATTTGAGACATCCTGCCAGGAGTAGTGGGCTTTATCCTTTAAGCGTTGCTGGGATCTTTTGTAGTTATTCATGTTGGCCTTCAGAAGCGTATCAGTGCCGAGTGCCAACAGCCCATCTTCTCTTTAGTGTCTTTTCTCCAATAAGGACTTGACTGGATCTGCTTTGGCGCTATTGGATTGACCTATTCTTAAGGTAAAGTATTACGTCTTCAGGCTTTTTAAATGTCAGCCTATGATAGACTGAATAGTTTATTTTTCCCAAGTGGGCTGCATTCAGTTGATGCTATTTTGAAGCTGCCATTTTGTGTGCCTCTTAAACATGATTGGTTGTTTGACTGTCCTCCACTTATCCTCTGGAGGAAATTAGTTTATTTGCATGTCCTACCTGAAGGATAGATTCATATTTTTAACCAAGACTGTCTGTAAACAATTCTCATATGCGCATCTGGTTATTGAAACAGTTATTTGTCGCTGTAATTGTTCATCCTGTTCAAACTGGCTTCAAACACATCTCCTCAGTGAAAGTCATGGAAAACAAAATCCTCAGCACTCATTCTGAAGTTCAGCTGCAGTTACAATGAGGCTTCAGCAGCTTCAGCAAAGTTACGGTTAGTTTGTTTTCACAGATAACATGTTTCCTTGCTGCAGTGGTGGGACAGCAACACAAAGAGGGCATCTTGTATCCTGTAGCAACATTGTATCAGAGCAAAGAATGGCACTAGCCTAACTGGACCCTCGAATGATGGATTAGGAATCAGCCTCTGTGCACTCATATGAGCCATCAGCTGGTTAGGTTTTGTTGAAATAGTTGTTTTGTTTTGTTGATATTGATATGAGGACCTGTCCTTGTGGTAGCTTAAACCAATGCCTTAAAGAAAGCTGTCGCTCCGAAGTGTCGGGTTGACATCCTTGAAGCCAGAAACCTAAATCTCAGTTTCCATCAGGTTTGGTTTTACAGGTGAGAAATACGTGAGAATACAGCAGGGCGTCGCTGAAAAGTCCAAGATTGTGTTTTGAGCCCAGCCTGAGTAAATAAATGAAACTGGCCTTGTTATTACAGGTGGTGGTGTGGGGTAGGTCAGAGGCACAGACGCCCAGTGTTGATGTTGCCAGGTGATGATATCGTCATCACACGTATTCATACATGATGTCATTTACTTTTGAACTGTGATGCAACGTTGGCAGATTCATTCATGACCGGTTGCATTTGGATCAAATGACTTGGCTTGTTAAATAGACATGAAATATAAAGACCAGGGACACAAGCTTACAATAATAACGGAGAATGGACATTATAAAAGCAGTTGGAGCCTCCTCTTGTTACTTTGACACAAACCAGGGTTTGATTTAAACTTGTCTTGATTTGTTTAACTCATAAGATCTGGACAGTTTGGTACAAAAACAAAAGGTGTTACTATAGACAACCACTTTTAGATGAAACTGTATATGTTAAATTCTTTGTACAGATATCATAATCTCTACTTACCTACTACTTGATAAAAGGATCAGGTTAAAACAAATTTACAGGTTTGATTGAGAGGAAGATCGAGAGGAAGATTAACTTCAAACCAAGCAAAAAGATTTTAAAAAACAATGAAAAGGACAACAGTTTGTTGAAATACAGAATAAGAATAATATTCAAAGCGGAAATCCATTCTAATAAAATATTTTATCATCATTTTCAGGTTTCATATAGTAAAAGTAAAATAAAAAGATGGTTGGTGGTTTGAATCTACTATTAGTCTACAGTGTTTATCCAGTGATTTATATTGATATGATTATTAGACTATGAAAAACTTCCAGTTATTCCTCTACAGGGCAAGTCGAGTATATAACTGAAAGTTACATTTTACAAATACAAAGACAAAACTGAAACAAACAAATTCTTCGAAAAAAAAATCTTGCGTATTTTAAAGGCAAACTAAATCAATACATGATTTTTCTATTTTTTGTATTCATGATAGAAAACATGGAATGATGGCCTTCTGTAATCCAAATGAATGCATTGTGATGAGAAAGAAGGTCAAGACATGATGGACGACTGACTCCAACAGGTGCACACACAAAAACAGCAGGAGACAACAGAACAGGAGGGCAGTGGTGTTACTAGAAATAGCTCTTACCCTTGTTGAGAGGGTAGAAAGAGTGTGAGAGTGTGTGTGACTTGATTTGTCCAACCACTCAGTTTGCAGTTTTGTGGAGCTGTCCACTCCTCAGCAGCAGCTCCTTCCTTTGGGAATCTGGCTTTGGTTGAGCAGCAGTGTTCCCAGGGAACAGGTCGGTAAGGATAATTTTAGTGAGTGTGGTATGTTTGGCTACATTGAACTAAAAAATGTTAGGTTTGGGGGGTGGTGTGGGACGCTGCTCAGCCTCCAAGTCAATTTGCTCTGAAGCAATATTACCCAAAGATTTACTGTTTTGTTTTGCCTGATGCAGCAAAGAGATGGCATCAGTAGTTAATGTGAGTATACATTGGAGGGTCAAAGTGTTACTGAAGATCTGTTGAAATTTAACAGTTAATTTGGTTTCCAAACATCTGAAGACCAAACTGTTGCCACTGGCTTGAATTTGACTTTTTGCTATTGTATTACTGTATTGGTTCATCTGGTTTTAATGTAGAACACTTTGGTCAGCAGTTGTTGATATTAAATGTGCTTTATAAATGAAATGTGATTGATTGATTTAATGTTATTGGGAGTGACTTGAGTGTTCTGGGATGAACTATAACAGTAGAAAGAGAATGAGCAATAAGACGTTTCATAACAAAACGGAATTTGTTTTTGTTAGGACTTAGTTTGTGTTTGGACGCTCTGTGCAAACAGTTTGAGGAATGCTTTGTGTAACAATGTGTCTGTGTGTGTGTGTTTGTGTGTATTTATGAGATTGTCAATGAGTTTTTTCATATTTCCAGCAGGAGGGAGAAAACCACTTAAGCTGACAGTTTTCTATTCAAAAGAATCTCTTGGTCAAGAAAAACTCTGCACTGTGTGATGTCCATAAGAGCATATTTGAATTTCTTCACATTTCTTAAGGGATATCTTTCTAAAACTAGCAAGACCTGTTTGAATGTCAGGATCAAATAGACATCATACTCGTTACGCTGGTTAATTTCCTTCACTTTATACCAACAAACCAAGAGAACAATAATCAATATAATCCAGAGTTTGTAAAGTGTTGAAAGTTTGGAGCAGAATCTAAAATAATTAGAATATAATTCTTGAAGACTTGAAGATTGCTTGATTCTCAATATAATCTACAGTCGTCATATTTGTTGTCTCCTATTGAATAATCATGATAAGAACATACAATCATAGTTGATAAGAACAGCTGATAAAGTGAATCGAGCGAAAGTGAAAAATATGCCTTAATTGCTGTGGTTATAAAATAATTCTGTAAACTTTATTTATTGCAATTGCATTTATAGTAGCAATTTAGATGTGACGATAAAGTCTTCGCGGGTCTGGAAAGTGTTGGTTTAGGTTCCATGAAAGTGCTTGAAAAGTGCCTGAATCAGTACTCAGTCTGAACAAACCTTTGATAACGAAAGTCTGGTGTGTGTGATGCAAAATGTTCATGTGCGGTGTACGTGTCGACAGAAACAACATTGGAAAATGAATGAATATAATCTGTAATCATCTACTTATTGACAGTATCATTCATCACTTTTTGTTTTGCCGCACAGTGCCTAATTAGGTAACGTGACAGTTCAGCAGAGATGGATTAAATACAAATGTTTTCCCTTTTTTTGCAGCACTATATTAGAGGAGGAGAAGCTCCAGCAAAAGGAGAGGAGCAGGATGGAGATGAGGAGACAGGTCACTGTTTCGTGGGACTCCGGAGGGTCTGATGAAGCTCCACCAAAAGTAAGGCGCTGCTATGCCGTGTGTGTGTGTGTGTGTGTGTGTGTGTGTGTGTGTGTGTGTGTGTGTGTGTGTGTGTGTGTGTGTGTGTGTGTGTGTGTGTGTGTGTGTGTGTGGTGTGTGTGTGTGTGTGTGTGTGTGTGTGTGTGTGTGTCTCTGTTTGTCTGCCTGTTTATGTTTGTATGAGCACAACAGGTGTAGTAATAAAGAGTTTCTGTTGTGTTTGTGCTGTCTGCAATGAGACACCCTGATCATTGCAAGTCCCATGCAAGTTAGAGACTGCAGCCCCTCTGATTGGCTGTTATATGGAGTTTGTGATATATGTTCTGTTCTCTAATTTGCTGCATCACTATTGATATTTAATGCATTGAAATGATTCAACTGGTAGAGAATTTGATTGTTTATAAGTTTGACTCTTTAAACGTACAAGATTTCTGCACGACCCTGGTGAGATGCTTATTAAAATCATTGCTAAAGTCAGTTGTCAAGTGGAGATTTCTCACTATGGTCATCAAGAAAAAACAAACATCAATTTGTTTACACTCTTGAATCCAATCCAGACTTTTCAATGGGGAAATGCCTCCATACCATAAAAAATTGAGGCAAAAATGTACAGAAAGCTTCAGTAAAGCAAATGTTTTGGGCGTTTTTTAATATTGACTGTTGACTGTGTGATCTGTGTAGCAATTTTTACACTAGTCTTTTTCTTTTTTCAACCTTTGCTTGATTGATTCTTTCTTTGCATCTGAAAGCACCTTTTTTTTTTTATCAATGTATAGTAATTTTTCTGATGTCTTGTCTGTATGAAAATCATCCTATGGTGGGCAGTTTGAGGTTGATATTACAGTTACACTAGATTATAACATAGAGGACCTACTGGTTTTGAGTTATATGCATATGTAGGACCCTGACAATGACCCAACTCTTTCATAACAACAAAATGTATGATTTAGAACACATTTTCCAAACATTTTTCATACAACATCAACTGCTCCCTTCAAATGATTTTTGCAAGTCCATAAACCCCACCCCCACTCCCACCTCTACTCGAACCATCCTACCTTACAGCTTGTTGCCCCAGCTGCTAGCTGCTTCACCCTCACTTACTGCCCCCATGCCCCTGCTGTTAGCATCTGCTAGCTGCTTCTGTGGGTTACAACTAAAGCCATATGTCTTGAGCAGTAGCTAATAGGATTTAGATTTTTTTTAAACCTTCAGTGATGTAGTTGTCCTGTAGTGGGTGCTGCATTTGTTTCCTATAATTTACAGATATTTAATTTCAGAGGCCCAGTACCTATGGCTTTGGTTACGATCTTGCATTTTTCTGTCTGTGCTTTGGCTCATCCCTGCCTCTCTTACCGGACTATTACATGTCTCTCTCTTTCATGATACCTTCTTTATTTCCCTTTCTCCCTCCTCTACCTTTGTCTTTGTGTTTGCAGCCAAGCCGTCGTCCCTCCCTGCAGCCCACCTTCAGTCTGGATTGTCTGTCTGCTCCTTCTCCTCACCACCATTGCCATCCAAACCAGCGCTTTGCCTCACAGCTTTCCCTCTGCCTTGGAAACCCTCATCCTTCGTCTCCCTGCACCTCTTCTCACCTCCCCACTCCTCCACTCTACTCATCATCTATTCAACTTCCCCATTACTCTTCCTCTTCTCCCAATCCTCCATCAGCTCATCTTAAGAAAAACATGTACTACAAAAACACCAAGTTAAATCCTGAATCCAAAGCTCATCCCAGCTTCTTCCTGCAGTCTAATGCTCACTTCTATTCTCCACCTCACACCAGTTCAGACAGCCAATCCAATGGCAGCTGCCCCCTCAAGACAAATCCCCTCATGAAGTCAAACAACTCCTACCCCTGTCACTATTCCACACTGCTCTCCCAATCTAGTCCTTACCTGAATACTCTGCCCCGCAGCATGTCAGACATTTGTCCCCACACACTCAAAAACATCCAACCAGAGTCAAATTCTAATCTTAAAACCCCGCTGTTGCCAAGCTTTGACCCTGGTTGCCAAACTAATCCCAGTATCCCTCTACAACCGGACTCCAACCCCCAGCACCAAGTCCATGCTCTGCAGTCATGTGGGAGGCCCCCGCTGGGCTCTCATGCCCCCCTCATGCTTCCACACACAGAGAGAGTCCTTCAAGTACCTTCTGCCTATACTCTGTCTTCCACTAACCAACCACCTAGTCGATTGCTCAGCCACCCTGTTTCTACATATCCACCTTTTCCCATCCCCTGCTTTGAAAGACCCATGTCCAGACCCCTGAAGGCAGGTTTTAAAGCTGTTTTGATAACTAAAACAAACCTGTTTGTCTTTATTTAAAAAAAAAAGTTGCAACATTCAGGATTATAGCACCTTGAATAGATATCATGGAGGATTTAATGGGGATTTAAGGTATTTTTTTAACCTGCATCCTTTATTTACACGTGCTACTTTTAGTAAGTATGAATCATTTAAATATACTAAATTACGAATCATTCACACTTATTAATACGTTTTCGTACAAGCACTTTTATTGGACGCTGCTTTGACTGTCAGAGTTGCCCCAAAAGATTATGTAGCAGCTTTCACAGCTGTGTCATGGCTGCCAGCTGAAATGGTCTGTTCGATCAGTCGCAAAACCTTTGGCAAATATGAATCATTTACAGAACAAACATTTAAGCATAGACTCCAGGCTTAAAAATACCATAATTATAAATAGAAATTCCAGATTCAAAGATTTGAAAAACCAGATCAGGTCAGTCAGTCCTCTTGAACAATAAATAACATTATATTGAATTTTGATTTATTGTGGCTACTGGCCGTGAATATATTTCTGCCTCTTTTGAAACTGCAGGCTAGACTATTAACGTTTTGGGGAAAAAAACATTATTAGTTATCATCTATCCAGCCTGATATATTTCATCAGGACTGTGTTCTGATTCTGAACATGCGAAATTCAGCTCAAACAGAAGTCTATTGAGAGAAATAACCTTTCCAAAAGTTGCAACATTTTTTGATGCATGGCTTCAGTATCATGTCGGACTAAACTCCATCCAGTCTTTGAATCATTCATTCTAACTGAGTGCAGTGGCTGTAAATTACCCTGTTTAAATGTCACCTTGTTGGCGTGTCCTATCTGTGTTTGACATGCTGTTGAATGTGTTCTACCGTGATTGAATGCAGATACATGTGTTTGCATCAGGCTTTTTGTTGATGTGTCCTCGGATTATTAAACCCTATTTCTAGCCTGCTGAGGATTCCTTTCATAAACCCTAAATCCAGTTGGACCCATATAACACACATGGAGCTTAAACACAGTATGTCATAGATGAGCCAGATAAAGCAAATAGTCACATAATTGACAACAAACCATCTTGTGGTCAGCATTTAAATTGCACTGCAATTTCAGTGGAGTGGAGAGAGTTTAAAACAGATGTTAAACACATTTTTTACACTAGGTGGAACCCAAAGTCCAGAACTAATGTTGCCTTATAATACAACAGCTTTCCCACTGCCCAGCTCCAGGGCTCAGCTGTGTCCAAAACGAAGCTTCAATGGCTTCAACCTTGCCTAATTCAACATAATGTTATGATCAACTTCATATGCTAGTGGAGCTTATTATAAGAATATGTGAAGCATAGGTCTGAATCAGTTACTATGAATACAAAGCCTGTCTCTACTTAAGCCTGTTTATAAAGACCTGACTCCCGTCACCTTGACCTAGCTGCTGGGTGCTAGCCAGTAGTAGTACACATGAGCTTGTTTTGGTCCGCGACCCTGTTTCTGGAGTGGACATTTAGTCCTCCCACTGAGCTGTAGCATCACCCTGCCTCCCACATGGCCATTTCTTTAAGGCCAAGAGTTTTTAAATATGAGTTGAGTAAGAAATCAGATGGAAAGATGACAGTCTAGCTGTATAAGACTTACCTTCAGTTAGTCTTCTTCTTTTGGCTTTCAATTTAAATGCAGAATTCAGCTCATATCTGTTAGTCCTTCCTGCCACAGAGCATGTTTTCACTCCACTTTGTGGGACTCCATGATTGTGTGAATTGTGCGAGTGTGAAGTGGCATGAAGTAAAAAAAAAAAAAATCTTAATAACACTGTGCTACTCAACATTCCTGAAAGTCTTCCTGGAGTTATGCCAAGGCTCCTATGGCATTCATATCAAGCAAGTTTGTACAAAACAACAGCAAAAGTAGGCCTGCATTAAATAAGAGAGGTCGCATCACAATCTGTATGTGTACAGGAGGGATGTAAGCAATCCAGCAAGCTTTTCTCTCTTGCTGCAAAGAATGTGTGATTGATAGTAGACAGGAGAGGAAGAGCGATGGCAGGCTGTCCACTGGTTAGTTGATCACAGATTGCATTGTTCTCTCGAACAGATTAAAAGAAAATATAAAATGCGTCGCCTAATTCACTTGGCCGGTTGTTAATTTAGTTGTTGTTAATTTAGCTGGGTTTAGCTGAAATTTTTAGTCTGGAGCGGATGTGCCATGTTCAGCTCTCATTATACATCCATGTTGCAATATTATTCACTCATTAAATTGAACAGGTTGCAGATTCACCACTATAGGAGGAGCCCAAACAGAGCTATAAAAACCAGTTAGCAGCTTCAATGCTCATGGCTCATTTTCTTTGTCAGGAGACACACTCGTGCTGCAGTATTGCCTCTAATTGGCACAGCGGGGATCTAAACTCCTGACACTGCAGTTCTGTAATTGCATAATGAATATTGGGCCTATTTATTTATTAGTCCAGTCATTCTTACATTCAAATATTCATTCAGAAGTCTTCAGATTTTACCAATATCTGCCTCACCCTCGTATGACCCTCCTGTGAACCTCATCTTCCAATTTGTCTGTCGTTCTGTCTTGTCTGTCTGTCTGTTGTTGTTGTGTTTTATCTTTCTATTTTTAAACTGGTTATTCCCAGGGAAAGGGGTGAGAATCTCTTTGTGGCAGATTTAAACTTCTAAGATATAATTCTGTTCATGTTGAGCAACCTTCTGTCTGTCCATGTATGAGCATGTTCACAACATGCTATACGTTTCCCTCACTGAGAGTTGTTAAGCTCCTGTTTGTCTCGTCTTCAGTTTCTTTGTATTGTCTGCTTCTCTTTGTCCTCCCTACTTTTTTCTTTCCTTGTCTCCCTCCCTCCTTCCATCCCTCCCTGTATTTCTTTGCTGTCTGTTTCCCTTCCTGTGTGTCTTTGTGTCTGTCTTGCTGTCGGAGGTGTGGTCCAGAGAGAGCTACTATGAGAGGCTGTGGAAGGTAGAGGTTACAACACTGTTGTGCTAGAAATGAGCTCTGTGTTAGAGAAGTTTAAATCATAAAGCAAAATGTCTCCAGTCATCCTAAGCGGGGAAACTGTTCATCCACTTTCAACAGCTTCATCTCAACAAATCACCAGAACCAACAAGAGAGACAAGAGGCAAAGCTGTGTGTTCACCAAGCACCGCTGTTTTTAGATACTGGTGCCCAGCAAAGGAATAGAAAAGAATCACAAGGAGTAAATTATTGACTGTCTTGACTGTTCATTTAGCAGCAGCTTGGATTAAAAAGTCTAATTTCTCGGGAGAAAGTCCCTTGTTATGCAGATTGAAAAAATAAAAAATTACACCATATTGTCTTTTCTAAGCCTTTTCAGCAGCAGAACATCCCTTTTCCCCAAATTAGAAACCCCAGTGCTTTAAAGAGAGGTCTTTGGTGAACGTGCAACTATAACACTTTACTCACCTGTATAACATCTAATCTAAGATTCTAGTCGCCTATAGTCCCCGACTATAACATAGTTCATACCGGTATTCTATGGGTGTTGATGTTTGTAAAATAGAGACAGTAGTTAGCACTAGTTTAACTAACAGCTTGCTGGACTTGCAGCCCAGTGGGTGCTCCTTGTTTTGATTGACAGTTAACCCAGCCACACAAACAGCTCCTGGAGGTTTGTGTGTTGATTGTATGAATGACCTGGTGTCCCGTCTGTGAATGTCCAGTTTGTAAAAAAAAGATGAACTACGATTGTTTTATTTTTATTTTTTTAATCTTTCTATTTATCGACTCTCTCTCTCTCTGTCTCTCTGTCTCTCTGTCTCTCTGTCTCTCTCTCTCTCTCTCTCTCTGTCTCTCTCTCTCTGTCTCTCTCTCTCTCTCTCTCTCTGTCTCTCTCTCTCTGTCTCTCTCTCTCTCTCTCTCTGTCTCTCTCTCTCTCTCTCTGTCTCTGTTTTCTGTCTTTCTCTCTGTGTCTGTAGCCAAGTAGACCGGGCTATCCCAGTCCTCGCTCCAGTGAAGGTTTTTACCCCGGTTCCCAACATCCTGGACACTACCAGGTAAGCAGATAAACTCCACAGACTGCACAAGACTAAGTCCATTGTTGCATAACTCTAATTAGAAGATAGTTTGATATAAAAAAATGTGCAATTGTCTGCTGCAGATGGGATTTGGATTGCATTCAGACAAAGAAAATGTATATGTGTAGCACATTTCTAAGGATAGAGGGTTTTGACTTGGCTATTTGATTAAAAGTGGACCAAAAAAAGAATATTCCAGCACACACCAGGATACAATTGACTGGCAATAAGCACAGAGCGAATCTGGTGAATACATGCAAAACATGCGTAGATCGCTCCTTGTTGTCTTTAATGTAACTGTTAATAAAAAAGTGTCGATCATATCCAGGTATGTTATGGAATATTGGTGTTTTTGTCCACTATGGTTTGCCCTGTATCAGCTGCACCCAGCAGAGAAGCACTGTTGTACACAGGTTATCATCAGTTTTTTTGTGATTCCGAGTGCTTTAAAACAGTATTTAAGCATTTAAAGTGTTTGACCGGAACAAAGGATAAAAAATTAAAACAAAAACTGAAAGTATAGCAACTGTTTAAGGAGAAACTTAAAAGATAAAAATGGAAATAAACACAAGTTAGAATTTGGAATGATCCGATCCAGTATTGGTATTGGGTGCCAATACTGATGTGAGTCAGATATCGGATATCAGACTGTTTTCACCGATCCACATACCGATCGAGATTATATAGTCTGATTGATTGATTGATCTACTACTTGCTAGTAGTTGATAATGAATTACTCTGTACATGATTTGGTAAAATTTTTCAAAACATCAGGGGAGCTTTGTATCAATTTACTCTCCTACATTTGTTTGCATGTATAGACTATTTGACTTACAGTTCAAATAAAATGTTTTGAAATACATTTAAATTTAATGTATGTGATGTTTTTTTTTCTTTTTTTTATTGAAGTGCTGTGTGGTTTACTACAGCCATGTAAACTATCAAAAAAAAGCTCTGGTATCAGTATCAGTATTGTCGGATACCCAAATGTAGGTATTGGAATCATATCGAAACTGAAAGAAGTGCGTCTCTAAACACGAGATGGATCAGGATATAGGAGTATTAATCCGTGTCATTTTCTCTTCCCCCTGGCTCAGATGGCAGGGTATCCTGGCCCTCACACCCTCCCGTCGGTGCCCAGCGCCCTGTACCCCCCACAGGCTACCATGCTGGAAACACACCACGCACACACACACCCCCGCCACCATGTCCACACGCACTCGCACACACAGCACCTTCCCCAGCCACATGGACACGACATGGCGCTGTGGGGCTCTGTGATGGAGGTAGGAGACAGATTTTACACTCTTTTTACATACTCTCTCTCACACACAAACACACACACATATATATTCACACTCGAAGAGTCAGGAACATTAAGTGAAAAGCAAAGCAAAGTCGTTGAGGCACTCAGTCACATTCACAGGTGATTATACATTTGGTTGGTCTGGACTGGTAGACAATATCAGCCCACCAGTAAGAATTCCTTTGTCACCTGGCAGCCTGGAAGAAATTAGCTCCTGCATAATGAGTCCAGTCCACAATTTCAATTGATTTCAATGGAACACTTCATCAGTCATTATTTCTAGTGTGTCTGTCCATCGTCCCAGGTCAGCCTCTCATCAGTCTGGTGTATGTGTCTGTGGTGTGTGCATGTTTCTTTTCATCTGTGACTCTGTGTGTGCGTGTGTGTCCCTTTTTTGGTGTGCATCTCTGTTGCTATGCTTGTCTTTTGTTGCATGTTTGTGTGTGTGTGTGTGTGTGTGTGTTTGTAGGACAGGGCAGTAGACATGCAGCAGTGTGTAGGCCCACAGTGCCTGTTAATGGAGGAACAGCTGATGATACAACAGCAGCAGATGGAGGAGGACCAGAGGTGGCTGGAGCAGGAGGAAAAGCTGCTGGTAACACACACAGCATGCACATAGTTAATACACACACAATACTAAGTCATTTGTAACATTTAGCTACTGTGTTGACATGAGGAACCTGTTTGTATTTCAGAGGTGAATAAACACAGTTTTGCTGACACATTACAGCGACAATACAAAACAATAAAATGTGTGCACACACTGTATATCTGCAAGATGACAAAATATCACTGCAAAAACAGAACACAGAGAAACGGCAACATAATTCCCTGTTTTTATGATGTTTTTCTGCATGGTACAGTGTGTTATCATTAACTGTGGTGCAAAGCTGTCTTTTCATCTGTTGTGAATGTTTTTTACTTGAGTGATGCATGTTGTTGTGTTTTTGTAAATTTGTTAATGGACTCTATGAAATTCAACACAATTAATACATATAATAAATGTAAATGCTGTAGTAATACTGATACTTATCCTCAGCCACAGTCCTTGGTAAGCAAAGTTACTTTGGAAAACACTTTTAATACATGAAACAATTGATTTCGTGACATGCTACTCTTTTCTTAGAATGACTGTCATAGTGGTCTGACCTTCAGGGATGAGTTAGATTATTTTTTTATGATGAACTGATGTTGATGAGTGGAATTTAAAGAAGAGTTTTCAGGGATCGTTCAAGAAACATGTCATTTTCATGTTCACCACATGGTTGAGAATATCAATGATCTCCCTCAGAGTTTTACAAAATGAACTGTAGTTTTACGTTTTTTTTCTTTCCTTGTATTGACACAAGTATGTTTATGCACAGTAAGTCTTTTTTCACTTGTATCACTTACCTCTAGTGCAAAGGCTACCTTAGTCCATTAAAAGAAGAGGAAGATAACATTTTTACAAAGATAAGAAAGGGAGTAAAAGAAAGACACATAAAAAAAGATTCCACACACTAGCAGACATATATTGATACCCAAAGTATAGTATATATGCCCAAAATAGTCCCCAGTAAATTAAATGGAATAAGAAGTAGTGGATGGTTTTTTAAATAATATATGTGTACACATACACTCCCCCACAATAGTTTTTTTCTACTAAGTGTTCCTTACTTTCTATTTGGTAATTACCTCCTACCAGTGCCATCTCTCTGCCAAGTAGAGTCATTCAGCAGTAGATTCATCACAACTTACTCTTACAGTAAAACTCACATGCTCAAAGATAGATAAACCCAGTGTTTGTTATTGTTGAGTGTGAAAAGTGTTCCTTCTGATGGACAGAACTGCTAACATGAGGAGTGGAGGGAGGAGGAGGAGGAACGCTTTATGTAGGATGCATATTTCTGTGAACACTGATTGAAGGAGCTGTTTGGGGTTTTTGATCAAGAATTTTATTGTGTGTGCACGTGTGTGTGTGTGTGCGTGTTTGTGTGTGTGTGTGTGTGTGTGCGCGCGTGTGTGTGTGTGTTTTTGTGAGTTTCTAGGCAGGTGTGGCCTGTGTAAATTCCAGGCTAATGATAGGCTTAGGGAATCTGACAGCCCAGTCAACAGACTGTCTTTGACCCACAACCACTAACTGACAACACACAAGATTACTGAAAAGCTGGGGAGATGTGTGTGTGTGTGTGTGTGTGTGTGTGTGTGTGTGTGTGTGTGTGTGTGTGTGTGTGTGTGTGTGTGTGTGTGTGTGTGTGTGTGTGTGTGTGTGTGTGTGTGTGTGTGTGTGTGTGTGTGTGTGTGTGTGTGTGTGTGTGTGTGTGTGTGCGTGTGTGCGTGCGTGTTGGCAGGTTTTTATAACCCTGTCACTTCAGGGAGGGGCAAGAGAGGGAGGAGAAAAGGAAGAATGGTTTGGGAAAGAAGGGTAGACATGCTCGCTACACTGACGGTTTGTTGGCAGCAGCTCCCTCCCTCTTCCTCCTCCTTCTCCTCCTCCTCCTCCTCTCCTTCCCTCTCTCTGTGCGTCAGAGTCAGATATAAGTGTGCTAGAGGCAGGAAGTTGGAGTTAAATCTGAATTCTTGTCTTGATGAAACTGCTGGCACAGACAAGGATATGGGCTCGTAGGCAGACAGACAGGAAAACACTTAGACAGAGGTAAAGAGAGAGATACAACAAGATCAGGACCAGATAACAAGATCAGGACCAGATAGCATCACAGACAAAACACCTCAAACAACTCGGACACAAACATTTCATCTCACAAGTTTGATGAACTCAATGGCAATGCTGGTCTTCAAGTCCTGTCTTGGAAAACTGGTAGGCAAGAGCCGTGTGTGTGTGTAGAGGTGTTGGGTTGTGGTTTTATTGTAGCTTTGTTTGTGGGCAGCAGTGCACTTTGGGGTCAGGTGTCTCCAAAAGTGTGAAAAGTTGTGCTCAAGTGTAAAAATATTCCTGCAGCTTTGAGCAGTGTGTTTCTGTTTTTTGAGATTTTTCTGAGATGCAGTTGGATGCATTGGTTAATGATTTTTTATTAGTTTGAGCCTTGTCTTCATTCTCATATACATTTTAGGACTGGAGATAAAACTTGGATTGGGAGATTTGTTGCTTAAATAGATTGCAGTAAAAACTGTTATTCGCCTACAACATATTGAGTGCTAATTCTCATTCATTACTAAAATGACTGCATGTGGTAAAAATCTTAATCTAATCAGTAAATCTACTGGTTGTAGTAACTGAGTTTGCACCACATAATACAAAGTCTGTCTGACAACAGCATGGGATATACTTTATAGCTGCTGGCATGCCATAAAAAGGGGATTTGTCCCAGAGTTTATCCTGGAAATCAATTAGTCCCAAACAGAAAATCAGTAAGACTCACTGTTCATTGGAAAAACCAACAGAATCATTTTGTATAACTGAACTATATACAGAAGTTATGTCTCTGTGAATCTCTTACTGGCAGTTTTTTTAGAGTGAAACCAGCAAGTATCAGCTTAATTACTGTTGATGTATGGTCATATCATTTTATGTGTATTTGTGTGTCTGTGTCTAGAAGCCCGACTCTAGAAGTTCGAGAGGGAGTCTGGACAGAGAAGATGGAGGACTCCAACCACCAGTAAGTTGTTTTTCCATGTTTTTTTCTGTCTCTGTCCATCTCACTGTTAGTTGGTTTTATTGCTGAATGTTGTTGTTTTTTTTGGTGACAGTTCATGTATCCTGAAATATTTCAAAGTCCTGGACAAATTAGAAAAAATCCAGTCAAACATTAATTGTGTTTATTGAGCTTAAAAACAATTAACAGAGGGCACTGATGTATCAAGAACCCTGCGTCGGTAGCACTGGAGAAATTTAAATGTGTCTGACACACAGATTTTCACAGTAGAAAGATAATAATGATCAGATAACGGGAACCCTGAGACATTCACAGTGGTACATGGTTTAAACTGTCCTGGATATACTATACATGAGGAGTGGAGGGAGGAGGATATACTGCCCTTCACATCACCTCTTCACAGTCAAAATAATGACCGTTTGTCACTCCCAGCACATAAAAAGTTATTTTTTCTGAACCGTTTGTGTTTTTAAGAGAGGAGGTCGCTGATTAAGCCAAATGTTGAGGGAAGTTCACATTCTGGTTGTGCAATTGGCTGCAGTGTGTGTTTGTTTTTATTGGAGCTGAGGGGATTGATCCAGGGACAGGAAGTGACCTGTTGGGGGGTGGGGTCAGCAATGAGGGGTCAATGAATTCCCACAACATCAGCAGTTATTAATAGAAACACTGGAGCAAGAACACCACAAGCCATCTTTATTTGTTTCAATAATAACATGTAGTTTACTGCGCTCTTCTCAAGTCTGTCCCTCAGTGATTACACACTTTTGAGTGTTAAATGCACCATTAGGGGAAAATATGATGGAAAATATGGTCTCGTAGAAAGTCTGCATCCAAAAGTATATGTATATAAAGTAAAGTATAAAAGCCAAAAGTGATAATATGCATTGAACATTTATATGCCACATGAAGAGCTTAAACAATTAGATGAATCAACTTGCATTAGTGACCATTTTGATTTTTGATTAGCTGGGTAAGTCATTCAAGTAAGAATATTTTATTTTCCAAAATGTGAGAATTAGCTTTTTCCTTTGTCTAGTAAATTGAATATCCTTGGGGTTTGGATTGGTGGCTGACAAAACAAGCAATTAGAAGCTTCACCTTGAGTTTTAGCAAATTGTGACTTTCGTCATTTACTTGTGACATTTTAGAGATTAATTGTTTAATCGAGAAATCAATCAGCAGGTTGATCGATAATGAAAAATAATTGTTGTTTCTTCTCATATCGGACATATATGCTGATGATATAGGCCAACTGTTGATGCTCTCATATTAGTCATTAGCTACAGCCATATTTACATGAATATACAGTATGCAAACATGCTACAATAAAAAGCATTCTGGCTGAAATCAGAGCCAAGAGAATACTAAAAGACAACAGCCACCCCAGCCACAGTCTGTTCACTGTTCACTATTCACCTGCTGCAGCAACTCCTCAATTCATCCTCCACACTGTGAAAATGTCAGTGTTTGTGGAAGAAGACACAATTTCTTGGCTCTCACATCTGTGATCAATTAAGATTTTACCCACATTGTTTTTTAAATTGAGCACTGTGGCGTAACTCTGAAACGATTTGCCCAGTGACAGATGCACACTTTCACTTAGCAAACAACAGGGATTATACGCTGTCAACACCTCCAACATATTTTAACATAGCTAGTATTGAAAAGTAAGTAAATCACTCCTCCTTCCTGGTCTTTTGTTGTTTACTAGAATCTGGAGTCATCATGTTTCTAAAGTTACTAAATGATGTTGTCGATCAGGGCTTTAGTGCAACTTTATCCCAAATAAGCTCAAGAGTTGATGAATGTTTTATGTTGATGTCTGTCATGTTCCTGATGCCTGCAGCAGTAAGCTGTTGTAGCAGTCTGAAGTTGCTATGGGCCAGATATTTCTGTCTCTGTAATTCATCTCTCTGCCTGCCCTGCTCCTCCCATTTGAATGGCTGTGGTTTGTGGTGGGAAAATCTCCCTCGTTTGTGCTTGTCTATGTGTGTGTGTATGTGTAAAATGCTGTAGTAGGGTATTTTTGGGTGTTGGTGGTTGTCAGACCACAACACTCTGATGGCACAGAGGCTTTGGGAGCTCTCTGTACTGTTTTCTCACACAGGAAAAAAAAACAACAAAGATTCAGTAATAACACAGCAAAGTAAATATGTAACATGGCTGGCACCACTGGAGACTTCTGTGGCATCATTTTATTCTTAACAGCATCAAATCAAAAAGACATGCTGCAGTAAATATTTTTTTCCTGGTTTCGAAAGGGTAGCGCTAACAAAGGAAACCCATTTTTTGTCATCCAAGTGCAGCCAGACAGAATATTTTAGCACAACACAAGAAACACAGACCACACACACCACTGAAAACATGAAGAGTTCCTCAACTGGAAACGATAGTGTGTTTTATAAGAATAAATTGAGACGCGGTGTCGTGTGACAAGAAAATTAAATTGGACTCCCTAAATGTTTCAGAACCAACTGGTGGTTTTTGCCTGTGAAGTTTTAATTTCCTGTGGAGCTTTTGATTATGTGTGTGACCGAACACATGCTAACCCAATGCTTTGCTGTTATGTTTATTTGTTTGTGCAGACAGGAAACCAGCACATATACCAACCCGTTGGCAAACCAGGTAATACACAACTCTGTAACTGTCTGTAATTGCAGCCACACAACCACTATTGTTTATTCTTACTTCCCCTCTCTGTCTGTTAATCTCCCAAAGTATGTAGTTCACATATATAGCATTCCTCTGTTTAGCTCTCACACATAGTCTGTATACACATTCTGGATCTCCCAAAACCAGCAGATAGTCTGTGTCAGTGTCTGAGCTCACAGTCTGTTGCCACAATATGACAGATGTGACTGTGAACTGTGCAGCCCTTTTGACCAGCTAGCCATCACCCTCAAGGCAGGTGAATGCAGGGAAAAACGTTCATCTTAAAATAGCTTTATGGTTGTGATTGAGATTGTAAAGGACAGTTTTTATTTATTTATTTATGGAACAGTTTTATCCCCCACTGCACTCAAATCTATTTTTTTCATGTTTTCACCGTGGCCATGAGTTTTTGATAAATAAGTAGTTGTTTCATATGTTAAATAAGCAAATACACCAAACATTTTTAGGTCCCAGCTTCTCATATGTACACCTCCATACACATTTGTTTTATGTGATTTTGTTTGAATATTTGGGTTTTTTTTGACTGTTACACAGACAAAACAAGACTTTTATGACATCCCCTTTTTTATTTTTTCATAGACTAAACAATTATTGCTCATAATGTTCTGAACGAAGTGCCTTGAAGTTTGAACAAAATGTGATGAAAGTGCTCTTTGGTAAGAGCAAAAAGAAAGATTCAAGGCACTCTTCTGGCGAAAAGGTTAAAAAGCCTTTATCCATTTAGATATTTCATGGAGAAATTCTTAATCGACAGTGCATGTCACATTCAAGCTGAGTTGCTGGGCAGCTACTGATGAACAGACAGTACAATCTGTCTGGATCTTGTATGAGACTGAAACTGAAAGATAATTCTTTTTTTTAAAAAAAGAACTTTTTTTTTATTTGTTGTTTCCTGCAGAGCACGCAGCTCCCCCAAAGAAACCTCCTCGACCCGGGGCCCAGAGCCAAGTGGGCAGTCTGGCCTGTCTAAATACTGGAGACAGCTACAATGATGGAGTCAAGGTACACACACACGCACAGTAACACACATAAAAACCCAAAACAAAAATACTCACACACAAACATGCTTTAAGACCTACTAATAAAAAAGAACTGAGAATATAAAGAAAGAACCTATGAGAAATAACAAAGATTTACCATTTATAGGTTGCATGTCTCTTAATACTTAGAGCGTTAATATTTTCTTCTTTTCCTTTGGCTGCTCCCTCCCTCCCTCCTCCCCTCCTCCTGCACTCTGCCTTACTGTTGACCCCCAGCCCTGGCGGGTAAGCAGCACACTGTTTGTGTGTTGTGTGTGTTTACTGTGCGTCTTGTCTACGACACGTACATTCATGTGGTCATGACCGTCCGTCACTTGTTTGAGTTTTCTGTCTAACTGAGTAAATCATCTGCAGTGTTCTCATATAAACATACACACTCATTTAGTTCATCCTGCAGTTCCCTTTGTTGTGTAGACACCAGTCAGGTTTTTTGTTGCTGTCATTTTCCCTCCAAACTAACAAATCGAATCTACTTAGATGTGTTAGTTTGTACAATAGCAGTATTTAATCCTCTATCCCTCTGGAAATTATTTTTGATTAATTACCTTTAATCACGCATACTTCAAACTAAATATGCACTAATCATGGAGTTCTTTAAGGCTTGGGTTCAGGCTTGGAGGTTTATCTTTATCTCTTGAATATAATCAGAGAATGAAAATGCATATGATAAATAGAAAAGGTGCCTCTTCTGTTGCTCTATGTAAAGTTTCTTCCTTTTATTCCCATTTTTGGGAAATGTTTCTTCATCTTAAAGATTGAGGGTGTTCTACAACCTTTCCCCTTTTGAGCCAAATTTGTGATTTTTAATTGTTGACTTGGTAATACAAACACAATTGACTTCCATGTAGTATTTTCCATATAAAACGCATTCTTTCTACAGTCTTAAAAAATAATCAAAATAGGATCAGCTAGTTTGGCTTTTGTTTTTTTAGACAAATAGCTGATGCAGTCGCTGCAGGGCATAACATGTGCATGGTTGAGATTGAAAGCTTTGACTGATGGTAGTTAGGTACACAGGATGGCTTTTTGTAGTGCTGATAGGCTGATCTAGTTGCAGAAATGGATTTAGAGAAGACAAATGAAAGTGTTCAGAAAGTCAAGGGCCAAGGGAGGTCTGTTTAGAGAGAGGAGAGGATGATAGGACAGAGAGTAAATGTTTAAGAGAGAGTGAACTTTAAGATGTACTATAGGATGAAAAAGAAGGTCATTTTTTAACTCGGCTCAGGTTTTGGATTTAATCGATTAAATCGTACCTAGTTGTAGCAGTGTGCCATTGCCATCTAGTGGCCAGAATTGAGAACTACATGTAATATTTTTAGAAAAAATTCATAAATCTGATAAAAACCTTCCTTCATTCATTCATTCATTCATTCACTCACCCACTCACTCATTAATGTACTCATTAAGCTGCATGACAATTTAATCGTTGTAGCTCAGCAGTTGTGGCCTTTCCTCTTCTCAAACTATCTTAATACTAATAATCCGTTTTGTGTAAATTTAAATGATTTAACTCTCAGCATCCATCCTTCAGTGCAGAGGGTCCTTAGTTAACAAAGGGATGATTCATAAATGTCGCTATAATCATGCAGGATCTCTACAGTCAACTCTTAACAGTAATTAAAACAACTGTTTTGATATAAGAAGGCTCATAATTTTCATCAACATCGTCTCACCTTGTTTTCTGTGCATTATTCTCACGGCCCCAGTCCCCCGTCAGACATGTGGCTCTTTGTGTGTTCCCTCAGCCTGTGACTCACTGCTTCTTGTTCTCTCATGGTTCAGCTGCAGCCCCAGGAGATAAGCCCGCCCCCCACCGCCAACCTGGACCGCTCCAACGACAAGGTGTACGAGAATGTGACAGGACTGGTTAAAGCTGTGATCGAGATGTCGAGCAAAATTCAGCCAGCTCCTCCAGAGGAATACGTTCCCATGGTCAAGGTAACAGAGACACGTTTATCACAGCTCTCCTCATTGGCTTTCAGAATGAATCAGTGTTTCTCAGAGTTGCATTTGAATGCATTACAAAGATTAGTGCTGTTCTGTTTGTATAGTTGTATGTTATCTTCTCTTGACCACTGTGACATACTGTTTTGATTCGATGACACTGTACAACTCTTCAGGCATCTGAATTTTCCTGATGAATACCTTATGATTCATACGTTAACCAGACTCTACAGCTCTGACCTCACTTGACATTGCTTTTAATTGTCGGTATTTAATAATTGAAGTCTCCTCAAGAGTCCTTTTGGCTTATGTTTTCCTAAATTGCATTGTATAATTGATTTTCCATTTCGTTTTTTGTCTTCTTTCTGTTTGAACTTTTAAAAAAGTGGATAGGTGTGAATTAGCGTTTCTCTACAATCACTAAATACGTTGCATCTGGTTTTAGTGTATAATTGTATGTCCATATCAAATACTATGAACTTAACATTTTATCTGTTGTAAACGATATTTAGATTCTAATCTCTGTCTGGTGTTTTTTAACTTAGTTTTCTTACATGATTTTATAAATCTACACATATGGTATATACAACTTATATCTACTACAATCTACTTGTATTTCTGTTATGTATAATTTTTTTCTGCGTTTTAAAGGATGTGGGTCTGGCATTGAGGACGTTATTGGCGACAGTGGATGAGACTCTACCACAACTCCCAGCCAGTACACACAGAGAGGTAATAACCCACACACACACACACACACACACACACACACACACACACACACAATATCACACAATCATTGTCATTGTCATTCACGCAAGTGTTGGCTAGTATCACAGGTCTATTTAGTGCCGTGTTTTTCTTCAACAGATTGAGATGGCACAGAAACTCTTGAACTCTGACTTGGCAGAGCTGATTGGAAAGATGAAGTTAGCCCAACAATATGTGATGACCAGGTAGGTTCAAATATTACCTCCAGGATGGTTTCCTTCCTGTGTTTAAAGTTTAAAGGCATCATGACATTTTTATATAATAGACACCATCTTTACCATCTTTTAATCAAGTTGTGTTAAAGTTGCTTGTATTTATTCCTTTAATGGCTGCAGACAGTAACAGGGCTCGTTATTATTCCTTTTGATATCACTTAATTAACTGTCACTGTCTAACCAGATATTCCCATTCACCAAATAATTCCCACATTCACTTGGGATGTCTGAGGCGACAGGCCTCGTTTCTTAGTCTTTTTTTAGCTTGGCAAACCAACTCGTATTGTCTCTGGTTTGGAACCTCTACTTGGTCTGCTCAATATGGCTCATGCCACAATGTTATGACAATACTCTGCTTTGCATAGCCTATAATAATTCTCTCCAAACCAGTTCATGGAAACCAACCTAATTCGCATTTCCTTTTTTTGTGTGCAACATTTCAAAAGCTTGCGTCTTGACAATGAGATGGAAATAGAGCTACTGTTTGGAAAAATGGGAAAACAAAACAGAAAAAGACATTATTACCCAACGGCATGAGATGTCTGCCACAGTGGCTTTTTTGATGGTATCAAAAGAGGGAGCCAAAGTCTGACATTTTGATATCGTCGTACTCACTCATTCATACCCGTTAGTACCAATCTGTATGAGTGATGTGTGTATTCCTGCTCTGTCTAGTCTCCAGCAGGACTACAAGAAACAGATGCTGACAGCGGCTCACGCTCTCGCAGTCGACGCCAAGAACCTGCTTGATGTCATCGACCAATCACGGCTCAAGATGATGGCCCACTCCCGCCCACACTAGCCCTGCCTCAGCTGAGCTGACCAACAGGAGCTGGTCTGGTATTTAGGAGACAGCAGTGTTTGCTGTTAGCAGTGGAGAGCTAAAGACTCCTGGATTAATAACGTCAATCGTGATATGTGAGAGCAGCTGGAGAAAACAGCGGCTCTGACACTTTGACAACAGTCCGTGAAGAATCATTAGATGTTGAATCCTGTGTAAGCTGCGGTAGTCAATTCTCCCCCACTGTGACTTTCTAACAGAGCAAAAACACTTCCTGAATCAGGGACTTGGCAGCTTCACTCTCTTTAGACTGGAATATAATGATGAAAGGAGGGAAAGGAGAGTGATGACTTTGGGTGATGATGTGTCTGAACCTGGAGAACTATCATGGGAGCAAGTGGATCTGGACTTGGGTTCGTCTGAGTGAAATACAACTCTCAAGCAAAGCCATCAGAACCTGATTGGACTGCGTTTGATCTGCAACATATCTGCATGAATCTTCAACACAGAAATAGACTTTGACGTCAGCCGTACATTTGTTGATATCATGTGTTTTTACCCCTCGATGTGAACCTTCTGCTCAGCTGAAATACCTCCACATCACCACGGATTCTTTTGAACGGGCGGATCAAACCAGATGTTTTCAATTCAGCTGTGGTGCTTCGAGCTGATGCTTCAACAACGGCCACCCACCCCTCCATTGCTCCTCCTGTTTCTCTCTTCCATCCATTCCTGTCTTCCCTCTGTCTCAGCAGGTTTTATTTATAGACTCAGAAATTGTAGAGGAGACGGAGGAAGAGATGGAAAGAACATGTCATCTGTCCTCTTTCCTCTCTGCTTCACTCACTTTTTTTTCCTTTTCTTCTCACTGTCCTCCTTCCTCAAGTCTTCCTAAGCTCATCTCCGAGCAGGTTTTAAAGACTCCAAATGTGAAGAATCCTCCTCTGCCTGGGTGAAACGCCCCAGACAGGAAACTCCCAACTCTCAATTTAGTGTACTCTTTTTATTGGCTGGCTCCATGTTTTTTGTGTTGTTTTCAGCAGTCTTCTTCCTCTGTACTGATATACAATCCCAGCATTGACTCTGGTGAGCAAAAATGGAATAAAAAAAAAATGTGAGGATTCAGTCTGGATACTTCCTGTTTATCTCGAAGGAAGAGGAAGCATCATGTCTCAGACTGGTCACTGAGCTTGCCCCCTCGCCTACGGTCCCATTGTCGTTCAGTTGCTCCACGTGTAAGACTGGTGTCACACCTTTAACTGTCCCCTCACCCCCCAGTGTCACAAAGTGAATTTCCCCGGGGACACAAGCGAAACCTCACAACCGGAACCTTTGTGCTTTGAGTCCCAGTTTCTGTCAGGTAACTCTTTAAAGATGTCCCTCGTAACAACAGGGAGACAAACACACATGAAAGGTGGAGCCACACGACTGGAACTTGTCTTGCAGGCACAAAACACTGAACTGAAATACAGCTGATCACACGTGTCTTTGTTAATACTGATCCCACATGGAGTATGACATACTGCTATATGAAACATACTGGTGACTGTACTGGTATAGCATGATATACTGGTATGGAGAAGAGCATATTTGCACAGCACCAAAAAAAAATCTTAACTTTTTTTTTTGTTTTTACCCTATTTCACCCAGATTGGTTTCTCATGTTTAGCCAGCAACGACACTATCAAATATCAGACATCTGGGTTTAATAGGGCTGAAAAATTAAAAAAATTAAAAAAAACTGTAAAAAAAAAAAAAAACAACAACCAAACAATCTATTTTATCTCCTTGTTGTTGCGTAAATCTGCTCATGTTGGTATATTGTAAGCTATACTGGTGTGTATCACTGGTGAATTGTACAGAACTCGTACTAGTAAACACTGGTTTTTATTTTGTCTTCTGGGCTAAATCAGCCATCTTGTCAAATAGGAGGAGAAAAAAACCCCAATGAAATAAAATAATGACAAAATGGAACTCTGACTGTCCACATTCTTACACATGATAGAGGTTTATTTAAAAGATCTACATGTCAGGTTTTGTATCTCCATCTTTCATCTTTTCACTGACTGAAATAGTCTCAGTTTAATATTGATGACATCGTTCATAAGCAAGCAAGACTCTCAGAGAGAAGATAATATGTGGACTGCATATTATCTTCTCTCTGAGAGTCTTGCTTGCCATGGCTTTCACCGCGTCAGATGGTGACTTATTTGGGATGGATAAGTACAGAGCCCTGGGAGGGACATGGGGGGGTCAAAGGAAATATTAAGTGCTAGAACAATCCTGAAAACCTGTATTCAGTGTCAAAGCCATCATTTCACATAGAACAGCCACAGTTAAAGCACAATCTACAACTGAATTACAGTCTATACTTGATGCATTGTATTACATCCTATCAGACACTTTTCTGTACAGAGCAGCAGCATATGACTTGGCTATTGCCAGCACTGATTTAATCTCAGTGTGAGAAAAGTGTGAGGAAAATTACACCTCCAGTCAAAAGCAACAGTGTGAATGTGTGTATTTTAATGGCCTCGGCTCCACTAAAGTTGCACTGGTTAAAGCTGTTGCAGCAGTTGACGATGTTTCCGTTCCCATCTGCGTCGACTGAGGCGCCGTTAGCAGCTGCGGTGCACGTGGCCATGCTGGCACACTGCTTCACTATGGCTACCGTGGAGCCTGAACACACACACACACACACACACACACACACACACACACACACACACACAGAGAGAGAGAGAGACATGGCATGTTTTTGAAGATATTTTGGACAAAATGTTTTCAAAAGGCTGGTCAGTGCTTTAGTTCGAGTAATATCTTAGCCCATTGTTTTTTAAATTCAGTGCCTAGTCAACATAGGTATACTGAGGCCTACTTAGAGCCTGGCTTCTTCTTTATATTCTTAACCAGGGTTCAGATGTCGTGTGTTTCTTTGTCACCTAAAATGTCGACAGCAGTCATGCAGGTGTCCAGCGGTGCCTGACACACCTGAGTGTTATTGTTGCATTCTGCATTGGTGGCAGAAGAGCTGCAGACATAGCACTCCAAGGACAGCACTGCAGGCACAAGGAACAAGGTAAAAATAGAGATGCATGATTTGAAGTCAAATTTAAAAAAAAAAGAGATACCACAAACAAAGACGCCCATTGATTGAAGAAGAAAAAAAAAAAAAAAAACCTGGGTCATGTTCAGAGGCTTTAACCAAGAGAAACAATATCCAGACACATTGACATTTTGGGATATTTATCTCATCAGTATTTTTACGTTTTTGACATTTGATATCAAGTAGACCTAAGCTGCTAGGATTATATGATTATTTCTAAACCATTAAATTATAGAGAAAATAATAGTTGTAAGTTCAGTTGGTTATTGTTGGCAAGGTTCATGCTTGGCTTCATAGAAGGGGTCAGGGAAAATCCTGATATATTCACTTGTTTAAGGTCATGGTGTCTTCTCCTCACAATTGTCTTGGGTTTAGATTTTTCATAAACTTGATGTGGAGGATGGGAGAATCTTAGTGAAGTCAGGACTAACCTCACTGAGGTAAAGTTTAAAAGTCATGTTAGACTAGAGTACGACTGACTCGACTCTAATGGGATCTGATAGTCTTTTCTGGGTTTGCGACAGGAATCCAGAGAATGGAGGCAGTGCCCTCACAGGGCTGGTCCTTATCTAGCAGTGGAAGCATTCAGAATGGAGATCCGTCTCCTGATTGTCGGCGTGTGCATTTAAACAAATCAACGAAGCCTTAAATTAAAAAAGTATGTTTGAACCACTGCAGGGCTATTTTCAGTTTGACTATAGAGGAAGAAAATGACAGAACTGCAGAAACCTTTATGATAAACTATAAAGTCTCATCAAAAAAATTCCCCAAAGTAGACCGACAGCTTCTCCCAAACGCTGTATTGTCAAAACTTGTCAGGCTCGCTTTTTAAATTGTACTATTATTAAGTATTGAAAAGAACGCTCCATTCTGCTCCTCCCATTCACTGTTTATTGTTCTGCAGTAAACACATGCACACCTAACGCTTGGATGCACGCCATAGTGGTGTTAATTTGACAAAAGCGACCTGAGCAGAACAAAATAACACGCTGTATACGCTGAAGGCTACAAACCTAAAGGCTATCATTAAAACATCTTTTTTTCTCCAGTGCACAAAGTCATAAATCTAAAGCAAACCTTGATGTTAGTTACACCCTTCTTGTATTATTACATTCACTCCGGAGCCACTGAAACGAACAGCAAAGATATTTAAGGTCTTCGAAACGTGCCCAAACCTCTGGCACACATTCAAAGTCGAGACAAAGAAAGAGCAGTCCCCCACAAACATGTGCACTGATAAATGCAATTCTAGCAATGCAGCCACTTGAATAATAATAAAACCCCTCTTGTCTTTTTGTTCATTCTTGAATTAGTTTCAAAAATCTGTCTGTACAATCAAAACAGGTTTGCATACGTGAAATAAAAAACAACTGTCGTATGAAAGGATTGTAACTGCGCTCGGTTAAGTCTTGAAAAACCTCTCGATTAACGTTTCCTAAACTAAAGCATGCTGTGTTTTTGATCTTGAGCTGAAACAGAAGGTAGTTTACAGGACGGGAGCACTGATCTTAAAGGTGCACTGTGTCACTTTTTTACAGGGCTTTAAACAAACTGAGAGAGGCGGAGCTGCTGACACATGGACCAGCTGTTTGTAACACTGAACATTTTAGATGTACTTTAAAGGCAAGGTGAGGACAAAAAACAGCTCATCGCCCCTCCAGAAGTCGGACAGTTCAAGAATTAAGGACAACTCAACCGAAAATGATACTTTAAAAAGTTACACATTGCACCTTTAAGTGATTATACCCTGCCTGTGTATACAAACCACGGTTTTGACGCTGACTTTACGAACCTGGAGAGATGAGGAGGGAGAGGAGCGTGACGAGGCTGAGCTGCATCTTCCTGACAGGCGTGTTGTCTGTTACCCACTGAACCCGGTGTGTCCGGCTCCGTGTGTGCGGTTTCTATTATTTGTTTTTCAGACACAGTTGATCACAGCAGTTCCACCCACATCCATGTCCATCATCATGTCATCTCACTGAAAGCATCTCATACATGCTGTCCTGCTCTGTGTGTGTGTGTGTGTGTGTGTGTGTGTGTGTGTGTGTGTGTGTGTGTGTGTGTGTGTGTGTGTGTGTGTGTGTGTGTGTGTGTGTGTGTGTGTGTGTGTGTGCGCGCAGGACATTCCTAGATCTTGGCACTGGTTTCAGTGATACCTGTCCTATATTTATCTTCTGTCAATCAAGCATACAATGTGGTTATTGGGTGGAAGCAGTGTGTCTCCAGGACTTCTCCAACTGATTCCTTTCTTTAGTCGAGAGGGAACCCTGATTTCCGTCCGACAACGGCCTCTGCGAGAACACGTAGCAGGAGAAAGGGCTGAAATAAGAGAAACAGGATTAAAGTGTCGACATTAAAGCATCTGTAGTTGATATTTTTTTATAATAATGTACCAAATGACCATGTGAAGCTCTGCAGAAGCCTGATAATGAGCCATTCAGTTGAGTCAGGCATGTTGGAGCAGGGACAAATTTCAAACATGCAGAACCAGCACTTTAAAAAAAAACACTGATCAAGGCCTATCTGAGGAAAATTAAAAAAAAAAAAAAAAAAAACTTAAATACTAAAGGAACATTATATTGTTTTTCTAACAACGTAATTCCTTATCACACCAAATGAGAGGAGCCACACTGTCACTGTTGAGATTCCAAGGCTTTTAGTTGTTAAGGCTTTTGTAAATATCAGTGTGATTTCCACTTTGACTCTTAAGAGCGTTGTGTGGGGAACCAATGTTAATGCTGATGGTTTCATTATTCTATATTCCTTTATATTGTGCAGTCAGCATGAACTTTATAATGGCGTGTCGGAGCAGCAAACTTGTCTACTGCCAGTTTAATTTTAAACTATACACTCATCAGGTCAATATGTTTATGGTGTGTTTACAGCTCAAGCATCAGTGGTTGCAGGTTTAAAAATGTACTAACCTTTTTAAACAAATGTATTAACATCTTAATTTATTTTATAAATCTTGGGTTTCTAACGTGTTAGTCAGTGAAGATGTGCTCAAGATCAAATGTTCAGTCATGCCACATCACTCAGACTAAATTAAGGACAGATTATGTCCGTCTCCTGCCTTCCACCGCCGTCGGGAAACAATAAAGCTGCACAAATGAGGTCTCTCTATCATCACACCACCTCTGACTAACAGTGGACGTCGCCTGTGACACCAGTCACTCAATAATAAAAAAAATAAAAATAAAAAAACAGCATTTATATAAATAATCTTTCATCATTATCTTAGATTAATATTTGGACTTTTAAAATATCTCAGACTGGCACTCACGTCATCCTCCTATCCGTCACATCACATCTGTTCAGTGTCAACACAGGAATGCGCCGGCACACACCCAGCACACACGTGCACGAACACACCCCTGTCCATTCAACATGAATTTCCTGATGGCAAATCTGAACACACACACACACATACACACACACACACACACACACACACACACACACACACACACACACACACACACACACACACACACACACTTTATCTAAGCAATGAACTTCTTGACAGAAACCAGTCAAGCCATAATTACCAGTCTGTTGTCTGTGTTGGTTTCTCCTTTGATTGCACGTGTTGATGTGTGTTGACTCACACACACACACACACACACACGTACTATACATGTACATCTACAACAATCCATACACACAGCTGCTGATTTATTCCAATTTGAATAAACCTTTATTTCATATTGTAAAAAAAAATCAACAAGCAGAGGGTGCATCGCCAAATCAATGAAATTGACAAATTAAAATAATCCCAAAATGATGTTAAATGTATGAAATTATTCTCCAGCTCAAGCAGTTCAGTCAGCGAAGAAGCGGAAATGAGCTCAGAGGTCAAGGTAATAGAAGCACAAGCACAGCCTGATACCATTCGGACAGAGTTTAGACCCTCCATATCAATAAATGCTTGTGTGCTGAGCGAGAGGGAACAGACCGATACCGTATACTGTGGCTAAACTGTATGCTGGAAGTCAAAATGCATTGCAGGGATTTCATAGACACATGCAATCAGGATATCTGCAGTCAGGGGCCAAACTGCTGGCGACAGCGCAGCCTGTTCTTTTTTATGTTAACATTGCAAAGTCAAGTCGTTTTAAAATATTTGTACAGTACGTAGATAATGAGATAACTGTCTCAGACATCGAGAACATTAAGGATGATAAAGACTAGGGAATGACATTTAAGACATGAGACTGACATCAAACCTACACATAAGGTAGATCACACTGGATGAAGGGTAAAAAGTGCTTTATGTTGCTGGTCGGATTACGTCATCGGGGTAAATGTGCAAAATAACGATCATTAGATTTATTGGTGCAACTGCTAAAATTATGTTGCTTTGTGTTCTGATATTTCTGTTATATAAGCTCCATATAGTTTCAGGTGTATGTTTTTAACCCTAACCCTGAATTATTTCTTTAGGCATTTGATGCTTTTATTAGGGGACGGCCTCAGCTCCAGTAAAATGCTGGAATAAACAAAAAGTACAGAATGTGGCAACACTTTGTAATAACCATCATTAATAAATGGTACATTAATTAATTCAACTTTTGTTAATATCACTTTCACAATGAAATGCTTAAAAACCACAAAATATTATAATCATCAGCTGCTACTTTACGATAAACAACTGCTTAATTAATGGTTTATTATGCTAGTTAACGGTGAAATAACAATTAACTAAAATCAAATTAAATATAAATTCACTATTTATTAATGATGGTTTTATCAATTGCTACCAAATTGTACAATTTTTTTTTTTTCTCAAAGTTAATTATTCTGAGATAATCATGGTTCAGTCTTATGACCCAGGACTGTGTGCGTTAACTTGTTATGCGTGCACTGAAAGCTAAATCACGCTAACGCACACCACGACCGGTGATGTGATGCCGGCGATACTGTTCTTGAAATGTAACCACTGGCCAAGCATGACATGTGCAGCAGAGAGAGTCTGTATGAGGGGGTTCAGTCACTGTGAAAGTAAAAGGAGACGCAAAAGGCTGCAGCACCAGGAGTGTACTGCAGTGAGGAGTCTGCGGCAGGACAGCTCGTCTCCGATCAGTTTGAAGATGCTGTGGCCTGCCGGAGTCTCCATCTCACATCAGTCTTTCTGTGTTGTGCACTAATTTCTGAAAAAAGGAAGCAGAAGAATTCGCCTTCTCCTCATTGAGTCTTTAGTTTCTTGCTGTGGGTTCCGGACTCTCGCCTCCGGGCCTTGTGGGCGTATCGCCTGGTGGAGATACGAGATGAAAGCAGGATTGTTTTGCTGTTATTTCGCCGACTTGGAGCACAAATCCAGACAGAAGTCATTCAGCTGGATGGTGAATATCAACACTGGTGGATGTTACTGTGTTTCCTTAAGATTTCTATATATATTTGACATAGGCAAGTAAAAGAAATAACACAGACAGTCTGCTACCCAGCTGTAGTATCTGAGTCCTGCTGTGTGTACACACTCTCTCTAATGCGTATCTTGTGTCGTGCTGTGTGTGCGGAGGGTCTCACCTTCGCTGGTAGAGGTAGAGGAGGAAGAGGAGCTCATCTCTGAAGCAGGAGAGCTGGTGAGAGGAGCGGAAGGATCCAGAAGAGGAGAGGAGGGAGGCACAGGAGCACAGGTCTGAGATCAGCGTGTTCACTCCCTGCAGAGGAGAGAAAGAACAACTCATAATGAACTTGTCAAGGAGAGCCTCTAAAAAGATAAAGCTGAAGCAAAACGGGCATCTGACAGCAGTACAACCATCGAACAATGTACGTCACTGTTTGCTGTATATACACACTCACTCTGTACATCAACACTGTCCCCTGCAGGTGGCTCACAGACCTCAACTGATCCACAGAGAAGGACAGAGAAACACAAAGTCAGTGTAAGCAGAGGACAGCTCATACACCAATGTACAGTATTTGAATTTTTGGCATCAGTTGCGGGACCGACCTTGTAGTTTATAAAGAGCTGTGGGGCCATAGACAGGAAGCCAAAAGCATACACTCCTGAGGGATGGAGACTTAAAGAGTCAATACAGCACGCTAATGACTCATTTTAAAGTAAAGGGCTCTGATTAAAGGTCCAGTGTGAAGGATTCAGGAGGATCTATTGGCAGAAATGGAATACAATATTCATAATGATGTTTTCATCATTATTCTCAAACTGAGAATCCTTATGGTTGCTTCACATTAGAGTTTAGATTCTCTGCCCGAGCCCGAGCCCGACCCTGACCCGACCCGGCCCGTGGGCCGGGCCGGGCCGATATTTCCCGTCACTTTCCTCGGGCCGGGCCGGGCCGGGCCCTTGATCAAGTATGTGTGTGTGTGTGTGTGTGTGTGTGTGTGTGTGTGTATGTATGTTTTAATAACTCTTAATAATGACTGTGTTTCCAGCTAGAAAACGCGCATCTCTCTCCTCCCTCCATGTTGCTCGTGTCGCTGCGTGGTGTTACATGTGAGTTGTCCTCGTGCTGAAAATGTGACTTCTCCCGCACGTCACGTCACTCCTCGAGACGCAAGAAGAAAGCAAAATATATATTTTTACAAGGAAAATGACGAAAATAATAGTAACGCACAGTGACTTGAATACTTTAATCTGATTTCTGGTTTGGAAATATTACCGCGTTAAATTACTCATTACTGAAAAGAGTGGTCAGATTAGAGGAACGCGTTACCGGCGTCACTGATTGTGTAGTTTTAGTGCAACATGGAGTTTGAGAACGTCAGTTATAACAACCCACGTATTAAAAAAATGTCGGGTTTAAATCGGGTTCGGGCTCATAATTACAGTTGATGTGCCGGGCCGGGCCGGGCTCGGACACAACGTGCACGGGCTCGTGTCGGGTCGGGCTTGATATTTTGGGCCCGATCTAAGCTCTACTTCACATTAGAATGAGCATTCATATCTACTGAAGGAGCCAAGTCGCCTGCCATGTTTCTACAGTAGCCCAGAACGGACAAACCAACAAACCAAACACTGTCTCTAGAGAGCACCTTCAGTGTTTTTGGCAGCCACCGCACAGGTGTATGAAATGATATTTCACTGAATGCAATCTGCAACCTCTCCACCAGAGGTCACTGAATCCTCCACACTGGATTTAGTTGCAAGAAATGACAGAACTGACAGAAATAGAAGTACATTGAAAAACTTCACAAATTAACTTGTGGATTCTACAGACAAACTTTTATCACTCTTATGAATGTATGTAAGTTGACTCACCCGTCACCAGACTGTTTATCAACCAGGAATAGTAACTGTCAAAAGCATTAAACACAATTCATTGTTACTATAATAATCAGAAGTGTATATTTCGAGCATGTTCTAGCTTTCTAATGTATGTTTAGTAGTCGCTGAGTCTGTAGTGTATTAGAATAGATTTTAAAATAAAAAACATTGTTTTTTCAGATCCGGTTCAATTCTGCCGGCCTAACACTTCAGTACAGCAGGTGCAGAGGAACCAACGTGGTAACCATGTAACCATATTCACGTAACGCTGGACATTTGGCAACATTTCCACTATTTGTCAAAGCAGAAAATTAAATAAAGTGATCAGCTCACTTCTTTTGGCGTAAGTAGGCCAGTGAGAAAATAGCTCCACTGATACACAGAGGATAGACCAAGTAGGACAAGTATCTGGACGCCTGGAGGAGAAAAACACAAGACAAAATATTGAGGCAGAATATAAAATCGGACTAACAAAAACAGTACATGTATATATAGAGAAACCTACTGATACCTGCGTATCATACTCCACAGTCTTTCTTTCCTCCTCATCCAGCTTTTTTACCTGCACAGTGACAGAGGAGATCTGAGGTTAGAGGCATCATGGCTGTGTCACATGTTTCTATTCAATCAACTTAAATCATTGTACACATGTGTCAGCTGAGGGCTCAATGGCAGCGTACTCACATGGAGTTTGGAGCTTTTCAGCTGGATGTTGAACACTTTAAACACCTTCCACACCTGCCGAGATGACAGATTAGTTTTGTTGAGTTTGCTTGTTTCAATCTTTATTTAAGGGGACTGATTACTGCTGCGTACCTCGACACACGCTCCCAGTCCAACAGGAAGCAGCACCAGCAGACTGGTCTCCTCTAGCAGATGGAGGAAAATGAGCAAAGTGCTCAGACTACGCCACAGAACTACAGACAGAGAGGAGAGAGGCAGAGGCTAATAAGAACCATTTATGGCAAAAGCAATAATTGAATGTCTTTCATCACTGCTGGTGAGCCCTGTGTGGCCGCGTCTTTAGTATCGCAAAGTCAAGCTTTATTTAATGTGATGACTTTCTCACCAGACTTCCTGGACATTCCCACCATGCTCTTCTTTTTTCTCCACGAGCTGATGTCGTTTTTAAGAGCCAAGAACTCACAGATGAGCTGAAGGAAGATGGAGAAGGAAAAACGTACTTTGAATTTTACAGTGCTTCATCTCCAACACGTCCGAGCTGCAATGTTCCTTCATAGTTTTTTTTTTTTTCCAAGGCGCTGTATAATCATACCTGCAGAGCTGTGACGAGTGCAGTCAGCACTAACAGGTAGAGGTTGGAGTCCACCAAAGTTTCTTTAATCTCATCCACGTTCTCCTCTGTGAAGCCTGGATAAACACACATGTTGTTTAGGTCTCCTCACTATGTGGTATGAAAAGTTGTTTTAGGATTTCACCAGGTCTAAAGAAACTGCAACACATTGGGAAAAAATGTCTCTGGGACTTCAGAACTGTTAAAAAGAGTTAGAGAAAAGAGTACATCAAAATGTTACAGACTACAGACCACCTGAATTTTAAAATCATACCTCTTCAAATCATTACATATCCGCTATCTTATTAGCTCACCAAACTGCCGCAGGGAATAAACCACGTCCTGCAGATGCACCCAGAACCTGAACCCCCTTAGAGAGATTCCCTCGTAGGACACAGTCAGAGGGAGCTGAACTGTGCTGCTGCTGATCTCCTTTGAGCGTATGGATAGATAGATTTAAGAGTCAGAGTCATCGCAGTCAAAACACAATAATAGAATGAAGTGTGTGAAACGGCTCCTACCATGAGGTCTCTGACTCTGAAGTTGAGCTCGTTAATCAGCAGCAGAGGGAGGTAGATCATCTGTCGGCCGTCCTGAGAGCTTCAAGGGGACACAGGAAGAAAGTCTCATTACACACATAAAAAATATCCTTTTTCTACAGCCTGGTGGAGCTGCAAGGAGAGCATTACCGTGTCCTGTTTCTCTGCATGGCTTGTGTTCTGTCTTAAATTTTCCACATTCAAGTGTTTATAGGTTTTGTGGTGTACAACTGCATGTGTGGAAAAAAAAGTCACATAAGCCTTTTGTGTCTCCAGATGAAGCTGCAAGTAAATCTGAGAAATTGCCTCCTGTGATGTCACTCTGTGGCAAAGTTGCATTGTGGGTAATGTAAGCAGCATGTTTTGAAAAGCTGTCACTGGTCTGGCATTACACTTCTCTAACATTGTTGGACTCGTTATGGACAGTTTGAAAACAAATGATCAAAATTAATACAGCAGAGCCAGATGTGTCAACCTTCTTTACCCACAATGCAACTAGGCTACTGAGCGACATCATTGGAGGCAGTTAATCAGTTTACATGCAGCTTCCTCTGGAGCCACAAAAGGCTTTAGACTACTTTTTTCACATATTCAGTAGAACTCCCCAAGACCTGTAAACACACTTTCATGTGTAAAATTGGTGGAGTTACCCTTTAATAATTCTTGTTTTGTGACTGTTGCTTTCATTAAGATGTCTTGTTGTCTTTGGGCTATAAATTATATCACTGTATAGGTTTCAGAACATCTGGACTGCAGTTGAAAATCAGCTAACACCGACACATTTACATATGTTGTCCTCATAAATGATCACATTCAATTAAAAACCCTCCTCGTACAAGAGCTTTTCTTTAGGGCAGCAATCGTGCTGGTGACACTGCAGCATATTTTCTGACTATTCATTGTCTGAGAAGTGCGCAGTTCTTTACAAATGATGGACATGTGACGAGTGGCTGCAAATAGATATTGCTTCATTCTTTAAAAGGGCATGAGAAAATGTTGGGAACCACTGATCTATACGACACATAGTTTGTGCTTTGAAGGACCAAAATACCAAATATGCTTTTCATTCTTTCCCTTTCCTTCTGTGTGTTGCATAGGATATTTTGCATGTAAAAGGTCTCGGACGTTATAATAGCCCAAAGTCTGCACCAACAGAAAAAAAACTGCATTAAAGATTTCAGTGTAAAATGTGAGTGTATGTTGGATATTCAGCCACAGAAACACTGGAGTAAACTGATCAGAAGCAGCGATAAAGCAGCAGTCAGCAGCTTCGCTCTGATCCCCTGTCTTTGACCTCCACAGCTCCCTGTGACTTACACTCTCATGTAGCGCCGCACGTCACTAGGAAGCCCCGCCTTGTTGAAGGTGAAGTCCTCTGACATCATCGTGATGGACAGGTGAGGTCTCCAGTGGGACACAGGACTGGGCCTCTGATGGAGCCACAAAAAGGATTTATTTGCTGCAGGGCCACATGTCTAGCTGTGCTCTATAGATGACACGCGGGCTGAAATATGAGAGGACTCTGACGGATACTGAATTACATTTTACCTTCTGCGTGTCTCTCTGCCCCTCAGTGTGTGTGGGAGCGATGTAGGTGGTGAGCTGAGCTACGTGGTGGACTTCTCTGCTGTCCTCCAGAGGTGAAACACCGACTTTGTGAACGTACACGACCGCGTACAGAGTGCCGTTGGCCCGAGTCTCCTGCGGCAGAGAGACATTCACCTGCCTAGAAGGAGAGAGATAGAGAGAGAGAGAGAGAGAGAGAGAGAGAGAGAGAGAGAGAGAGAGAGAGAGAGGTGTAAGTTGAGGAAAGGCAGCAAGTCTCATGGGCTAATCAGTGTTTTTGCTCTGATTAATAAAAAGTTAATGTTTGTTCAATGGTACCTAAAAAATCTCTACGTCTACAACAAGTCAGCAGCATGTCAAACCCACCTCTCATATGTGGAGTGAGGGTCAAATGGGTCTATTTTCAGAGCAAGGTTGAGTTGGCTGTTGTCTGGCTCGAGGCAAGTGAAGACACTCAGCTGGATAAAACCGAAAGAGGAGAAGAGAAGAGATTCAAAGCAGTCTTTCTATTTTTAGAAAAAGCCAGTTACAAACTGAGACCCAGCTACAGAAATGGAACAGAAAAAATTCGACTTTTTTGTCAAAAACATGTACATTACGCTTATTCAAGTGACTGAACTGACCTCAAACTAATACTTGCAATTACCTATGTGTGCTGTGTGCATTACAAACAGGTTTTTATCTTGATAATGAAATAAATAACCACAAAACTCATTCAATCTGAATAACTTTAACAAAACTCAAATGCATGGCCTTACTTGACCGCCTGCTTTGCAAAAAACACATGATTTGCTTTGGACTTTATGCTGAGCTTTACTGGCTATAACATAGAGAAAGCAGGGGCAGTTTGTCAACTAAATAATCAGACCCCATGCAATAGTGTCCCACAGAGATGCAGTATCCCTCATTAGTCTATTTTCCAAAAGGACTAAGGGATCAGAAACAAAGGCCTGTGCTAACCAGTAGTCTAGGTCTCGCTGTCAGATAGGAGGCGATGCATGTCTCTCCTCTGCCTCGATCGCAGGGTTTGGTGTTGAGGAATCCGTAGAGCAGCCACACGGTGTGCAGCATATAAACCACAAAGACTCCGAGCAGCAGCTTAGCGATGGAGCTCCGTTTGGCGCCGCTCTCCGCGGGTTTAGTATAACACGACGGGAACATGGCAGACGCTGTCAACAACGACACAATAACATTAGTTATAAAAATTAAAAAAAAATGGACGTGGTCCGGTCTGAGGACGGAATTGTGTATAATCGGATACGGCGTCAACACGATGAAATCCCCACGCTTCCTCCGCGCCGCAGCATCCTTCCGGTTCTCTGCATCCAGCGGAGAGACGCTGATGCGGCTGCGACTGCGCCTGCGCCGACATCACCGACCCTGAAGCTACAGCATCGAGCCCAGCGGGTTGGCCCGTTGCTGCGATACGTCTATGTCGCCGCCATATTGGATGTGGTGACATGTGAACTAGTACTAGCCAGTAGAGTAAACTTTATAAAGCGCCCTTCTACAAAGTGATGTAAGTTAATGCCTCTCATTTACACATTCACACACGTAAGGATATATTCGGGAAACAGATAGGAACCAAAAACAACGCCTGTAACGTTCTCTGATGATTATAAACTACTCCTTATATGTTAAGTATACAGCTGAGCACCAAACCCATGTATGTATTTTTCTAATGCTTTTATGAGTGTTTACAGCTGCCAATGTATCTACTGCTGTTACCGTGATGATAAATGACAGTTACATATTGAATCTGTGTCAATAGTATCCAAAACGAATAAACTCTATTTACAGTATTTCTACCTTTGACCTTATGTCAAATCAATCCCTGCATAGGTTAGCTCATCAATGTCTTTGCATCTTCTTCCTGGTGTCTTAATCTGCCACACAGGTACAAATTTGGTTACATTTCACTGCAGCAGTGTGGAGAAATCTCACCTCAAAATCACATCCAAATTGAATACATTCTAGATTATTCTGACCTTTGACCTCTATGTTTGTATGTACATGAATGAGCTCATAGTTTTCTGATTGAGAAAAGGACAGATAATTAAATAAAAAGAAAAAAGAAAGAAAAACATTAGCTCCAAAACTACTACTAACACACTTAATTTGACGCACAGTCTCATGATTTAAACTTGCCATGAATACTTGTATTTAATTTATGTCATGTATAACCCTTAAACATCTTTTCATTTTAAATCTACGCCGAGCTTTGCAGTCCGAGTGATCCTCTCTACTCGAGACGATCTTCGGCAGCCGGCGCTTGTCACCGCGTTGCATTATGGTCCAGTGCAGCGTTCTTGCCTGCTGTCCTCCTGTTTGCTGGCACCCTCCATCATGCTAGCCTGAGCAACAACAACCTGTGTTCGGACTGAATATACAGCCCGATATGTTGATTCAGGACGGTCTGTGGTTAGCGGCAGGTAACTGAACAGTGTCAGCTGCGTCTTCGTTTACTGTCACGACGAATATTAAACGGATAATGACCACGAGCACAAGCTGTCCCTGGTAGCATCAGCTAAAATAAGTAGCACAACATGGAGAGCTGCACAGCAGTCTTGAAAACACTGTAAGGAAAGTTAGTAAACAGCCGAGCTAAGGTGACATATTGCTAGCTGTATAGTAGAACTGGATAACCAATATTTTCTTATGATCTAACTGTTTTGTACATGTTTCCTTACCTGCCGTCGCTACTTGAGGATCTGGACTGTCTCCTAGTTAACAAACTGTCAGAAAACTCGAGGAAACCGAAGGACCCCTGATGGGATGATCATGAAGGATTATACAATCTTTTTATGCCACTAATATATCCCCTGATTTCGTTTCCTATGGAGGCTAAAGGTTGCCTTCCTGCCATGGTATGCTTTATGATCTCCTTCTTGCAGCAGTGGTGAATATCAGCCCTCCAAATCCAGTATGCCAGTGTGTGTGAAGGCTGTGTGTTGAGGTGGTGTGGAAATGAAGCTACACAGGGTGCTGCTGACAGGCAGTATGAACTGCACTGGGATGTATCTGCCATTTACCGGGAACTTTTATTTAAAGCGCCTTTTCAGTTCTGTTAGTCCTCTTTTCTCAAGAATGGGTGGCACCCGAGCTGTCATCCTCAGTAGTGCACGTCCAGCACTCTTCCCACTGAAGGACATTGTTTCACATGGAAATAGGAAACTTGTATTGTACAGCAGGAACTACAGTGAGTTCTGCTGTCAGACACTGCCTGTGTCTGGATGTCAACCCAGAAGATCTCAGTCTGCTGCGTTGAGGAAGAAGTACCTGCTGCATGGAGGTCCAACATGGCCCGGTGAGAGTGACAGACAGAACAACCATTTATTTTTTCTAGATATTTTCAGCTGTTACACGGTTCCCTTTGACAGTCTTTAATTAGTGATGACGAAACCGCAATTCAATACATTGGCAGGGTAATATTATCAACCTATACTGGATTATCACACAGATATATTAATATTGGCATATGATTCATGTGGATAAGTTTCCAGAATGTGTTGAATGTGTATCCAGAGGTGATAGGCACAGTTTTTTTGTTTTTTTTTACTATAGTTTGTTGAATGTATAGTTTATCTAACCCTAATCAGACAGAGTACTGGCAAGTTTATTCCTGGACAGTAAAACTCCCTCCAATTACATCTCTTAGTCACATGTTTTATGTCTCATTAAGGGGACGTTATGTAAAAATTTCGGTTGAAAACATACAAAACTGTAATTTTCAACAGGATATGAAGAAATCTTTTGTCTTGGAAAGCATATTTAGCATGTGAACCAGCAAACCCCAGCCCACCCCAGCCCACCCCTGTCCAAATATCCTGCTTTGGAGTGGTGTTAACACTCAGAATTTCCTGGTGTGCATCGAACTCCCAGTCTGGCTACGTGGCCTACCAAAAAAAACAACAACAGTAATTTAATGTTGATATACTATTCATCCCTGTGATGTCACTCTGTGGCAAAGCTGCATTGTGGGTAATGTACGTGGCACATATTGAAAAAGCTGTCACTGGTCTTGCATTTCACTCCTCTAACACAGTGGCACATTGGACTCATTATGGACAGTTTTGATAACGAATGATCAAAATCGACACTAGATTATAGTGCAGAACAATATGTTGCATGTTTCTTTATGTTCTGGTCAGATAATGTATACTGTATTTCTGATGGTGAGTGTCGAGCAACTAAAATATCTCTGTTATGGTAACAGTAATTACAGGTCACGTATTTTGATATTTTACTGCTGATGTAGTCAAAGAAACACAAATTAACAAATCCCTTTTGTTCTTTAGTTGCAATGATTCAGCTTTAAGTAGTTTCCTTTACATGTGGTTTGACTTTTCTTTGCCTGTTTTTTTAACAGCGTCCTTCATCCGCCGCAGAGTGACAGACGCCTCGGTTTCCAGTGTGCCTCCAGCTTTTGTAGTGGTAAGAGATGCACCAAGGTCAGCAACAGGCATTTCAGTGGTCACTAAACAGTAGTAACCACTATTAAATCTCATTCAGTTAGTGTACTTAATGGCAAGATGCTTTTAAAGAAACTGATATAGACTGATTTTACATTTCATGTCAGCTGGATATAATTTGTGTTTCCAACAAGTCTTGAAATCATCTACCAATCTACTGTTGTAAATGTTATATGTATTAGAATACACTGAAAATGTTGTTTGTTTGAATTAATTACTTTCTTGTTCATTTATTCCACAGATGAAGTTTGACCAGGAGGGAAATGTGACAACATTTGGTAAGTCTTGGGGAAAACATCATATTTCTTAAATTGCTTGCCTGTCTTCTTTATTTGAGGGGCAAAAATCAAGGTTGTTAAATGAAAGCAGTAAATAAGATATGTGAAATAGCTTCTACTTTGCTCTTCTTACTTGTGTGATTTTTACCCTCACAGAGAAGAAAAAAACAGAGCTGTGTCAGGAGCTCAGTCTCCAGGCCCGAGACCTTCGCTTTCAGCACAGTACCAGCCTCACTGCAAGAAACAACTGCATTATCATACGGATGGAGGTGCGTTCTCGTTCTCTCTTATAAGCACACTGTGAGAGTGATGAGATATTTTTGCTCCTAACCAAATCTACCTCCTCCATAACATGAGAGTATTTTGTGATCATAACTCTAAACCAAATAAAAAAACTTCATAACACAGTTTTTCCTTCATGACCACCAGTATTCTAATAATACTGAATGACTGTTGATTTAAAACCTACTGGTAATCCAGTGCTCATTACAACTCAAACTCAAACTTTAAATCAGAGATATTCGGCCTGTTTGTAAAAAAAGACACGCCATGCCCAAGTAATTATTTAATTCACAGATTTCTTACCATAATTTAAACAAATAAGGCTGCATAGGGATTTAGAACAGAAAAAAACATATTAAAGCTGAATTACGACTGAACTAAAGCTCAACACATGAAGCTGACTTTTAGTGAACATTAGTTGAAGGCACATTCTTTAGCCTGTGCAACGGTTGACTGTCCACCAGAGGGCGTGTTGGTGATGGTGTAGTGGAAGAAGCAGTAGTCTTCACTGCTCATCTTTTTACACAATCTAGTAGCTTGGTCTGGTTGAGTCAGATCTTGTTTGGTCTCCACCATCATTACAGTGAGGTGGCCACACTCTTGATCACACCTGATGGTGAGTGAGAGAAGATGGTCACTTCAAGAAATATAATGTGTGCTTGGAAATCATATATATGTATTTCTGCTCTGTTATTGATAGAATATGTACTGTAAACATTTTATGAAATCTGTGTTAACTGCTATGAGTTTGCAAATCAGAAATATGACAAAGCAGTAAATATATATGTAATGATAGTAATAAAGTAGCTGTAAAGTCAAAATACCATTAAGTTGGTAATTTCAAGACGGTCCGAAACTTACAAAGAAGGAGGGAGCTTTAAAAAAGAAGTTATTTTCTTCTTGTTTTTGCTTTGGGTGAGGGTCTTTAGTGATTTAAAGTAATTTCTCCAGAGAGCATGTCATCAGTCGTCACCCAACAGCAACTCCCTCCGACCTGAGCTCTATTCTGCAAAATTACATTAAGTGCTCTCACTTTCTGTAAATAAAATGTGTCAGAAATCCTCACCTGTCCTTCTTTGGACCTGTCCCAAATGCCCGGCACTCCACACACGCCACGTGTTGCTGACATATTCCCACACAACTAGGGCAGTCCTCACAGGTTGGGCCTGCGTACGGTGGCTCACATTTACATATCCCGCACTGACAGGTCCCTCTGCCGTTACACACCATCTGGTTGCTTGCCATGCAGGAAGCAGTTTCCATGGAGCAGCTGCAGTCTTCGTCAGTCCAGCTGTCATCACAAATGCACTGTCCACACATGCACCTTCCGTGGCCTCCACATATTCTGGTCGATAAAACATTGCAGTCTTTTAAATACAAATTCTGTAGTTAAATTGAGTATAAAGCAGAAAGGAGCGGAAAGTGCTCTCTAAGTATCACATCTTATACCTGTTGTTGTAGTACAGACAGTCAAAGTTGCTGCACTCGCAGAATCGTCCGCTGTATCTATCTTTCGAGTTTTCTCGGTTCTGGCACTGACATTGGTTCATTATGCACTCCCCCCTACCACTGCACACAGGGGCATGCGGGCCTGAACGACAGCCATAATCATTTGGTGGAGAAACTGAACCATCGTGCAACTGGCACTGGAGTCCAAAGTAAGGCTCGGAGCATTCACACTGGCCACATACCAGAGCCCCATGGCCACTGCAGCTGGGGCTGTTTTCCTCACGGTTTCTCGTACGGTGACACTGACCTGAGGAAACACATTGTATTTTATTGACCAGTAAAATAATACATTTAAAACATCCAAACAATGCTCCTAAAACCTTTATAATATCAGCATATCCCATGTCTCAATCAAAAAATGCTACTTTCAAAATAAGCCTTAATTTAGAATATCAAAATGGAATTTGGTGTTTACATGACTTATATCAGATTTGGAATGATTTGATATTTAGAAAAATAGTGGGGTATTAGTGGCAACATCGTAATTTTCTCGGCATGGTTCTGAAGTTGTACTCACACTCCAAAGTTATCTCTAACTTCACACTCATTGAAAAGCCTCTGGGTGTGATCTGGACAGACCAGGGCCCAGTCCTGTTCTGCATCTGGCTTGAGTCGTCACTCTCACTGGGACACTGGGCAGCCTCGACATCCACCTAGAGAGAAGAGCTTTTATTTGTTATGGTCAGTTGTAATACCTGATATCCTTATCATGTCATCTTAATTCTGCTGACCTGCACAACCAGGGGGTTTCCATTCATGATGCTATCGAATGTGATGTTGAGTCCCGCTGGCACAGGGCTGGTGTCCATAGTCAGCTCTGTGATGGGCTGATCTGTAGGCATGGTGATAATGAGAGGGAAGGATTGGCTCACACCTGGCCTCAAACGGAGGGAGAGCTCCTGGGGCTGGAGGAACGGAGTCTGAGCCTTCGCTTGCTCGGTGCTGCAGGAGTTTATACGCAAGAAGAAGAAGATCTATGCCTTAGAGGTCATTGTGGTTTTGAGCAAATTATGACTCTAATGTAGCACCAGTATCATATTAGTTTGTGGTGATTTGATGCCTGTGCAGCACTCCCCCATGGTGTTTTAAGTTGATAAGACAGGTAAATGTCATAGTTGATCCTCAAACCAGGATACTAACCTGCTGTCATTCTTGGCAACCTGCACGTCACCCCGAGGGTTGTATATATCACCTTTATGGCAGCCTGCTCTGAGCAGCCCCTTCAAGGTGTGACAGCGGATGTTAAATTGAGGAGCGGTGCACCAGGCACACGCAGGGCCAGACTGGATGCACTCGTTGCAGGTGGAGGCAGATCTTCGACAAGGTTCTCTGGCCCCAATGGGACACAACAGAACCAGCAGCAGGGTGAGACAGATCAACTTCACAGCCATCCTGCAGTTAGAATAGAATAAAGCCATTTTAATTCGACAAAGGACGCAGGAACAGTTGTTCATGATAAATGGACAAACCGTTTGTAGGTCAACTTTCTCAAAATCATCGTTTTTGTTCAATTCTTTTCTTCTACAAGCTGAATTGTGCAGATGAAATGAGTCAGGCAAGATTTAATTTCATCACATTTAAAGGCAATCTAAAATTTTGAGATGCGACTCTGCTTTTAATTTGTTTATTTTGGGTTTCATTTACAATTGATGTAAACACTTAAAATCAAACTATATACCTACTCATCTCTTTCCTGGCAAGGGAAGAAGTCATTGAAACTATATCTGTATTTAAAATTGGAAAGGATTGAAATCTACCATAACAGCTAGAGAGACAAACAAATATACAAACCTCAGCAGAACGGTGACAGTTGCAAAAAGTAGCATAACATACTGCATACATACTGTGCTTATTCCTTTAGTTCTGTAATTGATATGGGGCTGCAACAGCTACTTTGATTGCTGATTATTTTCAAAATTAATCTATGAGTTGTTTGGTTGGTGAAATGTCAGAAAGTTGTGCAAAATGTGGATCAGTGTTTCCCAAAGCCCAAGATGGCATCCTCAAATGTCTTGTTTTGTCTACTGTCATAGAGGAGTTAAGAAACCTTTAAATATTTACATTAAATAGGCTGGCTCAGAGAATTGCAACAATTGTTTTTCCTTCTCTCAAACTGATTATTAGTTCAACAGCTGATAGATTAACCCATAACTGTTGCAGCTCAAAGATATTGCAAATCAAAACAAAGAAACATAGCAGTGTTGGTACTTCACCTGAACTGTTGAAAGATTTTCTCCTGCAGCCGAGTCTGTCTGTCTTAGCTTGCTGTGACACACTGACAGGCTTCAGTCATGAAATGGCTAGGTGTGAATGCTGCCTGAGACCCGAGATGCATGAATCTGATCACTGATCCTGATTGGTGCGTCTGCTTTGGGTATCTAACTGTGACTCTGTGACAGCACGAGTTCACAACAAGAGTTTTCATTGGTCTGGCCTCTCACCGCAAATATTTACAGATCAGAGTCAACTATTGGGACTGCAGTCATATGAGTCATAGTTCTGCAAGCACAAAAGTTTGAATCAAAATGTTCTGTATTTCCGATATATTTCAGTTTTTTCTATATGTCGCTTGTCCCTCTGATTCTCCACAGTCTTTGAAAGCCATCGTGACCCCGGAGCACTTGTTAGTGTTGGATTTCCGTGGTCTTGGATTGGAGCGTTGGTTGGTACTGGACCTGGCCCCTCAGCTAGCATCACACACACACTCTCTGCCCTTTGAGTTCAGAGCACTGGAGGCCATACTGCAGCACAAGGTGATTGATTACAGAAGCTCTGTGTGTCTGTGTATTTAAGCATCTAACAGATAAAATCTGTCTGTAAATTGAACATGCAGTATGTAAGACTCTGTTCTGAGATAAGGTGAAGTGTGCTAGTCCATATATGTATCTCCATGTATCCGTGTCAACAGGTAAACAATCTACAAGCTCGGCTGAATGATGTAGAACCGTCGATATTGGACACATTGGAATCCCTTGTGGATCCTAAAATCCTTTCTGCAGATAGAAGTAAACTACATATACTACTGCAGAACAGCAAGAGGTAAAGCACACAAACATAATACATTGATATAGCTTGTAAATGCTCTTATAAGTGAGGGGAGGACAGTGCAATGGATTTCTGTATTATGGGTATAAGGAACTGGGTCAGGGTCTCTGGAACAGGACTAGTTTTAATCAGTCAACCCCTTTAAAATAGTCCCTCACTTTTGATGATGATGATCAACATGGCTGCATACATTTTCACAATCTGTATAATGTTGAGTCTGTCTCCCCGTTCTACTCTTGTTTCTTGTGCCTCACAGCTTATCAGAATTGGAGACGGATGTCAAAGTTTTTAAGGATTCCTTGCTGAAGATTTTGGACGAGGATGAGATCATTGAAGAACTCTGTCTGACCAAGTGGACCGACCCAAGAGTTTTGTATGTCACATTTTCACTTACATGAATGCTAAAAGCAGTTATCTTAAAAGCTTCCCAGTCAGTGGCTGCAATTAAAGATAAGAAAGGATAGGATCGTATTGATATATAAGGTGTCGATCTGTTTCCCCCTTTAAATGTTGTTTTTTCTCCCCTTCAGATACTGTTTATCTTTACCGTTGTCCTTATTGGATCAGGTTAGGGCTTAGGTTAGGTCAGTCAGGGTCTAAAGGCTAAACAAAGTGGTCTTGTGATCGGAGTGCAGCTGGTTCAGTCCCCTGCACCAACAGGATAAATCTGGGTGGGGAGAGTTTGCCCATCCCTCATTACCACCAGTAAAGTGCCCATGAACATGGCCTTTAACATCAACTGCTTATTAAATTTTGGGATATTTTAAGATTAATTGTTTAACTGACCAGGGTTGATACTTTTTCACAACAAAAATCTCTCCTGTATTTTAACATTAGGTATTAAAATTGTCCTTTTTGTCCCATTTTGTCATTTTTTGTTCTACAGAAATATGCAGGTGTATTCCCCATATTTATATTGAAAGAAAAAATGTTATGTTAAAATGGTCATGCTGGTACTGAAAGTTTTGGTAACAACCAGGCCTTTCCCAAAACAGCAAATGAACATTTGTCTGTCTGTCTGTCTGTCTGTGATTCCAGTGAGGAGAGCAGTTTGGGTATTGACCACGCTGAGGAGATGGAACTGTTACTGGAGAATTACTATATGCAGGTAGGGCTAGCCAAGATTCTGATATACTGTAAAATTATTCACTTTTCCACTGAATCTGTTGAAGCAGAATTATGGCTGAAGGACATTTTCAAACTGATCTGTACATTAAGACCTAAAAATGTTCATGTAACACCTTGTTGATCTTTGGGTGAACAATACGACCTTATATCTTGTAATTGTGGTGTTGGTGTCCCTCTTTATTTATTAGTTGTTTTCAATATAAAAAGCAGTAAAGCTCAATGCCAAATATCATTTCATAAAATGCAGAGTGAGGGCAGTGTTTAAGGTGTTGGTTGTTCACACAATGACTGCGAACTGGTCCGTACAGGCTGAGGAGCTGGGCAACAAAGCCAGAGAGCTGAGAGGGCTGATAGACGACTCTGAGAGCGTCATCTTCATCAATCTGGACAGGTACACACACTCTGATTATAAGATGTAGAAATGGAGCTCTCATTTTAAAGTTGAGCATGCAGTCACATTTAATAAACCACATTGTAATTTTTTGGTAAATATTTTTTGCTGTTCAGAATGACTTTTCATAAAAGTTGTGTTTTGCATTTTACAGGATTGAGTTTTCAGCTGCTTTGATCTAATTGTAGCTCACAATCTGTGTCAAATTTCTTTCTTGTGCTCTGAAGAAAGGACTCAGAGAAAATGGTTAAAGCATGTTCCTTCTGTTGTCTCACAGCAATATTCAGGTGTCCATATGTTCATTGAAAACACACTGCTGTTATTATTCCTCATTTTCATCATTAAATGATCTCTTGCTAATGTACTTTCAATGTAAGAGATGGAAGGACAAAACACACTTCTGTCTTTTTGTGCAAAAATTGATTTAAAACAAATGTCTTCCTCCACACTCTATTTATAGAATAGACTGCTTTGTTTTGTTTTTCTGTGAATGTATCATACAAAGAATCAAACCTAGTTTTGTTTTTTAAGCCCCCCAAAATAAAAAATGAATTTACCTTGGAAACGATAACAGCAAGAAGATAAATTGTGAATGTATTCTTTAAGTCGACATATAGAATGCATTTAAAGTCCTTTTAAATCACACTGACTTGCTGGCTTCACATGTACTGTCTGTTTTTATTTGTTCTAGCCACCGTAATGTGATGATGCGCCTCAATCTGCAGCTGACGATGGGCTCCTTCTCTCTAACCTTATTTGGTCTGATTGGGGTAGCCTTTGGAATGAATTTGACGTCGTCCTTTGAAGAGGTGAGGCAGATTTCTTCTTAAGATTCGTATCATGAGATGGAAGTCAAATGCGAGGATTTTTTGCTTGTCTTGATTTTGTATTGTTGTAAGCCTTGACACTTTACCAGTGTATTATCAAATGTTTCAATTAATTAACCTTTTGTATGTTATACCCACATACTGTGCATTTATGTGTTTGCCTATTCACGTTTGTCACCAGGACCCGCGTGTTTTCTGGCTGGTAACCGGCTTCATGTTCTTGGGCAGTGGGATGATATGGAGGCGACTGCTGTCATTTCTGGGGCGACATCTTGAGCCATCGATACCCACACTAGTAATACAAACACACACACACACACACACACGTACATTAGCCTCTCACCATTTTGTTTTTCATTAGATGCTTTATATAACAGTCTATTCCTTTTACTATGTCACCTCGCTTAGTGAATATAAATATTTCACCTCTAAATATTGATGTATAAAAGCCATCCTTACCCCATATTGCCTTTTTAAATGACAAAACAAATGTTATTTTGTAATACCAGATCAGTAACTAACTGTCATTCCTCCTGTTTGTGATACAGATCCCTCCAGTCTGGAAGAGGAATCTGAAAACGTCAGACATCAAAGCAGGAGTTCGATGATGTTCTACCTCTGCTCTGTAAAATGAGACTATGCAGCTTTAAAACCCTGGACCTCCTGAGATCTCTGCAAAGGCTGGAGATTTGTATTTTTTTAACATACCTCATTTTTTCAACCCCCCCCCCCCCCGTGCCTACAGCAGAGTTTAAGACTGGATCCAAATACCTGGACACTCTATGTGTGTCTCGATCATTGTACTTCTCATACTGTGTTGGGGTTATTCCAGATACTTTGGGTCATATCTTCATGTATGTGGATAAAACCTATGGGCACAGAGTATTGCTATGTTGACACTGGTTTTTGAGCAGTGGGTGGATGCATGGGAGAGTTAGAACTGAAACGGATAACAAAATAGTTTACTGCCCACATGCAGTTGAACATCCTCTCATTTCATAGGTGAAAATAGTGTTAGAAGTACTAAATTCTGTTAATTTAATTTAAATGTGAATCAAATTAATGTTTAGAGTCTGTTGTTACAGTTTAAAAAGTGTTATTTCCTCTATGATTCATATTTAAAGCTGCATTTCCAGCCAAAGTACCTGAAACTTCTAGTCCCAGGAACTACCTTTCATGGAACTAAAAGGTTCCCTCAGTACTCTGAAAAAAGGGTGTTATTATCAGAAGATAATCAGGTATTTGATGCAATTGTCAACATAAACGGAGTAGTGGCTGAGCTGCATCAGCCACTTTTCCTCATTCTCAAAATTATGTAACACCAGTTTGTTTGTTTTTTTCTTGATATTGTGTGTCACATTGTTGCCATGACTGTCTCAAATTGACATTTGTCCGAGAAATAAAGGGTCATAACACATGATAAACTTTAGGAAGTGTGACTGCAAGCTGACCTTTTCCCACTTCTGTTTGCATTGTTTCAACTGGTCTAAGCCAAACTATTTGAAAGAACTGCCTTAAAGGAACTGTGTATTTCCCCAAGTCCTTCATATTTTGATTGTTGTGCCTCTGTGTTTATATTTAATACTATAAAAAATGTCAGCGTTCTTAGAATTTATCATGTTTTGTTTTTATTAGCTACATTGAATCACAGTAGATCTAATCAAAACACACTCTTCAAACCTATTTCAAGGCAACAGTTACAGTTTATAAGGGGATAGAAAGTTACAGTGTCAAACAAATCCTAATTCCATCCATTAAACAAGTTAACAAGATAAAAATTAAATAAACATAGTCACTGTAGTGTGATAAAAATAAATAGAGCGTAAACAGCAATGGATTTTCAGATTCCAGATCATCTGTGTTTAATAGTATTTGTCTCTTGTGCGATGTGGACTTTTTGAATAAGCCTTGCTGAGTCAAATTTAGTTTTAAACATCACAAGCAATTAATAAAAGTGACCTAAGTGGTTTGACTGAAACTAATAGCAGATGTCGAATAAAACGGCAGAGAAAATTCACATTTTCTCTGATGGATAAGGAATATTTAACCCTCCAATAGTTTGTAACAGAAAAAAAAACTCTTCATTGTAAATGATTTTGGTACAAACAAATGTCATAACCATTCTTGTGCACAAGAGGGAGTCATATCTACAGTTTAAAGTTCAGATAGCAGATGCTTCTCTTCACACTTAAGTGCCAGCGCACCCTGGTTCGTCCCTTATCTCAGCTATAAATTGGGCACATTATGAACAGTATGAGGTATTAAAAAATGTGTTGAATTGTATTTTTTGAAAATTATTTCTTTCTTTGATTTTGTCATACTACAGAGCTATAAAACACTGCTCTTTATAGGTCATTAGTTGCTAGTACTCAAAATGTACTCACTTACCCTTTTCCTTCAGTGAAGAACTTAAATTATCTTTTTCAGAGAAAAGGCCTAACTTCTCGCATTGCAGTAGAGCCTGGTTAGTTTTTCTTTCCCCACCACAGAGGTGTTCATAATGTAGTATGTTGAGGCACAAAAATGAGAATCAGCACTGTCATTTTATACACATATACATACTCACAATCTACATTAGTCCAACACTTGATTGGCATGCTCTAACATCCCAAAGTGTTTCAGCTATTCACCAGCCTACAATTATCACCAGGTAAAAAGTTGTTCTTAGTGGATAGTATGTTAGCCCATGGGAAACTTTATTAAAATAATAATGTAAACTTGAAAATTCCAAAATGTAATTTCAAAATTGCATTATGGTTTTCCACATATGTGTTTATTTAAAACACCAATGATCAATTCTGCATTTGCATTGCATTGGCTGTTCATAATAAGAACCAAAAATAAACTGTTTCAAGAAGTTAGATTAAGATAGTTGACTTTTAGAAGTGGATGTAAGCAGTGTGAATAAATTACTCTGAAAAACGTTTCCATCCATTAAATAGGCTCGATTTTCCCCCTCACACTCCTTAAAAGTCCATATTTATTTCCCTTCACACACGTCTGCATTTCGTGTCCATGGAAACGACGGGAACGCCCCCGGCAATATGAGCGTACCGTCTTGAATGAACGTCACGTCGTGCTGACGTCACCGCGGAGCCACGCTGCACTGCCAGTCCAAACAACTTTTCCAGAGGAACTCCACATCACAACGCTACCAGGAGCCGACCGTCGAAGTGCCGAGATTTAACGAAAGTAGTCCGAAAACAACAGCGAAAGACGCATCGAGGAATACGCGGAACGTCCTCATTCAGCCTTTGAGTGTGTAGAATTTAGTTTGTTTTCACTCTTTACATTTTTTTTTTTTTTTTTTTTTACAACTGCCGTTTTTCTTCTCTGGAAGTTAAGATGAGGAATCTGCGGTTGTTGTTCCTCGTCGGGTTGGCGACTGGGTTTATCAGTGAAAAAGTAAGTAGCCTTAATTGCTGTTAATGTTAAATGTCAAATTAATGTCGCTATGTAAAGCCTTAATAGTTGTTTGACGCGATAGTATTGACTTTCTGCCCTTCTGGTATTCCTAGAAAAAGGCACTAATTCGCCGTCGAGATATGTTTAGAAAATGCAAACTTCCATAACGTTCGGTTTTGTTCAGTTGTTCGTTCTTTTTGTTTGTGCCCCGCATTAATCAATGGAGAAATGTTTTAAATGCCTTTAACTTGATGTTATGCAGCATTTGCTTGTTCATTTCTCTAGCATACCTTCCCTAATTGGTCCACCTGGTCGTCTTATGCAAAGTGTGGACAGAAAATGAAAATAGGCGAAGCAGTTGTGTGTTTTTTTAAGCATAATTAAATGTTATCTTCCAGGAAACAACAGCATTTACATCAGAGATACGCTATTGTGCGGACTAGTGCTGATTTACTGATATTCACCCACAGTCGAGCCAAGTTCAGGCGTCCAGTTGGTGTCAAGTTCACACAGGGCCAAAGTCTGTTCAGCCTCTGGATCACAACTGTGACATTTAAACCCAAACCTCCGGACCTGGCCTGGATTTCTCTCCCACACGGGGCTTGGGTCAAGTTTTAGAATGTCAGTATTTGCTAAATGAAATTTTGTAAGAGAAATGGATGAATATTTAACTAAGTTTAAAAAAAAAACGCATACTAAGAATGTCAAAATCTTTCTGCCTGACCCGACAAGTCACAAATTAGACTAATTTCTCTCTGTATTTCCCCTTCCCTGTGTGTGTGTGTGTATGTGTGTGTGTGTGTGTGTATGTGTGTTTGTTGTAAAGCTGGAAAACACCTGGAAATGACAGGCCAAAGCTGAGCTCTGTACATTGTCACAAGTGCAAAAATATCCCAGTTGGATGATTTATTGACTGTAAAAATCCCAAATGCTAGGCCAGGGAACGTCGCCACCTCTCCAGAAATGCATGATATTTATGATTTATGGGCTGTATATTGTGAAAGGGAGAGAGCTGAAATCCGAGCCCTTACTGTTGGATACATGTAGCTGGAACTGACAAGGCAGCAAATATTGGCTAAATATTGAAAGAGCCGTGGAGACGAAGAGGAAATTCTAATGTGATTTATTCCCCTCTGAAGGCCACATGAGTTTTAATCTGAGAACATCATGTTTTATAAGCAAAAAATAACTTTTTAGCTGCTAAAATTGTACTTTTGTCATCATTTCTCTGTGTCATACACTGTTCCACACATCCACTGATTCCCCTTTACTTCATACCACTAATACACAGACTGTAGTCCTAAATTGCTGGGCGTGATGGGTTACGGCATATATTCAAACTGTCTCTTTCTCTGAGTGTGGCTGTTGAATTACTGGTTAGTCAGTCGGTGATGTTGCATCCATCTCAAAAATGTTTGAAGCTAGCTCTCTGCCTGTGACACTTTGTGAGCCGGTAGTGGTGTCATTTTCTGGATGGATGACTCACAGTGAGTCCCGCTGGGCTAGTCCAGACAGGCACATAACTGCGTGGGATGCACGCAGTTTTCAAGAGTAGACAGGAGGAAGAGTTTGACCCCTGGGCTCATTTAAATGATTACTTGTGATAGTGCTCCTGATTTTAACACATGACCCACAGGATCAAATCACAATAAAAGATAAATGGTAATCCATGATAGGGGTTGACACGTCCAGCTGTGAGGGATTTGTATACAGTGTGGTCTACCTCAAGTTTCATGTGCTCCCAGTTTAAGAGTAGCTTGGTATTAGTCACAGCATATTAGTCACAACATAGTTTTCAACATGTAGGCACGACTGTACACATCCTGTCTGACAGCATCTGATTGGCTTCTGGACTGTTTCTGTGATATGCTTATGTGACTTGTTTGTATGTCTTACTCTCAATCTCAGCGTGTCCTTGAGGGATTTTCACACCACTGTCACCAGACCTGAATGAGTCGTAAAACCAGAGCTAACCATGTTTTTTACAGTGGGAAATACCAGTGAGGTTTTCACCACATATTGTTGATAAGGGGACTCTCTTTGCTCCACCACAGAGATTTTAATGTTACACGCCTCGTATCTTTTGCCAAAGCGCTTAGACTAGGGTCTTTAATCTGAAATCAGCAGATTCAAATTACTGTGATATCTCAATATCCTCTGTGGATGAGATAAAAGTAGATATTGTGTCACTCTCTGGCTGTTAGTTTTGCTCTCAGAAATTTGGAAACATTGTTTAAACCAGTGTCTTTCTCTGTTCAGACCTACAGAGTGGGTAACAAAAATGTAAAATATATTATTTACCCTGAATAGTCTCCTGTGTCTTTCATTGTCAAATAATCTTGCTGTTGTGAAGACTTTGGAGACTATAACTCCTTTTAAACAACTGAACAGATACATTTGACATTGAGGGGTCAGACATTTTATGAGTTGTAGCCTTGGTCAAACATACACCCCCTCAAACACAGCGTTGTGTGGCTGCTCTCTAGATGGTGATGACAGCTCTGCTGTGTACTTTTGGCTGTTGCACAACCTCACTCTTGACCCGGCTGCTCCCTTATCATCATTGACTTCCAGCTCATTGGGGAAATATTTGACCGTAATAACTTTGAATCCAGCGACACAAAAAATTGTTGATTATCAGATGTAATAATTTTCTCATACAGCTTCTTTTATTGCATGTCTCTAGTGTTTTATCATTGCAGCCAGACTGTTTCCAGAAAACTGTCTTCACTTGGACAATGCACCAGGATACCAGATGGTTATATACGGTCTGTGTGTATGTGTGTGTGAGCTATGTACATATGTATGTTTTCCAGATGTGTGTAAACTCAGAATGACTCAGTCAAGCCTTTCAGTAATGCATAACTCTTCCCAGCAAGGGGGACTGACAGAAAGTTAAAGCTGATTTTTATTTTGCCCGTGTGTTTCATTTTGGATGTTCCGATGCATGAACATGTGTTTGGGGACAGTTGAATTGAAACATAGTCGATAAGTCAGTCAATAAATCAACAGAAAATGATACTTTCTGCATTTGTCTGTGTTTCTTAGATTATGAAATTTGAGGACCTTACCGTTTTCATTTTTACTGTGAACTGAATGTGTTTGAGTTCGTAGGGATATAACAAGAAATTTCAAGCTCATCTTGAGCTTGCGTTGATATTTCACCATTTTATTTTATTGCCTAAATGTCTAATAAAAAAGAATCAGTAGATTGATCAATAATGTTGAATGAATGACGAATACTGTTTGCTGCGGCCCTTATTATATAATAATGAAATGAAATTCAACATGATAATTTATGGACTTTCATCCAATTATTTGAAAATTATTCATTATAACTTGGCATACATCCGCCACATTGTCATGTTTCTTGATAACATATCTTTATTAATGAAGTCATTGATTTCAACCATATATCCAAGCCCCACCTCACTGTGTGTGCAAGCTATTTTGTTTTAGTGCGTGTTCATGGAGGTGGTTTTGTGTTTGGCAGTCCGTCAGCTCAGCAGCACCTGAGCTCACAGTAGGACAAGTTTTTGTGGCCTTTAAAGAAAAAACAATGGATTTTCAAGTATGTACATTGTATACCTTCTACACTGGGATGCCTCTATCAGTGTAGTCATGAGCATGAGTTGCTCTATGAGCTATCAAAGACAGCAGACAACCAAGTCCAATGTTGTCCAACCTGGAGCTGTGATATTGGTACAGACAGTTCTCAGCTTAAACTCTATTTGCCCATCCACACAAAAAGGTTTAGACAGTGTTTTAGCAAAACATAGGGGGAATGCATGATGTGTATGCCTGGAGCAGCAGTTCCAGTTTTGTGCGAGCCTGTCCATTTGCTTAGTTTTGACAAGCGCAGCATCTGCTTTTGTAATCCCTGGTTGAAGACAGCAAGAATGTGAGAGCCATGTCTGCTGTTTTAGTCAGCCCTGGCATTCTAAGACTCTGGTGTCTTTTGAAAATGGATGTTAATTCTTTTCTCTTTGGCCTTTATCACCTCAATGTGAACACAACATCTGGTTTGTCTCATGATGGGTTTTCTCATGTTACATCTCAGTTGGATCAAATAAAAATCAGGTATCTCAGAAGTCACAAAGGAAATTGAACTGGATAGTCTGTCCAGAGCCTTCATCTGTAGTAGTTAATTGAGTGAGTGAGTGAGTAAGTAAGTAAATAAAGTAAGTAAGTAAAGTAAGTAAATTTCATGTTGCTGAGGGTGGGTGATATGAAGATTTTAGATGTGATCTTGAAGGTGCCCACGGTGTCCTTTTCAGGCAAATGATAGAGATTGTGGTAATTTTTGTCTTACTTCTGTTTCCAAACTTCACATCACCTCATCGATAAGCAATGAAAGCTTTGTGAACGAACCATAAAGTAATGTAGCCACCTAGATTGCTTCACTGATATGACTGATTACATCATGCACCTCTTCCTTGGGTAAAGTGTTGTGAACAAAGCAACGTGAGTTATAGCTAGAAACATGGCAGATAAGTAGTATGTAATTTCTGCCATGACGGCTAGCCATTCTGGTGGAATAAATAACCAGACTCGCATCGGATTCTGCTCTGATCAGAAAAAGAAGAGACAGAACCAGAGTCTCTACTAAGTGCTGAATTTAGTGAGAGGTTGACCTGAATTTAAACGCAGACACAACCTCAGTGTGCTGATGTTTGCTAGCTTTTGCAGAATGAAGACTACAGTAAAGTAATATAGCTGTATGGGATGAATAAATAATGGTTCCAGGTATAGGACTAAACATAAATAATTCTGCGGTCAAACTCGCTTTGCTGGTGGTGAACACACGGTTATACAACTGCCATCGCTGAAAAAAATCTGACATGACTGAGGCAAATTTTCAGAGATGAGGTAACATTTAAACGTTTTATTCCCATTAAGATTAGTCTCGTTTGCTGACTTCCCTATCCCGTGGTGATGATAGGCGACCAAGTTAAAAACGCACCATTTCCTTGAGTAAGTTTGAGGATTTTTTTGGGTTTAAACCGTTGGAAACACCACCAACCAAATTTTGTATGTATGTCTACTTAGAATTAAGCGGTTCTCATTAAAATGTGAAGAGTGTTTAGCTGCATTAGCATGCAGTTTTAGTATTTACCAGCATCAGCATAACTCAGGTTTTGTTTGTTGCTTTTTGATGACACTTTTGCCTTATTGACCAAATTTATACTACTCAAAGAGGATAGTATTGGCATGAGAAGACTGATTTGTCAAAAACAGATTCACCCCTTTCTTCCCTCTAGTTTGAATAATCATTGCACCTCCCCACACATCTTCTCCTGTGTCACCAGCACCTGTTTTATCAGAAACATACACCACTGTCCCTGTCTCTCTCCTTCCCTTCCTTTCTCCTTTCTCCCTCTTTCTCTCTCAGCACCTGTGTTAGTGGAAGCATAGTATACATACCAGACATACTTAAGGTCTCAATGGGTCGTGTGTGTGTGTGTGTGTGTGTGTGTGTGTGTGTGTGTGTGTGTGTGTGTGTGTGTGTGTGTGTGTGTGTGTGTGTGTGTGTGTGTGTGTGTGTGTGTGTGTGTGTGTGTGTGTGTGTGTGTGTGTGTGTGTGTGTGTGTGTGTGTGTGTGTGTGTGTGTGTGTGTGTGTGTGTGTTACTACCAACATCTGCTGAGCCTTTCCTCTTTTTTGTGTTGTAGACTCATTATCAGGTTGCTTTCTTCGATTCATGTGTTTTTTAAAGTCTGCCTGAGCAGTTTTTTTCACACCATTATAGCTTATTTGATTCCGCTAGTACCTCATCTCTTTGGCCTGGTTTCTTTTCTCAGACTAGATTCAGATGATGAGACAAGCAGGGTTTTGGTTTTCATCACACTCTCTTGTGTGGTGTTTGAGTAAGTGGGAGGTTTCCTGTGCTAAATCTTACATATGAAACAAGTTTTGACTTTTTCCGTGTGTGTGTGTCCACTTGTCTTTGAAGCTGCTCTATCTGTCCCTCCTCCTCATAAACACATTTCTGCTTTCTGGCTCTGTTTAACATCACAAATGACTGCCACAGCAAAAGCAATGAACACGAAACCAGCATCCATCTACTGAACACGCTACAGTATGGATAGAATACCCACTGAGGTTTAACTTGCACACGCCAGTGAACACTCTGGCATATTTGGCCCTTGTAGGTCATTGGTTGTCAGAGGTATTGTCTTTCGCCCAAACTGTAGAGAAGTTCACATGTTTTTGATTAGCGGAAGGAATTCTTCAAGTGTGAATAAAGGAGATATACGTGTCTCCTTTTCTGTCTTTGTCAGTGTTTATCGCCTGCTCTAATAGTAATGTTTATAGTTTTGTCCTTTCTTTTTCAGCTTTTTGTCTCCTCCCAGTCACCCTTCTCCCCGACAGATGACCTTTACATCGAGGGCCGAACGTCAGGTGACGTCCCTATAGATGATGAAGATGGTGATGATGGCGGCTCAGGCTCTGGATCTGGAGACTACGGTAAGGAGACCACCGCCTTGATTATGTTTGCAACTTCATAATTCTTTGTTTTAGATCTTTTAAAAATTTACACATACACAAATACATTGTGATTTTTGTTAAGGAGTATTAACTGAAAATTATAGTAATTCTTGCGAAACCTGACTCAATAAATTGAGACGCTGTGTAAAACAGTTTGTTTACAACTGATGTTCCTTTTTTTATGACTTCAACTGTCCTTACTGGCAGTTAGTTTTACAATTCTTTCTTCGTCTCAGGGCATGTTTCCTTCTCTGTTATCTACCCTTGGAGTTAAACATTTCAGACAAATGAGCAATACACAAACTGTAGACACACATGTCTGTATGTTCAGACCCAGAAGCACTCACTCACAATGCACCAGATGTTTGTCCTGAGGTGATGTCGAGTTAGGCAGGTGAGGTTTTATTGCAAGCGCGCAGATGTCAGATTACTCACTGTGGGCATATAAGTGAATCACTGACAATAAAAGCAGAGAGCAATGTGCAGTAACATTCAGTGGGATCACAATATAAGAGGAAATGAGGTTTGGCAAAATTGATTATGCTATAAATTCCTCCTGCACATTAAATGTGGTTAATTATCAACCTTAGGAATACATTTTAAACATGTATCACTGTGATACAAAAAACATGTATCTCCAAATATCAACTTTTCAGCTGAGAAAAGGGGATTGTGGTAATGCATTGTCCAATAAACCTATGAAGTTTTGTATTTAATACTTTATTAACCTTATGAAGGAAGAGAAGTTTCTCAACTCATTAATGCATATTTAATACTTCAATTTATCTAAAAAAAAATCAAAGTCAACAAAATGGATATACATGGTTTTATTTGGACTGCACCAACTTGGTGCCAAACTTCTGGCCTGAATTCAACCATTGTTCTTTGTGTTGATTGTTTCCTCCCTCTCAGCTTTCAATGACTTGTCAGAGCACGAGGAGAGACTCATGAGGTTCCTCAACTTGTCCAGGACCACTGTCTCCAAAGAAACAGTTCCAAGTCAACCACAGCCAACAGCAGACTCTCCTCACAACCCACCAACCACAGCAGCAGACAGCCAGGATCCAACCACAGTGAAGGACACAGAGAACACTCAGGACAGCAGGAATGAAGAGGTAGAATACTGCTTTTACTTTGATACAAATTTTTTATCTTAAAGTTAGAACATTTTCTCAAGTTTCCCAAGATAAATTTAGACTTACAGATGGTGTAATCAGATATTCACGGAATGTCTGGGTATGATCTCCAGACTTAAAACCAATTACACTGGTGATTTTCCAACCTCAAAGCCCTTACAAGAATACAGCCATTATATACGTTTTGACTTATGGTGAGGTGAGAGTCGTTATGAAGTGGGACTACTTCTACTTATATCTTATTTCCGCAACATACATGTAAAACTTCAAAAACTAGGAGTTTAACTAATGTATATATTTCTCCAGGCGGCAGATGTTGACCCAACAGATGACTGGTTTACACAGAGCACCACCATCATGCCTCCCAGTGAAACCACAGCATCCAAATTCAGCATAGACATCAGCATGACCAAAGAAACAGATGAAAATAACAATCTGGACAGTTGGGACGTCTCGACACCCAAAATCGGTGGAGGTGAACTCTCTGAAGAGGATAAAAATGAAATTCTGGCCATCGATGGCAGAGGCAGCAGAATGTATGAGATTGAACCTCCTGAAGAGGTGACCTCAGAGAACTTGTGGGAGAGAACAGAAGTGCTGGCAGGTAAGGACAGATTTCCACAAGGCTTTACTGCATCTTTATTGTCCACCCACGTCTGGTTTGGTGAAGCAATTCACTGAATATCTGAAGACTAAACTGATAAGGGTTTTTATGTTGTAAAATTTGCAAGTAGGTTATTATCTGTGGATATGTTTGAGATTTAATGTAGCAAAATATTCTTATTGCTAAAAATCAACTTATCTGATCTACTTAGTCTAGAATTTCATGACATTCAGTTCAGAGCCAAATAACGTTAAATATTTGCAGCAACTTTGGGAAACTGTCAAAAAAGATTTAATGTGATGCTTCCTTATGCCCTCTCCAGCGGTGATAGCATGTGGAGTGGTTGGATTCCTCTGTGCCGTTTTCCTCCTCCTCCTCCTTGCCTACCGCATGAAGAAGAAAGATGAAGGTAGCTATGACCTAGGAGACACCAAACTTTCTTCAACACAGTATCAGAAAGCACCTACCAAGGAGTTCTACGCCTGAACAGACCAATAAGGACTTAAGATGGCATCTGTCTCCTCCCAATCAGGACTGAGAATGGATCTATAAAAAACTTAAGATGATTCCTCTTTGAGTTTGAAGTCAAGCACCTCTGTTTTCCTGCAGTGCTCCTTCCAGTTTTTTTTCTCTCATCTTTTCCTCCGCTGCTCTGTCAGATCTCTATATATGTTCAGTGTTTGTGAAGAGGAGGTCATAAGAGAACAAAATACGTTCCTATCATTCCATTACAGGGAGGGGGTTAGACATTAAATACACATCCTAAATTTCAAGAAAGGGATGGCTCACTACTGAAATGGTGAAAAAGTACATTGTGCCTTTAGATCCACATTACTTCTCTAAGCTGAACCTCACAGGGCTGGATTTTGTTCTGCTTTACAGACAAAATCGATTGTCCCGTTTAGCAGAGCCACTGCCTAAAGTGACACAGCTCAGCCTAACAACACCAAGGAAGAAACATACAGTATGAATAGCCTTAATGCATTTTGAATACTGCTAATAGAAACGGTACCATATTTGGGATTAGTTTTACAAAAGGCCTACAAAAATTGTAACTCTTGTGTTTTTGATGTCAAATTTGCTTTGTTTCATTGTTACATTTCATTTTCTGTATGCTTTCTTTGCTGATTTGAAGATTTTTTGTTTTTTGAGGAATGAATATGTTTTTGTTTTTCTTCATTTGCTGTCCAGTATTGCTATGAGAGATATTGTTACTGCAGGTACATATTTTTGTTGTTTTTTTTTTTCATAGATATTTGACACTTATCGAATTGACCAAATATAAATGTGCTTTATTTGTCTATTGGAAAACTATGTTTAGTAACTTTTTTAAATGTGATAGATTATATTTCCATAAGCCATTTTTTTAAAAGAGATTTTCATTCTTTTCATTGTATTCACCAATTGGTGGCCTTAGGTAAAAGTCCCTCTACCTTGTATCTGTCCAACATTAGTCATTTTTTCAGGACTATTTTATTTGGTGACTGAGTGCAGCAGTCACGTGGACAGGATTGCTAAGGTAGAGCCAAAGCTAATGACTATAATTCAGAAACTGTGGAAGTGACCAACATTTTCTGATGACGGCCAAAGCACATTCCTTTTGGACTGTCAGCTGTATGCCGCTCCAATAGCAGGTTTCAACTTAAAGGGACAGTGACAGCATTTAGTGTTTCTTATAGTAGAGTCTGGGCTTATTCACTGAAAATAAAAAATGCAATCAATAATATTAATAATAGATGACTGTGATGTAATGCTGATAAGGCAGTGTAACTGGATTGTCCCGTATCAGGAATTTATTCACTTTTTTACAAGTTCTCTTTAATTGGTTAAAGTGCTACTCTGATTGAAAGCATGTCAGGTTTTTAACATTATGGGTCTTTAACTTAACCAAAGAAGCTTATAAAGCTTTAAAGAACATATAAAGCTTCAATAAGGAGATGGTTAACAGCAATGTCACCACGGTGGAATTCCCTTTTGATAGCACATTATTTTTTAACCAGCTGCTTATGATGCGTCAAAGAACAGTACTTTCCATATCAGCCTTGTATTGAAATATCTCAAAGCAGTTCTGTTGAGGACTTTAAAAGCTTTATGAAAAGGTCAAACCCAGTTTTTTAAACCAACCTTGCTTATCAAGATCACCAATTAGTGGTTGATTCGTACAGAGAAGTGGTACTATGAGTAGAACCACTCTCTGCCCACAAATTCTTATTGAAATTGGGTTCACATTGTTTTATTTGTTGTTGAAAATGGTTATTTCTGTTTTTTTTTTAAATTACTGTGTGTCTAAGGCCACTGCCCCTACATGTTGCAAGATGTGTAGCAGCTGTTTTTGTGTCTATCAGCAGTATGACTTCCTTCATGAAGCAATGTATTGTCAGTGAAAGTTAGCATGCCTGGCTACATTTATCTTTGTCTTTTAGTCGAGGCTACATAGTTGTGTTTACATGATATCATTTCCTTTGCCGCTATAGAAGCTTTACTTTTTTCTGATTGCAAACTACCTATTCACTGTGGCTGGAATAAACAGGACAATCTTATCACTAACCCACTGTGACTTACTGTTGATAACATGAAATTTCATCAGGCACTTGTATCCTCAGTGCCTCAGAAACCAGTTTTTACATTAATTTACAGTGTTCTTACAGGATTAGTGTTGTGCTTCGGCCTTGGAGATGTACAGAACCACAACTGTTCTAGTTAAGGACAAAATCTCTGACTTTTCTGTGTCCAACCAAAATGTCAGACATAAATCATTACCCACAGAGGGTTAAGACAACGGGTTAGCACTTGCTGGCAATGCAACAGGTGATGACACACAATAACCTTTCTCTTCTAAGATCTCTGTAAGGTTATACAGTATGTTGATGATACTATAATTTATGTGTATTAATTTATACTTGCTTTTACTATAATCGAGGTTGATATGTCAGTGATAAATTGGTATTATAAAGTATTTACTCATGACTCATGGTCGAAGCCTCTTTGTGCCTACTGCTCAGTTTGTTGTATATTTATGTTTTTAGTGTATCTGACGAGCCTTGGTTCAATTCATTTTCAATTTGATTGTCAAGTTGTTCAGCTTTTAAATACCTTTTTCATATGAATGCATTTAATTAATGATTCAAGTAGAGGAATACGTTTTTTGTAAATATACTAAGATTTAACTTTAATTGAAGTTGAATATGAATTGACTGAAGCCTTGATTTTAATAAATAAACACACAATGGAGGGGACCAACCAAAAATCTACATAGGCAAAATGATGACATAAGCACACAAGGTGGCCATTAGAGAACTGTGTTGCTGAAATGGTGTATCTTATGAGGTTCACTACTGAATAAAAGTATGGCTTTAATACAATTCTAAAACTGGCTGTTTGTCTTTTGTTGGACTTTGGGAGGCATCCAAAAAGCATGTGTGCTAATGTTTAATCGCGTTGCTCTTTTATTGTCCCTTTCCCCTTTCATTTTCTCCTATCTATCTTTCTCTCCGGCAATAATTTTATGTTTAAGCACAGTATCTTTGGAAGCTTCAGTTTTATGTATTCGCTATGTAAAAAAGGCAAAACCAAGACTCAATTCTGTAGCAGGTCCACCCATTATACAGAAATTTGGTGTCAATAAATGATGTTTGGAGTTTTCTATTGTTTATGACCTATTAAGTTTGCTTACACTGAAAGACCAGATGCAGGTAAAGCGCTGAGCTGTTCTGTTACGCTGTGCTTTTTGCACAACAGCACAGAAAAACATTTCCTCCCAGTCTTAAGAAACATCCTCTTACAAATGTAGGTGCCAAAGAAAAAGAAAAACGTTTTCAAACCACTGTGTGAAACCGAGCCAGCAGCATGTGAATACAGCCAAATGGTCAAATGTTTTCCCAAACCTGATGATGCAGAGATAAAAAACACAAATGGTTGAGGAGGCAGTGGGGGGAAAAAAGGCTGCAAGACACTGAATGCCTCAAATCATTATGTAAAAAGCAAATGGCCAAAAGTAAACAAAGTTAAACTCCAGTATATAAATTCATGATATAGCACAGAAACAACACTAGACACTAGAATGTACACAAGTATGAGTAAATATTTGCCCCTTCTCACAGGGTGGGACATTTTCAGTGATTGCCAATGACTGCAGAGGAACGCAAATGATTTGTGGTAAAGAGGGATGGGGGTATAAACCACAGATTGGGACGTGGGTACAGACATGTTTTCTACAGTGTGGATACAATACATTCCTAGAACTGGACAGCTTTCTGGCATTAAACAACAACAAGGAGATATGGAAATGTTAGAAAAAGACATGTTATATAGAAGTGCCTCATTAAACACTATAAGTTGGTTGCTGCATAATAGTACAGTTCATTTGTACAATTTAATAGTTGGTGAAAGTGTGAAAAATTAATAGAAGTTCTGTATATAAGTACGAACAGACCTTTTACTTGATAAACCTGCTCCCTTTTGCCTATGAATGTACATTGTTTTCACGCACCTCAAGCTGAATTGTTTTGAGAAGTGTATAGAGCATTCTTCATTTTACATCTTCCCAGAATACTAACTAACAAGCAAGACATTCCTTCAGAAATGCCAGTTTTGTAGCAAAGTACAAGTAAAAAAACATTCATTCATGCTGGGATTACGTCAGGATTACATTTGGAACTTTATATTTTTTATTTTGTCTGCATTTTATTAGAAGGTAAGAATTGAAACAGCTATGTCAATGTCAGCTATGAACATGATTTTTTATCCTAAAAAACAGATCACCCTAATCCTAAATATTACATGATTATCGTCAGGTTTTGAAAGGCTGTCTTTGAGGGTTTGTTATGATTTTTTCCTAATTTACCTGGGCCTAAATCTTTGTGTGTTTTGCTAAATCCATGATCTGAACAGATGTTGGTACTTTGCTGTGGGTGGATTAACAGAATTTTGCAGTGTAAAACTTTGTTAAGTATTTGTTGTTGCATCTTTAAATCGCTTTTAAACATGTTTAAAACATGTGTTTTTTGTGCATAGTAATTTGGCTGTGGAGATGGCGCTTTATTGTGAAAACAGTCGGGCCGGAAGTGTACTTTCGTTATGCTGCACGCAGAAATCACGAGCCCGGAAATGAAGTCTAACTATATTCTGGAACCGGTATTTATGTCGCGTATTACGATAGTTTAAGACTTTCTACAGTCTTGTAACGTCAACAACATCATAGGCGTTAACTTAACCTGAAAGGTTTGTGTTTCTGTTATTTTTTAGAAGTTTAAAATCAAATGTCATGCTCATTGCACTTCTAAAAACTTTAAACTGCTGTAACGTTTCTCTCAACCTCTATTCATTTGTATCAAAATCGGATTCTCTTTAGTATATCGTCTGGTTGCTGATAAAAGATGAAGCCTGTGGAATTTGACTTGATTATTACGGTGAAACCTTGTTCTTTGTGCTGTGTTTGGATAGATAGCCCAAATCGAAGTGAAGTGCTAATGTTAGCTAACGTTACGTTACTCTGCGCTGCTTCTTTTGTTTCCTACCGCCCTTCTCTGCATCTGATTGGCTAGTACTAGTTGTCTTCCAGGTGCCTCATAAATATGATTGGATGCCACCTCTTTCTTTGTATATTTTCTATTATTTATATTCTGAAATTTAAATTAAGGGTAAAATGATGCTGACAGTGATGAAACGATGAGCTTCTGCTCTCATTGCCTCTAATAGTACAACACAGTCAATGCCAAAAAAGTAGCTCAAAGTAATTTAACTTACTACCATATTAAATCTCATATTTTGTTGCCATGTCTGTACTTATATTGATTTACTGTTTTTAATCTACTTTAGATTAGTCCCAAAGCGTCAATACGATTATGATGATGATAACTTTTGGATTTATTCACTGATACTTGGGTATCAAAATGCTGTCAGTATTAAGCTTTTCAGATGTGCCGGCACAGTCAATGTAGTAAGTGGAAATGTCCATGTAAGAGGTTAATTAAGCAGCTGTAAATCCATGAGACTCTCAAATCTGTAATCACACTGATGTTTCCTCTCTCCACAGATGGCTCAGAAAGGTGGAGCTCCCTTCCTCCCTTCCCTCTTCATGTTCCTCTCCATGCTATCATCTCTGTGTGACTGTCACCCTCACCCTGTTCAGTCCATTAGCTCAATGGCTGCAGTCAGGGCTGTGTCGAATCATACTACAAAGAAAGGTAAACCCAAACCTCGTACCATCAGATATACATTAAGCAATAGACACATACTGTATGTATGGAAATGATGGTGCATTTACTTTATTTTCAATTAAGGCAAACACATGGACTATGGTTGTGAATTGTCTTTAAGATGTTGGAAAAACTGTGACAGCCCCTCTATTATGGGACATATTATAAAACATACATATACCAGTCCATTTATTGCGAATTGATACTAAACATAGAATCAGTGCTGGACTATTTTGCATGAGCTTTTAGGGGGCAGGTCTTTATACAAGAAAGCCTTGAATTATGTGCAAACAAAAGTATATAAGAGCGTATATTTAATCTGACACTGCATTTACTCCCTTTGAAATTCTAGTTGCTTTTTTAATTGTTTTAAGATAATCTTGACAAAAAATAGGATTTGGATATAAGACCTGAGTTTCTTTTGGTGTGTTTCTCTGTGAACCCAGCCTCAGACATAGCAGCAGAGGTAGCAGGCTATGCCGATGTGGCCAAACAGATTATTGACCTGGCTGTGTTTGGAGCTGCCCAGAACCGTTCTTACAGACGGCTGGCCGACTTCACCGACACCATAGGGAACCGTGTCAGTGGCTCACAAAACCTTGAGATGGCCATCAAATACATGTACAAGGCTATAACACAGGACGGGTTGGATGTACATCTTGGTGAGCATTGCTTGTTATCTGAAGATAATTTCCAGATATATGTTTCACAAATTTATCCGCAATGTCTTGTCCTCTGCTGAATGTCACAGTAGTTTTGTTTCACGCTTTTCTTCTCCAGAGCCAGTCAAAATCCCACACTGGGTGAGAGGGAAAGAGAGTGCAGAAATGATTGTGCCCAGGGCAAAAAATCTGGCTATACTTGGTCTGGGTAGCAGTGTTGGGACACCACCTGAAGGTAAAGACTGAATACAGTCATGCTTGTCATCCGTATTCCACCTACTTTTTTCTCCTCACTGTATCACTTTTATCTCTCCAGGCATTGAGGCAGAGGTGTTTGTGGTTGAGTCTTTTGAGGAACTGAATCGTAGAGCCAGTGAGGCCGTAGGGAGGATCGTGGTCTTTAACCAGCCATTTGTCAGCTATGGAGAAACGGTGGCTTACCGTGCTTTCGGTGCTTCTGAGGCAGCCAAAGTTGGAGCTGTGGCCACGCTCATTCGATCTATTACACCATTCTCTATTAACAGGTAGATTACATTTAATGACTGCTGGAGGGCCTATGGGTCTGGCATTTGATCCTTTCAGGTGTAATGGGGGTTTAATCAGAGGATTCATATGACTCTGTCTTTGTCTCTCCCGCTTTAGTCCTCACACAGGTTGGCAGGACTACAAAGATGGAGTGAAGCGCATCCCCACAGCCTGTATAACCGTGGAGGATGCTGAGCTTATGTGGCGAATGGCACAGAGGGGGCAGAGGATAGTGGTCAGACTCACAATGGGAGCCAAGACTCTGCCAGATGCCGACTCCTTCAACACAGTGGTTGAGATAAAAGGCTGGCAACACCCTGAGCAGGTAGAACTCACACTCCATGACAGACATGTCTGACCTGTTTACCTATGTATCTCGTTATCACCCTCTTACTGTCATTCGTTGGCGGGGTAAATCTTTTTGTGTGGGCCTTCCAGTTTACTGAATGGGAAACACATGTCCTTTCCAGAGGAAAGGCTCTGTTATGTTCTTGTCTCTCTCTTAATTAGTCTTTCTCTTGGTCTTTCCCTCTGTTTGGTGGGGCGAGGAGAGGATGCTGGAACCTCTTTATGATGACTCCAAATATTCCCACAGCTGTTTAGTCTGGCTTTACTTTGCTGTGTGTGTGTGTGTGTGTGTGTGTGTGTGTGTGTGTGTGTGTGTGTGTGTGTGTGTGTGTGTGTGTGTGTGTGTGTGTGTGTGTGTGTGTGTGTGTGTGTGTGTGTGTTTGTGTGTGTGTGTGTGTGTGTGTGAGCTAATCTTTCCCTAAAATCACTAAGGGCTCAGGTTAGCTGGAAATGCTGAGGAATGTCATGTTCATTAAGTCATTATATAGTAGGTTTCTAGGGGAACACAGCCTTGTGTAAACAAACTATTTATCTGTTAAGTATTTTCTTTGGATGAAAGAAAAAAGTATTTTATCATTGGAATTCAAAGCGTTTAACTTGTTTTCAGTGTTGCAAGGAAATGTCGCTGCACTGGCTTCCTACTTTCTCGAATCCCCCTCTCACCTAATAATGTTATTTATGTAAATTTCAACAAGCCAAACCATGCTGCAATTTTTCTATTGGTCAGTCTAAACAGCTCAACTGAAATTACAGGCCTGCTGAAATTAACATACCCTTTTATGGTATGAACAGAGTTGTGAAAACATGTTAATATAAACACACAGAAAGAAGATTTCCATTTACTTTTGGGATGATTTTCCTTTACTGCAGTACTGAAACCTGCAATCATTCTTTCTTTTAGCCTTTCTAAAGCATGACTAGTATACTTTGTATGAAACCCTTGAGTCAGTGGGGTGGAGAAGTTGCTTTGCAGGAACATTAATCTGCAAAAATGATAAAGTAATCAGATTCCAGCATGCTTTGTGCGATAGGTGTTGTGAATCTGTTATACAGCAAACAGACAGACATAGTTACCACTTTTGTTCAGTATTGCACTCCAATACCAGAATCCGACAATAATTATCTGAACCAGTTCCCACTATGCAGGGCAGTTTATTTTATTTTATTTTAATTATTTGAAGGATAGTCCCTTAAGATGAATCATCTTGTTTTCAAGGGAGTCCTTAACATGTATACAGACAAAAACAAGACAAAACTTTACAACATGACATTACATCACAGGACATACAAGAGTAAGACAGAACATTACAACATAACAATACATTACAAGACGATAACATCCACACAATACACTCTTGACCCAACCGTTCCGTTTCACACAATGTTCCACACAGGTCCTTAGTAAGTTTATGGATAAGGAGCCAGACAAGTTTAACCGGTAGAACCTGATGAACAGATAAGGTGCAGCTGCACAAATCTCTGGATGCATGTAGATACACTCTGTTTACAGGGGAGAGTGTAAGATGCTCCTGAAAAATTGCACTAATGCTTCTTAAATCAAATGGACAGGGCTGAAACAGTACTGTGGGTTCAGGGTACCAGAAGTGGCATGTTCTGCAGCACCAAGACATATGTTGCCTAATGTGGGTACACACATGTGGGCACACAGTAAGGACAGATCTGGCTGATTAAATTTGAATCTTTGGAAGAAACTATCGAGAGCTCTTGTGCCGTCTGCTCAGAGTTGTAGTGTCTGAGTAAAAGTGGATGTGAAGCAGGATCAGCTTTTCCCATTCACACTGACAACCCCAGTTGGGTTAAACTGACATGTCCTAAATAGCTGAACAGGGTATGTAAATCTTGGTTGCACTGACTTATGAAGATGAGTGGTAAATCCTTGCGGCATATCAGAAAAAAATGTGGAGAGGACTTGACCAAACTGAATTGGCATTTTCCATTTCTGTGTATCACTCACTAAAAGCGTGAAATTTCCAGAGTGTCATCAGCGAATCATTGGCAGCAGAGGTTGCCTGGAGCACGGCTCTTTTATTGTTGTTGCTGTTAAGGAGTTATGTTTATGGAATCAACCACAGAAGCTTCTGTACACCATGTAATATCTGACAAGATGTTTATTTTTGACTGATGATGGTGTTTGCACCTGGAATTTCCCAATATTGTGACTATGAACTGTGTGTGTGTGTATAAGCCTTTACTCCTTCACAGCCTCTCGCGCCTAGAAGTAGAAAGCCTGCTGATTCCACAATTGCAAAACATCACATCCTAACATTAAAGTCCAAAGTGGCCAAACACAAGATTCTAGACTTTGTATGCTAACAGAGAACACACACGCAGTTTGTATGGCATAATATCCAATATATTTCAGCAGTTACCAATTTGTGTAATTCAAGTAAACTCTGTTCCTCTTTACAAACAGCATTCTCTTTGTTTTTAATTTGTGAGAAAAAAAAGTGGAACGAACTTAAAAAAGCAGTCAGAAGACTTGGATTAGAGGATGATCACTGATGTAATCAGTTGTTACTATTCTGATCTGGGAACCAACATTTGCTCGCTCATTATAGAAAAGGGAAATGAAACACTTGGCATGGTTGACATCATTTCTGGCTCTGTGATTCTGTGCTCAGGGCTGGCAGTAGCAGCAATTGTGGTTGGCTGTGTGTGTGTGTGTGTGTGCGCGCACATGTTCATACAAAGATGTACATTTGAGGTTTAGTGAGTCATTTCCACAGTTTAGCCTTTTAGGGCCAGTCATAGTCATCAGAGAGTGATGAGTTGCTTGGATTTTTTTTTCCACCCACTCAACTCCTACAGTTAAACTTTTAAAATCCCAGATGTCCTGATGTGTAGGCTTTCTGTTTAGATTAATGCCTAAAACACAACCATGTTTCTAGACAGTAATTAGGGTGAGTACTGATCGTTAATCGCAGTGTGTTTTGGGTGGAAAAATGTTTTTATTCCCAACTTAGCAACATGTCACTGAACCACATCTAAACACACCAATCATACTCTCTTGATTTCTCATGATTTAAACTATGTTAACTATAAGTACTTGCTTTTAAAAAAAACAGCCAAGGACTAGAGCTGCAACAATTAGTTAATTCATTGATTGGTCTATCAAAAGAAAATTAATTACAATTTTGATTTGCGGATTTTCCTCTTTTCTTTCTCATTTGTGATATTAAAGTCTTTGGTTTTATGACTGTTGGTTTGAAAAACGGAGCAATTTGAAGACGACACTCTGGGCAATGTAATGAGAAGTTTCCATAATTATTATTTTATAGTTAATAAACTAAACAATTATTTAAATCATTGTGAACATAGTCATCAGATTAATCAATCATGAAAAGAATAGTTAGTTGCAACCCTAGCATTAACAACAGCAATATTACTCAGGTGGCTGTACGCCTCAGTACTAAGAGGGACACTGGAACAATATAAAGTCAAAAAGAGCAAAATGAGCTTTCTGAGGATAACAGACCTAAGAATTACATCAGAAAAAATAATCAATGTTGGGTTTAAATATATATAAATGTCCTCATATTTGGCCTAAACTATAAGCAATATTCCATCTCAAAGATTTGTCCATGAAATCCCGGGTGCATGTGGTAACTTGTGATAAACCCATACATGGAAAATGTACATGTTTGGGAGGAAAGGGATTAAAAGGGTACAAAGTTCTGGCATTGCAAAACCACTTCAGTGATTCATGGATATTGTGCACAGTACCGTCTGTGTGTGTCTTTGTAATAAATGTGTATGTATGTATTAAACTCCCCAGCTGATGTGTTCCTATGTCATGCAAAACCCATTTAAGTGTGCACACCAATGTTTATACTATTAAGCCAATTTTTAGGTATACTCGGGGCACTCTCAGCTCTAAGCAGATAAGAATGTTTATGGAAAGGTTTTATTGATGACCTTATACACAACAGTGCTTTAAGGTAAATGTTAACATTACCATGCTGATTAAAAGAAATAAGAGTGCTTAATGTGTTCAACATCTTAGTTTAGCATATAAGCATGCCAATTAGCTCTAAAGACCGATAAGGCATGAGGCTAATGAAAATGTCATTTTGGTCATTAAAAAAAACATAGCATGGGGCGCTGTTTAGCTCAGTTGGTAGAGCAGGCATCCCATGTACAGAGGCTTTTTCTTTGCTGGAGCGGCCCCGGGTTTGAGTCCTGGCCTGGGGCCCTTTGCTGCATGTCACTCCCCCCCGCTCTCATTCTGTTTCCTGTCGTATCTTCAGCTGCTCTATCAATAAAGCCATATAGGCCCAAAAAATATCCTAAAAAAAAACAAAGCATTTAATCCTAAAGGGGGGCATCGATATCTGTGCCAAATTTCATGGTAATCCATCGGGTAAATTTTGGTATATTACATCGGATGAGAAAAAAACTTGTTGGAACACTAGTGGAATCATGAGGGTCTGCACAAAATCTCATGGCAATCCGTCTGTAGTTGTTGCGGTATTTCAGTTCTGACTTAAGTGGTGTGCTGTCCAGCCAATTCTGCCAGATTAGATAAGATTGTTATGAAATGTGTAAGCTCTGGGTCGTTGTCCGGAGGCTTGCTTAGGAGCCAGCAAATGTTTTGTAACCTGGATCATCAGGTCAAGAGCATCCCACTGACGAGAATCCTACCCCTTGAAATTCCTGGAAATGGGGGTATCATTCTGAACTGTGTGTTTCTGTCTTTGTTTTCCTGTTTTCATGAGTCTGTCTGTCCTTGCTGATTAAAAGCTTTTTTTTTTTTTTAAATGAAAAATACCAAGTCAAATCTGTGTGTACGTGTGTGTGCTTTAATATAATGTAGACAGGATATATATCAGAAATGGATACACTCCTAACAAAACTGTCCCACCTCACTCTCAAGGTCTTTTTTCCTCATTTATATGTCTGTATTCATCTCCTAGGTTGTCTTACTGAGCGGGCATTTGGACAGTTGGGATGTGGGCCAAGGCGCCATGGATGACGGAGGTGGCGCCATGATTTCCTGGGAGGCCCTGTCACTCATCAAGGAGTTAGGTAATGTAGAGACAATCATACCATGTAGACACACACATACACAATGCATATTGTTGCACAGGTGATCTTCCCCCAGAAAGAAACATTTTCATGTTGCTGAAAAGCATAAACATTTATAGTCAGCAGCAAACTTGCACAAGCTCATAGACAAACAAAGTGACGTTAATGATTTACTTTATTATTTAGCTTTATGCAACCTGTTTGTTCACCCGAGATCAACAGCTACAGTGAAAAGTACAACTCTGCAACAGTTGGTAGAACAATGTACAAAAGCAAAACACATTAAACCTTCATATAGAAAGAGCTCCACTGTAAACTCCAGTGGCCTGTTAGTGAATACCTTGTAGACTGAGCTGAGTATCTAGTTCTAAACTTAGGGACAAATTACAAAACAATTCCTCAGACTGTAAACAGTAATTTCCTCCAACTGTTTGTAGAGGAACAAGAACACACATAATTAGGAAACAGACACGGATATACAGTGCTGTATTCCTGTGGAAAAAAGTATGCAACTGAAGTAGCTTGTAATGGGACAGATCCAACCAACCTAGAGTATCAAGATCCAGTGATGAAAGATTCTGTGGTCAGGAATACAGTAAACTTTCATGTGTATTACAAGTTCAAAAGAAAGCCTGCATCATGTTCACCGCCATGCATCACAGTTTTGTCATTTGTTAATCTGAGCTATTTTCTTTCTGTATGTATAAGCATCTCTGTTGCTGAGTGAGTTTATTCGAATCTTTATCCATGTCCAGGTTTGCGTCCAAGGAGGACCCTACGAACAGTGCTGTGGACAGCTGAAGAGCAGGGCGGAGTCGGAGCTCAGCAGTACTTTAATCTACACAAGGTACTGTCTGCTGTTACTGCTAATAGGAGACACGCTGCAACAGCAGTAAAGCAACTTAAGTGTCGGATTGAGTGTTTATGTGTATACATGTACTCTCAGGGAACTGAGTTACAGAGTTTCCCTCTTTAGGGCTTTAAAGTTAAATGATAAATTATGCTCTCATAAAAAGAGACACAGGTTAAAAAAGTACATTTTTAACCCAATTTACCAGTGGATTATTCAGTTCTTCTAAACTTAAAGTAGTTTGGCAGCTCTACTAACAAATCCCAGTAGTGGGTTGGACTGTGAATGCTCTGGTTTGAGAATAAATCTCCTTAACTTCACCCCCTGAGGCCTACTTTGAAGATTATGGAGAGAAACATGTTTTCCTTTTACCACATTTGATTATTCAAACAACACATTCTATCTATTTTGGTCTACTGTCTCTTTTGTCTCCTTCCTCGCTTTGCTATCTCTCTCCGTCCAAGGTGAACATGTCCAACTTTGACCTTGTCATGGAATCTGACTTGGGCACGTTTGCCCCGATGGCTCTGCAGTTTACTGGCAATGATGCAGCTCGAAGGGTAGGACTGAAAACACGATGGCACCACACAGTTTTCAGTTTTATTTTGGCTTCAAAGCATAGAGTTGAAGCCAGAGTTCTTCAAAGTATAGATTCCGTGATTAGTATTCTCTGCTCCATCCACTTCACATTGTACTATTGCTTCCTAAATTGGCCATTTTGAACTAGTCCCAACATTGAACTTCCCAACAAACCTCAGTGTAGACTCCTACAGAAAACAACTACAATATCTTTTATGTGCATGTCGCACCATAACATGTAGCTACATGGTCACAAAATGTTAAGTATGAGCTTATAAACTGGTGATGAAATTACAATCAGCATGTAATGCAAAAATAAGACAATGCCATGTGAAAGACTGTGCTGAGTAGTTAGCTGTCTGTATTAACAGGTGATGGAAGAAGTGGTCAAACTGTTGGCCCCCATTAATACGACCAAACTGGAGACGCACGGGGAGGGGACAGACATCTCACCGTGGATGCAGTCCGGAGTACCAGGTCAGCTAAATCAGTGTGAAAGAAAATGTTTAACCTGTTTTTTACCTGATTGATCTTTTCTGCCATCAATGCTGAAACTTGAAATAGGAAGTAAGTCATCCTAATGTCTGTTTCTGTGGTTCTGGTTTATTAACCACTCTTTTCTTCTGAAAGTGCTGCATACACAGACTCACATCCTCATTGATGGATGGATGGAAAGTTCAAAAAGTAAAATTTGTCATTCACAACTTTGAGCCAGGCAGCTGCCTGTAAGTGACCAAATGTCCTGAGAAGTTTCAAATGATGTGTACAGGGGCCTAATAGAATGGAAAATAAAATACTTATACTAATACTAAAATTGGGTAGAATTAGTCATTGTGATTGCCATTATCATTCTATCTCTGTGGTTTTGGTGGTCTAGACATCCACTCTGCTTCTATATAGTTTTTGTGGAAGTGAAAAAGCAATGCACACAGAAAAGACATTGCTGAATAACCTGTAAATGAGGAACTGGAAAGGAAAAAGCTCACAAAAACAAATGACTTAAACATTTTGATTGCACAACAAAGCACTTTAACAGTTCCTGCATGAAAGCAACGAGTTATTTGAAGGATGTGGTGTGCTATGTCTTTAAAGTGAGTCTTCTGTTTTAAACATTTAACCGTTCTGCTTGAGCAGCTGAGGGTTTGGTGCCTTGCTTAAAGATACTTTAGAGGGCTTCTGCAGCATTTTGTTCTGCTATTCAGGGATCTATCAGACAGAGCATGAATGAATTTATAAATGATATCCACGGTCAGGTTAGATTCCATCACGTAGATTTACATGGTGCATTTAAGTTATTTTAGTGACAGTATAGTGTAAAAATAAATAGAAATGTGTAGAACAATGCCTTATCACTGTCATCTACAGTGTACATGTAACAAAGGTAAACGGACAAGCTGTAACCATGGTAACGACTATGTGTCACGGTAAAGTTCCCAAACACTCAAAACCAGCATCACAGAACCATGACAATGACGATGGCAATGAAGGCTGACTGTTGCGTCGCCTTACGTTGCCTGCGTCTCGGCCCAAAAACTTCACTTGAACACAACGGAGATTACAGCTGATGGCTGATGGCAAACTCTATGAGAGGAAATACACGTGCATACCACCAGGTAGCGATAGACTGCATTCGTCATTCAAAAAGTAAAACCACAAGACTCAGGACTGCAGGGATGCAACCTGTTGTTAAGCAACATGGTGGCACACCACTCTTTATTACCCCTTTGAATCAAGAGCATGTCTAAGAAGGCAAGGTAAGGCGATAATAAGGAGACACGGCTCTAAATGGGTGAAATCATGGATACTGAAGCAACAGGCTCAAGGGGCTCTCCCTTTTCTTTTTCCATTCCTCTTTCTGCGCACTGATTCCCTTAACTGAACAGCCAAACTGAATGATTTCTCACACTGATTCTGCATGCTCCGTCAGCTGAAAAGCGGCTGACAAGGCCTGACAAACTCTGGCTCCCATAATCTATTATCTAACTACTACACTGGAGGTGGGCTTTAAACATGAGTATGTTAAATGTATATAAAATAAATGTCAACTATTAAAAAACAGAGTTTGCAACAATTTTTCCAATTGTGTGCGCGAATAAAATGTACATGTCTGTATATGTTTATGCCAAAGCAATGAACGTGATGCATTTAAGATTCCACATCCTCCTAAATATAGATAGTTTGGATTAGTCCAGATGGAATGGCATTGATTGAAGAACCATATTAAAGGGAATGAGGTAGTCTTTTTGTTATTAAAAGCTTACAGGATAATTGAATCTAAAATATTATATTGATCTAAAATATTGATAAAATCTGTTTGAAGCCATGAATTATAACACAAAGTACAAAGCTGTACTTCCTTGTAAGGAAACATAAAAAAAAATAAAATAAAAACTAAACCTGCTATTTTTTGAATAGTTCATTAAATACGTATATTTTTTCACTTTACTTTTCCACTATCAGTAGCACATGCTCAGTGGTTTTTGGCTGATCACAGTGTACACACTCCAGTTGGGTGTTCACCTGTTTAATAGTAATGTATTGAGGCTTGTTTGTCCTTGACCCTCGCTAATAATGATGGTGTCCTCCCAGTTCCTGACCCGTATTCTTCAGTAAAATATTTATTTTTTTTTAACAGATGCCTTCCTGTTTTTTCTTGCCAGCCACACTTTGTGTTTATGACCTTTGATCTAAGTCTCACATATAGCTGTACTTCATGGAAGTGGAGTGAGGGTGGTGTAAGAGATATTTAGAAAATGGATGGATATTTATCAGTTGCAAGGTCATCTTGGTGTCAAGAAAATTTGGAAAACAGGCCCCAGTGACTCCCTCCTTGGAATGATACAGAATGCCACTTTTTAATTACTACAAATAACAATAAACTAAAGAATAAAGCAGAAATAACAGCACATGATCATTATAATACAACTTTATTACAACACATCTACTGAACCTACGTGTGTGTGTATATGTGTGTATGTATATACATATATATACATATATATATATATATACATATATATATATATATATATATATATATATATATATATATATATATACATATATACATATACACTATATATATACATATATATATACATATATACATATACATATATATATATACATATATACATATATATAGTGTAGTGTATAGAAAAACATCACTGCTGTGACAGAAATTAAAGATATCACGTTGCCAACATTAAAACACATTATCAGTTGCTCCATACAAAAGCTACATTAAAATCTGTGTGTAAATTTCATTTTTTTTCTAATCGCTTTTTACATGATATACAGTGAATGAACAACTTGATTCTGTAGAACAGCTGTCACAATATTTCCTCCTATATTTGAAGACATCATCTACTAACCAAGAGCAGTATGGTGTTGCAGATGTTAGTGCTGTTGCCTCACGGCTAGAAGTTTCTGGATTCCATCCAGCTGGCTGGTTTGGACCTCTGTGCTTAAGTTCTCTCGTGATCTGCGTGGGTTCCTAGCTAGTACTCCGGCTTCCTTACCTTTTTCCACTGGTTGATTTCAAATTACCACCCTGTGTTTTGTAATGGTGAGACACTACCAAGCCAAAGCTGATGCCATTATTTCGATTAAGTTTTGATGATGAAAATAGATATCTTTCCTATTCCATCTTTAATGTTTTGGATGAGATTAACAGGTCCAAACAGTTTCAGTCTAATTGTATTGTGTATTAAGTACACTAAGTGTATTACATCCCATCCAGAGAGACAACATTGTGGACTAACTTGTAGAAGAGGAACTGAAAACAAAAAGAAGGTATAAACATTTGAACCTCAGTCAGTCAGACCATAAACAGCTTCCCCTTTTTAAAGGGCAATTAGTGTAAAGTTCGTGCTAATTTGCAACACCTCTTTGAAGAGATTAAAAAAAGACACTGCTGATAACCCATGACAGTGACAGAGTCCTCAGAATCATGTTGAATTCTCTGGTTGATGAACCAACACGGACAACTTGCATTGTGAGGGGCCTTCCTCCTTGTCTGTAAGGCTGAGTCGAGGTCTCTTGGACGGTCTCTTTATGATTGTTGGTTGTAGGAACAATAAGGGACTGTCCAAGGGGAAGGTGAGGGTGCACATGCCACAGTCTCTGCTGGCCACATTCGCCTGGGTACCTTCAAGGCATGGAAACAAAATCAGTAATGCTGTCAGTTTTATCTACAGTAGCAATATTACAACTTTTTTTATTAACACTCAATATCAAAGTAAGTAAAAGTGAGAAATGATCTCAATAATTCTCGTATCAGTTATATTTGATATTTGCGACAACAAACCTTTACTTCTGAAGTAAGTTTTCATGTAGACCTGCGTGCCGACAGATAATCTCTCTGGTAGGTCAGTCTGGCAGGCGACATGTCTGACAGCAGGAAAGATTTTAGAACTGCTGCCAGCAGTGACCTAAACACCAGCGAACAGCAACAAAAACACTGATCAAGGTTTCTATATTGAAGGTAAAAACAGCTATAATTGACATCTGTGAAGTTAATACTTTCACCTAAATTTGTTTGAAGTATTGAATCCTTTTATTGGAGTTTGAGGTTTGGGCTGCGAGGTCATTGTCTACTGGGTTTTACGCTCTGCTATTGATTGAAAGAAAGCCAACACTATTGAGATAATTATCGCATAAAAAAAATAAATAAATAAAAATAGCATAAGATTGTAATTTGCATGTTACAATTAAAAGTGGGACCTGAAAAAAAGGGGGAGAATGAGATTAGAGGGAGGCACTACTCTTCTGTTAAATGTTTCCTTTCTTTGTTACTTTTTCTTAAACTTTCAGTTTTTTATTACTTTATTAATTCATAATCTACTATATATTTGTCTTTCTTCATTTCATACACACATGGCTTATAACGCAATATTCAAGTTGATTTTATTCATACAGCCCAATATCACAAATCACAATTTCCCTCACACAGTAGAACAGTCAGCACAACATGCAGCATCCTCTGTCTTAAGACCCTCAAATGAGATGAGGAACCCCCACCCAAAAATGTAGAAAAAAACGAACAACATTATGATTACAATCTGACTGTTTGAGGTTGTGAGGGATCTATTCAAAATATATGACTGTGCCCATGTTTGTGAGGAAATAAGCTACACAGACAACAGTTGTAAAAGGATACTTTCATTGTTGGTTTTGGTCTTTTCATTGGCTCAAGACTGAGGCTGGAGCAATGTGGGTAGAAGGAAATGATGCAGCTACATCATGTTCATTGAATGTGGTAGTTCTGCCTGACATGTTTTAGACTACAGGAAATACAACACACAAAGGAAATCTCTGTTTAACACCAGAAAAGGGACTGTTTTCTTTGAGCCACGGGACCATCCGCGCCTACACTAATGGCTTCTGGTGTACTTTTTTGTCCTGGGAAAGGCAGTAATTCACTAGAGGGAATAAGTAGTAGAAAAAATGAAAGAGTTGTAGTGACTCTTCACAGCAACAGCTGTTGGTCATAATGGGAACATTTAAATTGAACTGTTTCTAGTCTGCAGATGTAGGGACACTGAAATGTGCAGTGCAGAAGCTGCCGGTTATGTTTCCATCTTGTGCATCGGTGATAAGTGAGAAGAGGAGCAGGTCAGCAGCTAAATGATCTGATGGGCAGTGATCACTTCAGTTTTGCCTTGTGGGAGGGTCAATAGAGAAACGTTCCCCTTTATTTATGTAGGAAGGTACCTCAAAACAGAGTGGCTCTTAAATCATAGTATATTTAAGTGCTGCAGTCTTGACATCATCTCTGCTAAGAGACCTCACTCACCAGTTTCCCCACTTTTGCAGGGGTGGGGACAGCATCAGGATTTAGCAAACGCTGCTTTTTGAATCCCATCTCCACCTCTGCATAGTTGGAGAAACACTCGCGTGTAAAGTGGAGATAGCACACGTAAACAGACCCGCCCCAAGGCGTGCCAACCTCTCTGTTGGCCGGCAGACAGTGCAACCCCTCCGTGCTGCTGCACTCGGGATAAGCGCATTTGCGTCCCGTGTTTGACAGCTGATTTGGGAAAAGTTAACAACAAGCTAGCCGAGATAAAAGCAAACTTAACTTCAACGTCTTCTGTCGATTAACTGACGATGGACGAGCCGTTTATTTCAGTTTACCGCCACCTACTGGACCGGTGGAGTGATAGATGGGCAACAACTACTAAAACCTTTGATAAAACATTCCCAAGTCGACTGACTGGCCCTTCCTGTTGCTGTCGACATGTTCTCCACATGCAGATGGGAGTTCAGTCGCGTATGATTCCACCTCCATTACTGAAGTTAGGCTACTTACTTTAACAGGAGAGGCGCCGACAGTGTACACCGAAGGGATGGCGTCCTCAGACAGCCGTAGGTGGGCAGCCATCCCTGAGGTGTACATGCCCAAATTGTCAAAGACCTCCTCTGAAAAATGCCGGTCACATATCCTTGAGTTAGGACACAGGCCTCCTTCTTCAAAATGTGTAAATTCAACCCATTTTTTTCTTAAGCATGGGTCAAGTGGGAAGGGGAAGAGATTGCGGTAGTTCGCACATCCAAAAACACATCGGCGACCCATACCGGAGACATTATAAGACAGAAACAGACTATTTTAAGTGATTTTTCAACAGGGAAATCCGTAACACCACAGATGGAGGTTGTATGACACCTACCCCGCCCCTTTCCCCCCAAAGCTAATCGTAGCAGCCGGACCGGGTAAACATATTAGCCAATCGCGTTGTTGCACGGACGGGAGCAACATTCACGACAGTTTCAACCGATTTGGTGTAGGACTTATAAAAAGCAAAACACGCCAAAGTCAATGACCATTCACTAGTTGTTTTTTCCCCCACATATTCCCTGTCCTTCACACGAACTTGCAAAACTAATATTAAGACAACTTGCGAGTATTAGGTTGATTTTCCTCAGCTCTTCTTAGTGCCCCTTTCCGTCCCTGCCAGCTGCATATGCCCACTGTTTATACCGAGCGCTGTGATTGTTCAGTGATCATAACATACATTAACAGCTACTGTTACAGTTCATACTGCCATCAGCACACCTCTGCCACCTGTCCGCCATGGCAGAAGTCACACCGACGCCCACTCACTGATTGTGCTAGCTTACCACGAGCCATTAACACAATATGTAGAAATCAATGCTTATTGAACATAGAATAAAATACTTTGCACTAATACGTGCAAACAGATTAGAGGACACAAAAGCATGTGCCTATATTATTCCAGCAAGCTCACATATGTTTTATTTCTTTTCTTTTGTTTATCTCTGAAATGGCTTATTAAAATGGAAAATATAAATTATTGATTAGTTCTGATGACCCAATTCAACCAGTTTGTAAATAGTTCTTTTAATGAAAAATAAAAATCGGTATTTGGTTATCCTCTATGACGGCAGATAATCTGTTTCACAACCAGATGCACGACGATCATACCATTCAGTGTCTTGTGTTTTGCTAAGTTTCACCCGTACTGGCATTGTAAATTCTCTTCAGATGTGGGACAGCACTGCTTGTACATACAGGAGAGGAGTATTAGTAGCATTTTAGATCGCAAACTTAGTACTAATATATTTGGTAACTTGAGGCATTTTGAGAGCCGAAACGTGTGACAGTGCAAATGTTAGTATTTGCCTCAGTTATCTTTCTTTCTTAAGCATATATGTTATCATATATAATTATGATTACTTAATCATCCCTGATGAGACATACAAGATACTACTAGTTTACTTACGCCTTGAGGGTTTGGAATCAGGCCCAACAATGTGGGGACAGCAGTATCCTTGATCAATAGCTTCTTTGAGAAACCTGCATTGTATTGTGCCTGATTGAGGAAGCAGTCGGCGCTAAAGTGAGCCGAACAGACTGTCAGATTTGGACTAAAATGCTCTGGTATTTCAGAGTAAATAAACCTCAGCCACTGGTCTCTAATGTGTCTGTTCTTGGGAAGGCTATGTAATGATATATTGGCTTCCTGACATCCAAGGATTGTACAGCGTTTCCTTGACATGTTTCTGTCTTGTAGCTTGTTGGCTCTGTGATGGAATAACCACTTGTGTTGTGCTGTTAATAAAGTTTTTTAAAAAAGTATTTGAGGGTGGGCCATGCTGAGGGAGGTGACTGTGTGGTTGTGACATCACAACCTGATGGAATCCCTTCTTTAAAGGCACAGCTTCTGAATACATTTCTCCATTTACTGAGGGTGTCCATACTTAGAGTATTTATATTGAGGCAAGACCTGCTGTACCTTGAAATCTCACTTTAGACATCATGGGAACTTTATCTTCCCTGTTACCAACACAAGCCTGCGTACATTGTCGTACCCATCCGATAGATAAATCAGCCGTGTTCCAGTTTAACTGGTGGTTGAAATAACTGCTTATTCGTGTGGTGTTGGTCTAGGTGTGTCTTCTCAGACATTATGATACATAAAATATAAGACTTAGGAGAGAGACTGGCAAATGCTTCTCAATAATAGAAATATGAATGCATCTTAAAAGTAAATGAATTGTGCCCTAACCAGTCATCTTTAGGTGACACAGAGGTGAAGTAGATCTAAAAGAGACAGAGACACCTTGACTGTAGCCTAAAGAAGTAAAACTCCCCCACAAATATAGAACAAATGAGGTCGGGACATACGGCACAATCAGTGAACAGTAATGGAATAAACTTAATGGTACAGTTTATTATGCATATAAAAGGGTTCGGACAGAAAAAGGATAACTGTTTTAAATTGTTTTAAGTCTAGATATTTATATGAATCCACTTTTTTCAGTATTTTCCCCCTTTTCCTTTGAAGTCGAAGATAGAACGGCATTTTCTCATTGAGCGGATGAAGTTGTTTATGTTGATAAGAAGGGCAATGGTGGGAGGGTTCCTCAGGATAAATCATCCTGTAATTGTTTTTTTTTACCTTGCAGGCCACAGAAGTCTGTGTATATTTTGCTTTTACTGAGACCTTAAGGAGTTTTTCAAAGGTACAAAAAGGTGAAAAAGAGATCAGACTCAGGTCATAATCTCCAAGACTAAACCGGCCACTCTTTTCCATAAAGGTTTACCTGAACAAGACCAGAAAATAAGTACCTGGTCTGCTTTGACCAATCCACACCATCCACAGAAAAACCTTTCAAAGTTTTTTAGGAAAAGATGTTCCCACTAACAAAGACTTATTAACTACTCCTTTAAACAATCCCAATTTCTCAGCAGCTGAAGTGTTTGAAATTAACTTAATTAATATCTTAGAAAAACATTACATCCAGGGAATGACATGGCTTAAAAGATTACTCTCCTTTTATATTTTTTTTAAAGATACAGTTTTTAAAAGATCTCACTCCTATTGAAAATTTAAAACTCAAAAATCCTAGACATTTATGATGTATTGATGTATTTACTATATTTTATTTGATTTATTCTTATACTGTTAAGTACACAGCATTGGTTTTGATTTTAATTAAAAACTAATGCGTCTGTTACATGTGTTAAATCAAGTTCTTACAAAAAATTAAGGAGAAAAAAAAGTGTGTAAAACTACATATGAGCTGTGTGTAAACAAAAAGCTTACCTCGGTCTGTACAGGCAGTGTGAAGTATAATAAATTCTCCTATGAATCAGATTAAAAACTATATTTTATATATATTTAAGACTGAAGAGGAAAACATTTTGCAAACGACTTACTAACGTTTGCAGTATTTTCAACAGGCATCGACGCGGTCACCTACTTTCTTGAATACCACACAACCACAGAGGAATTTTAATATAAACTGTAGTTAATCCGTTCACGTTTTAACACCATAGCTAGTGTGGTGACAATTTGAAGTAAATGATGCCAGGTCGAAAATAGAATCTTTTCTCGATGTCTCTGTTGCATAATTGTGAAGGCATCGGCACATACTGCTTCAACTCCATCTTGTGTTGTTTCGTTGTCTTTATGTGAGCAGACAGCGAATTGTAAATTCTCATTTAAGATATCTAATATTAACGTCTATTTTTGCCGACACCCTAATTCATCTTTCAGAAAACTGTTTAGCTTGCAGCAGCGACGCAGTCGTAATGTTTATTTCCGGGTTCGTCGACACGGGGTCCTCAAAAGACCACGCCCACGACACATGTCTGCCTGAAGCCTGAGAATTAGTTACCATAATTAAACCAGCAGTTGATATTAAAGATCGCTGCTGGGGATGCACAGGGACTTACACAACACAGTCCTCTTGGCTAGCTTAACATTAGTAAAAATGAATTTATCACCTGATTTATCTGCATTGTTAAAATGTTTTTACTCACTGTTTTAACGTTTTGGGTTGGGTCCCAGATGGTTGGAATGGATCCCTTCTTCAAAAGCAATTTGGACACCACTCCAGCATCATACAGCCCCTGATTCTGTATGCACTCGGGTGTAAAATGTCCTGTACACACCCGGAAAGACTGACTTTGCACAGGTTGAATCTGGTCCCCAAAAATAAAATCCATCCACTTGTCTGCTAAATTTCTCTCTTTTGGAAGGCTGTGCAGTGATTTGTTTGAGGCACTGCAGCCTGGAATAATGCACTTTTCATGGCCAGTTTTCAGTGACATGGCTGCAAACGTCTCAAAAGCTATGTGGGATGTAGCAGGCAGTAAGGGGGGCGGGGTTAAGCAAATGTAAGCTAAACGACAATTGGTTATCTGGTTTCGACGTAGAAACTGGATCAGATTCCACTGGCTTGTACAGCTGAGAGGCCTTGTTGTGGGGGAGTGAGAGGAATGGCATTTGGAGAAATAGATGTAGTAAACAGTGACCTTAATAATTTTCACTATGAATTAGGTTTTCGTTTTCCGCTGTCCACCAGGTATAGTTGTTTTCCACATACTCAGATAACACAAGGTCAAAAACTTTAATGAATTAGGGTAAAAGAAATGTACCCATGAGCCCCTTTCACAGAAATATGTAATATTTAACAGATTAGAGCCCAGGATTGATTGAACAGTTGATTCTTCAACATGTTGCATTTAGTCAAATAGTTTGTGTTTAATCTGACTTTTTCCTCCATTTCTCTTCCAGGTGCTAGCCTCCACGTGGCAGACAGTCGATACTTCTGGTTCCACCACAGTGAAGGTGACACCATGATGGTTCAGGACCCTCACGACATGAACCTCTGCTCAGCATTGTGGGCCGTGGTTGCATATGTGGTGGCAGACCTAGAGGACATGCTGCCCAGGTAGCCAGTTAGCACACAGGATACTGAGCTTCTGGTTGACGTGAAGACGGCATGATCACTGTGAACCACAGCTGTACTGGTTAATTCAAAAACAAATATTCCAATCCAACTTTTTTCATTTTTTTTCAGGAAAACATTTAAATTGAATTGTCTGAGGAAAGAATGTTTTGTTTACAGATTATACAAATGGTACATTAAAACATTAGCAATAAGGGAAATCATTTGGTCTTTAAATGTTTGTTGTTTTTTTTTTTTTTACTGTGGGTCTGTGTGAGTGTCCAGTATAAAGTCATCTTCATCATCTTGGCTTGTAGTCAAACAAATCAAACAAGCAACAGTAAATAAGCTCTGAGAAAGTATTGTGGATCTGTCCAAATTCCAACTGTTTCTGTCATTTTCTGGTGATTTGTCTCTTAACGATTCATATTTGTGTGTGTGTTTTATGATCTGTAAGATTTGACACCACAAATCGTCATTGCAGTGTTATAAAATAATATTAATCATTGCCTTACACTCCTTTTTGTTCTTCTGCATTAATACTTTGAATTTTGCTGATCATGTAGTTTCTCTGACAGAAGAAAGAGGAAGATGAGTGAAGATAACCACTAGGTCATAGAAAGGAGACAGAGAGGAAGGAGGAATGGAGAAGTAGGAGGTGGCATGATGGGTGACGAGTCCAATAAAGGAAAAAGATTATACGGAAGAGAGGAAGTATGAATTCATCATTTTGTGGGCAATGTGCAGGCCAACACAGCAGATAACACACGCACACACACACACACACACACACACACACACACACACACACACATACACACACTGCGATCTCTTCCCCCTGTGAACTGGGAAGTCAGCACTCCCCAAGGGTGATGTCAGGGTGAGTCAACCAGCCAATGCAGATAAAGTCATGATGGAAAACAAAGATGTGCGTGTGTAGGTGTGTGTCTGTGTTGAAACAAAGCTGTGAAACTTTAAGCCAGTTTCTACCGAACTCTTCCTCATGTGGCAGTACCACTGATTCACATGCAAACAGTGATGTTAGGCAAGATACACACAGTCTGGGTGTTAAACACTCACTGAGTCACACAAACATACTGCTGACCTAAACAGTAGAAACATGCATTCATCAACGTCAAACGGACGTCAGACAGACAGGACTATTGGAAAACATGTGGTCAAAATGAGACCAGGTTTCCTTTGATGATCTGGATCTGCTGCATGAGATTTTAACCTAAGTGAACTTTAGGCACACTGAAGCAGGCGCCTTGGTGACCCCCTGTCTGCCATCTAGAGACTGCAATTATTGCGCAAATAAGTGAATTGTTACATTAGATTTCTTTTTAACAAATACCCTTGATTTGTACATAATAGCTACAATGTACCCCCAGCTCAGCTTTGTTTGAGAGCAGCCGAGTATGAACAGCAGAGTTGAGTGAAGAAGAGGCGGCAATTGTGTTTTTCTGCATTTTACTTGTTTATTTTCATTAGCAATTACTCTAGTATTTTCTCAATTATTTAACATTAATGTGGGCAAAGACATGACATGACATCTTCCAATGTCTTGTTTTCTCCAAGCAACTTACATTTGAGAAGCTAGAAAACAGATTTTTTTACTTTTAAAAATGACTGAAAAACAATATTTGGTTATTAAAATAAATACCTATTACTTTAATGTTGACTTACCGTTACTGAGACTGGGATGCATGCTGCAGAAACCTGATGGTTTTCAACAACCATATGGCATAACACAGATAAGTTAATTAAGACAATTTCATGAATAATTTATTATTAATATCTTGTGTTGCAAATATATATGTCATATGTTAGATGAATTCAGCACACAGCAGCACTAACTGTACAGTTAATCTTACCTTATACTGAATTTATGAGCATAGGCCGCCACCTTGTGGAAAAGCTGCAGTGCAATGCCCATTTACTTTGTTAACATCATTTAGTTTATTTCTATTTTCCTGTTTGAATTCAAAAGGTGCTAGTTTGTCTGACTCAGGTTGAGGGTAACAGCTCACTTTAGAAGGGGGAATACATTCTGAGTTAAACAGACTTACATTTATTTGTGTAGGCCCAAAATAAGCAAAGCATCGAAAGTGGTGTCTGACTTCCTTACTTACTATCACTAAGCAGTAATTAGCAGGTTATTATGGACACTTTTTTGTTTATGGCCTGGTAGTTGTAGGATATGAAGACATTAGAAAGTGCTTCATAATGACCAATAAAGAACTACTTTCTTATTTTCTATTATTCCTTCCAAAGTTTTTAGAATATGTAGTTCTTTTACTGATGCTTCAGTAGCACATGATCGCTGGATTTTGACAGATTATAGCGCTCATACTGCAGTTGGGTGTTTACGATACCATTTTTGTGTGTCCTTGACAGTGTGTTCCTCACACTTCTTTACCTATAAAGTAACAATAGTAAGGTCATCTTAGTGCTAAGATGTTTTGGAAAACAGATGCCGGAGATTCTCTCCTTTAATAGTTACATAATGCAAGTCGGTAAACACTGAAAACAACAACCAAATACAGAATAAACTAGACATAACAGTACATCACTAGTACAACTGAAGTTTTTTTTTTTTCTTTTATTATGGTACATTTACCAAACCTGTATGAGTATATACATCTTTCCTATACCGGGATCCAGCTTTACAAAGGTACTGACAGTTTACCGGTTGACAGTGAAATCAGTTTTCATGCAGTCAACATTGTGACACACATTACGAGTTGATTCACACAAAAGCTACATTCAAATCTATGTGGAAAAGTCATTTAATTGGTTGTTACTTCTTCTTATACAATTGAATAGAATCAGACTCAATGAACCAACCTGATTCTGTAAAGGCCATACAGAGCTGAAACTGAACCCTACTGTCGAAATATTGAATTACCAGCCCATGATTTCCGGTAATGCCGTGAAACTATGGAGCCGCTGCATCTCTGTTTCAATGGATTATAGTGAAAAAAAGTATTTGCATGTTTCAGTCTTTGTCTAGACAGAAGTGAAGAAGATGGTCGGCCCAGTTAATGACAACCCAAACCACAAACGTGGTATAACTTGTAGAAAAGGAACTGAAATGAAAAGAACACAAAAACATTTGAAGCTTCACACAGGAAGACCACAAACACACCACCCCCAACCCCCTTTTCTTAGTAGCCGGAAGATGTTTAGTGAACTTGAGTCAAATTGTCAATTATTAAACCATTCCACCAGAGCAGCTGAAGGCAGTTGTCCTGACACATGTGATCTTTTGTGGATACTTCTTCTTTTCTGGTGATCCAGGGATATTAAAACATCTACTGCCATGAATATCAGATGGTAATAATCAAAGATGTCAACATTTTTCTTTAATCTCTCATTCACTAACTCCTCTCCATGGAGACGATCCCTGATAGTTTAAAAAAACAAAAACAAAACAAGAAACAGCTGCTAACCTAAGACAGTGATGGAGTCCACAGAGTCATATTGAATCATCTGATTCATTTACCACCATAGACAAGCAAGGGCCTTCCCCTTCGTCTGTAAGGCTGAGTCGAGGTCTCTTGGATAGTCTCTTTACTATTGTTGGTTGAAGGAACAGTAATGGACTGTCCAAAGGGAAGGTGAGGGTGCACATGCCGCAATCTCTGCTGGCCGCTTTCGCCTGGATACCTTCAATGCACAAAGAAATCAGTGATCTTGTCAGCTGTGTCTACAGTAACAATATGAATCAGCATACTTAATATAAAAGTAAGAAAAAGCAAAGCTGAAATGATTTTATGCACGAGTTATATGGAGTACTACAAACCTTTACTGCGGAGGTAACTTCTCTTTGGAGGGTCAGTCTGGCAGGCGACGTCTCTGACAGTCGGACAAATTTGACAGGTGCTGGCAGCGGTGCTCTAAACAGTTACACAGGCAACAACAATGAATGTTGTCTATGATCTTACTGGCTATATTTGCTATTATTGCCATTTTGGTTCTAATTTTTTTTTTACCCCAAAGTGACCATAGCATGTGCATATATCATAAGTCAAGACACTTTCAACAAGCCTGTGATAAAATGTTCCTATAAATAACAGTGTGATCCTCAAACCAGACTGTGATCACCAGAAATCACCTGTGATGCAATGCTTACCTTTGAGAGTTCCCAAGTAGGAGGACGAGCCAGATACCTGCCAGATAGCGACGTTTTTGTACAAGGCCTGACCACAGGTTCTGGACTTGTCAGGGATAATGTTACTGTTGAGGGTGGACTCCTGAATGTGACCTGCTCAACACTTTGGTCTTCTCTCTTTTGTGGGGTAGACTGGGGTACTGCTTCAAGCTCTGTCTCATCTATATGTACCCCAGAGGACTCAAAACCGGTAGCCTAAAATGTGGAGGAAGTGTTCAACACATAAATCCATCAAATAGTTTACCTATTTACAACAAATTAGTGGATTTTTTTTTAATACATTGACCTGTAATTTTACTTTTAAATTCAAAAGTTTCAAAAAGTAGTATACATTATATAAGTGGATAGGCAAACTTTCGTTCATGATAAGACTATCATACTACAAGAATTTATGTCTGTGGCTTACACTGCTCCAAAACCACATTTCCACATCTTTAGTGTTCTCCCCCCACCCAAGTGAAAAAGTTACCTGCAGTGCGCTACCTGTAGTCAGCTGCTCCACTCGTGGGACGGCAGTCTTCTTCAGGAATGTTTTTAATGGGTTCTTGGGGTCGGCGGCACTTTTAGATATCAGAAAGTCGTCTTTGTTGAAATGTGCACCGCAGACGCGGTAGCTCTTCTGCCTTAGCGTCTCGGTCGGCGTGTTGATGTCTATTTTCAATACAACAAGCCACCGGTTCACTATAGTCCGGCCGTATCTCAACGGCAATCTGTGAAATGAGTCCGGGTTATACCTTTTTTGCTTCCTATTGCAACCGGGATAGTTACATATGTTGACCATTGTGTCCTTCTTTGCCTCAGGTATTCCGTCGTGACTGATTTGTCTTCACTTTATTGCTGTCTTCTCACTCTTCATGAGATAAACAAACGTCTAACCTCGCGTTTATTTACGTGATTTTCTCCTCCAAATACCTAAAGTTAGAAATGCTCAATTCCGTAATTTCCCCTGTCCGCTCTCGATAATAACTGTTATAAACTGGTAGGCAGACGCACATGAACTTTGATTGCATTTCCATGGAGTAATAATCAGACATTTTCATCCTTGAGCTGCGGAACTCTCCTGCACTCGGTAATCGACTCGTCAGGGCTTCCCCACAAGAGTGGTGAGCTGTGTTCTCTTTCCGACAAAGCTAGCTGATCTTTGATGCCTCGAACTATGTGCTGGGACTCTATTTGTACTGTTGCTGAAGTTTGGTGCTGTTCTGATCATTATTTGTGGCTATGAGCGGCCTTTTGATGGCGGTTTCTTGGTTGGAGGCATAGACTGCAGTGCATTGTTACCGTGCGGTCTTTTCTGAGGTTGCTAAAACCACATAAACTAGCGGTCGGAAAACTTGGTCTCTCGAGGGGGGGTCTTACTCGGTGTCACTCTAGTATTTTCTAGATTACTTATTCAACAGTAATGTGGGCAAAGAGGGAAAAAATGCCAATTACAAGGCCGTGGTGACATCTTCTAATGTCTTGTTTTCTCCAACCAACTCAGTCAGCCAGTCACCTTACTATCACAGAAGATGGAGACATAACAAAAACAGTTTTACATTTAAGAAGCTAGAAAACAGATTTTTTAATGAATTTATTTTTTTCATGAATATCACATGGTAATAATCAAAGATTTCAACATTTTTCTTTGTTCCACCCTTTAATCTCTCGTTCCAACTCCTCTCCAGTGACGGAGTCCACAGAGTCATGTTGAATCATCTGATTCATTTACCACCATAGACAATTAAGGGCCTTCCCCTTCGTCTGTAAGGCTGAGTCGAGGTCTCTTGGATGGTCTCTTTACTATTGTTGGTTGAAGGAACAGTAATGGACTGTCCAAAGGGAAGGTGAGGGTGCACATGCCGAAATTTCTGCTGGCCGCTTTCGCCTGGATACCTTCAATGCACAAAGAAATCAGTGATCTTGTCAGCTGTGACTACCGTAACAATATGAATCAGCATACTTAATATAAAAGTAAGAAAAAGCAAAACTGAAATAATTTTATGCACGAGTTGATGATCTGTAGTACTACAAACCTTTACTGCGGAAGTGACTCTGCAGAGTTTTCATGGAGAGCTGTGTGCCGACAGATATTCTCTTTGGAGGGTCAGTCTGGCAGGCGACGTCTCTGACAGTCGGAGAAAATGGACAGGTGCTGGCAGCGGTGCTCTAAACAGTTACACAGGCAACAACAATGAATACATCATTTATCACAATTATAATTTAGACAACACAATTCAAGTCAACCTGATATATATCAATAGATGCAAGGATTTGTTTGCAAATGATTGCTGAGTTGAACTGTGTCTTCATTTACCATGTGATTAAAATGTAACACAGCAGCTCCAAGAGGCTGTGAACAATCGAGCTGCTTGTTTAATGTGTGTTTAACCTGTGAACAGTCAAAACTGCAGACCACATAAGATTTGGTGGATTTCTTCTTTGTGGTGTCATTTGTTCCAAGTTCAATATTTGAGTAATAATTATTTTCATTATTGACAAATCTTCAGATATCTTCGTGATCATAGTCAGTTAATTAGGAAAAGTTTTGGCAAAAAAAATAGCAGGTACAAGTCATTTTTGCTTTAAAAAAACAAAACAGTTAACAACTGATTCTCATGTGTTTTCTGTTGACTGACTAATCATTTCAGCGCTATATGTGACTGAGACAGTGATTCACTCTACATAAACCTGATGAGCCTCTACAACCCGAGGACATTAAGCCGGTCCATAAATCAAAAGTAATTTGTGTGATTCTGTGAATAATCTCGTTATAATTCATTTTCACATGAACGCAGCCCACTACAGTGAGGTGTATTATGCAGTAGTTGTGTGACGCTCATACTGAATTAATGAACCAAGGCTGTCACCTTGTGGACAACCTCCAGCACAGCACCTAGTAAGTTCCTGTTTGCGAGTCCATATCTTGGTGCTTAATTGTCCAACTCTGGTTAATTACAGATGGTAGAACATTGAGAAAACCAGCTATGTGATAGAATTACGAAAGTCATTTTATTACCAACATGTAGTTTTTTTTAAACAGACAAAATAACATGCAACATTTGAATTTGAAGTGTTTTATTGTACTTTTATCATACACTTTACAAGAAAGCTTAAGTGCTGCAAGACAGCAGACTGTTGAATACCTATAAGCACAACACGTTGTTTTAAAGGCAATAATGATATGAAAATAATTTTGACAATTGCAAAAGTCACTCTGAGAATAAACGTAACCACAATAATTTCCAAAAGTGAGCGACTACGTTGATGCACTGTTGGACCTAAACTTTGAGAAGGTTTTCCAGGACCTTGCCCCATATGTGAACAAGGTGCTGAAACTCATAATCCCTGAAGACCTCTCGGCTCAGTATGATGGACCCGACAAGCTGGACGTTATAGCCAGTTATGTGTCAAGGTTCAACCGAGGACAGGTCTGAACCCAACATACTGTCCTTCTGCGTCAGGGAACTCTGCACGAATCCTCAACACCACGCAGACAGGCAACACAACTGTCACTCTCTGCCCCAGCACCACTTTCTTTGTTATTATTTTCATATTGATATTTCTTCTTATTACAACCATTTCTATAATAAAACATCTTTACTAACTGTTCTGTGTGTTTCATTGTTTGATATGTAATTTTCACAAGTAAAAGATAGTAAAGATAAACTATAAGCAATGTAAGATGGAGGTAGCAGTTATGTACATCTCATCATAACACTTGTGCGATAAATTAATAGTATTTATGTGACTAAAAGCTTACTGCACTATTCCCCTCGGACGTTAAGGTCCATAGTCTGCCCGATAAATGTTCAGTGCATTCTGCAGACAGGTTCTAGGCCAGGACGGTCCACCATGCACGATGGTGGCTCAGGAGGCTGCTGTAGTCTTTGTGTAACCTAGAAATTATGAAAGGTAAGTGAGTGCCAATAGATTACAGAGAAGATAGACTGCAAAATGACAACCATATTTGCCCAGTGTTCACTTACTTGTGGTATTTCCATACAGCAGATATTATCGGGTTCTGTGTATTTGTTCACAATTGCCACAGGAACACCTGTTTTTAAACAGACCGTTCAACTGTTGTGACCGGTTAAAAAACAATACTGCTGGTAGAGTGGTGATAGGAGGCAAATGTGGCTCATTGAAAACTAGAGTTGTTGAAAATTGCTGGCAGTAGCTAATTACAGGTCGTCATTGCAAACAAGAGCAGGTTCTCAATTGACTTACCTGGCTACATAAAGGCAAATACAAATAAATAAATATGGGGTAACGTTTTTCTCTAATAATGGCAATTGCTAAATTGCATCCGCGTTACTGCAACTGAACAGCAGCAAACGCCAGCCAAGGTTTTGCTAAGCTTTATTATGTAAACACTCGAGGCAGGAGAAGGGGGTTGTGTTATCTGTATGGGGGAGACGGCCCGTAAAAATGTCGTTAACGTTAGTCTGTGCAGTAACACAAAATAAATGTTGAGGTAACAAACTTAACTACTTACCACTGAGAAACATCCATGTTCATTCTTGGCTGCTGACTTTCTTCTGGAGCCTCTTGTTCTGGGTCGGACCCCGGCTCGAACGTGTACGGTTCCACCGCAGTTTGTTATCCGGCAGCCATTTCTCTCCCAAACTCCACCGTTGCCATGGTCACACGATGCCGTCCTCACGTCTTCCGCAAGGCAGGAAGAGGCGGGCGGTGCAAATACCAAACCGGCTGTGTCAGCGGAATTCGCAAAACTAAAGTTCACCTGACGCATACAAGTCGTTCCTTAACTCCTCGGCTCTGTACTGAGGGCTTAACGTCGAGTTTCCCGCTTCGCCATGCTTACATTGTTTAGAACGGAGAGGGGCTCAGTCTGTGGAAGGGGCTCCCAGATTTGCTTCCCTCCGTGCAGTTTTCCTCTGACATAAGTTCCTCTTCCACACGAAAACAGCATGTCAGTGAAATGGTTGGCTTGAGGTGTACATTGTGCTGTGATGTAGCAGTCAACCATACACTCGTTTTGCCCTGAGCTATGCTAAGTTAATACATTCCAGTTTAGAATTTCCATTTCCAAATGCATTAACATTATTTCACAAATTCCCGAAACTTAGACCCGGCGGAGGGTGTGTGTATGTAACGTTACTGCTTGACCGATTGGGTCTGCATCAGGAGATAATGCTGATTGCTAACTAGAAGCTAGCGGTTAGCATTCGTGTACAATTGCAAAATAAACACAGCTAAATATTTGCACATTCTGACATTTCCCTAGGACATGTATTAAACAATTTGCAAGATCAGAAACGTACAACTTCTACTGCAGCACTAACTTGCGGTGCGGTCAGAGAATGTCTGTGGTGTAACTTACCAAAAGCTACGGTAGCAGCTTGCTAACCTTTTTGCCGGCTAAACGTGTAGTCTCCACCACACACTTGTTTGGTACTGGACTGTTTTGTGCTCAACATATTTCAGTTTAGAAATAATTTACAAATGCATTACTTTCACACGTTCCCGATTCTTAAACCCTGCAGAGAGTGCAGCTGGTCGTTGGGTTTGCAGGAGAAACAAAGCTGACTGCAAACTAACTAGACGCTAGCGGTTAGCTGCTAGCCTTACCTTGTTCTCAATAGCAAAACACACACTACATCAGCAGGAGTTAACCCTAATCTACAAAAGCAACACACCGCTAATTATTTGTATACTTACATGTCCCTCTTCTGCAGGTATTCCACGCAATGTTGGATATGCCCCACTGTCAAGAAAAAGTCTCCCAACTAATCCTGCCTTGTACAGACCCAGGTTGGAGAAACAGTCGCTCTCGAAGTGATTCGAACACACGAATAGTTTTTTGCAATATGTAGCTGGGACTTTGCCATCAAAAATGAATTCAATCCACGCTGCTCTTTTGTAGTCTGCGGCTGGGAGACCATGGAGTGTTTTGTGCTGGGCTTTACAGCCAACAACTGAACACTTCTCGTTGCGCTTAGACATAGTGCTTTCAAATAGGGAATGGCTGATTTCTAAGAAGGTAATGCTGTATTTGGTGGGTGGAGACACCTTACATATGCTGTTATGGGAGGAGGTGGTGGGTGGGACTATTCAAATGTTCCGGCCAATGACGTCGGTAGCCAATGCCGAATTTGGCTGGCTCATCTGGAAACTACGGTGGCCCTGAAGGGCAAACGACAAGGACAAAAAGAAAAACACAACATTAACAAAAACACAACCACAAAAACAAAAAAACAACCACATTAAGAAACACACAATCACAAAAACGAAAACACAATCACATTAACAAAAACACAATCACATTACGCAAACCATGCAAAATGATGTGCGGTCAATATGACAACTTATGGCCGAAATAGGTAAAACATCATAAAACATCAAACATCATCATATCCATGTCCTGCATCAAAATATTCTTTTTGATGCATCAAAATATTCTCTTTGATGCAGCTCGTAAGTCGTCACTGGCGGCGCTCGTTTTGAAAACATGTAAACCATGTCTTTCCGGTTCAAAGGACAGACCAGTCCAATCAGCGACGATTCATGTCGCCTGAGGGTACCTACCTTTTCCATTTTGGTTAATGTGGTTGTGTTTTTCTTAATGTTGTTGTGTTTTTGTTAATGTGATTGTGTTTTAGTTTTTGTGATTGTGTTTTTGTTAATGTTGTTGTGTTTTTCATTTTGCCGTTGTCGTTTGCCCTTCAGGGCCACCGTAGAAAACTGCAGGGAGACACTGTCAGAAATCTCACTCAAAAAAGTACGGATGTTATTTTTTCAAAGTCTATATGCGTGTGGTAGCACCAGAGACCCAAAATAGCACCCCAAATCCCAGAAAAGGTGAGTTTTCCATAATATGGGAATTTTAACAAGTCATATAAGCATGTGTTTTAATCTGTTTTAGTTTGTTGAATTGGGAAATATAATTTCTGCCTGCATTCTGCTCCACTACTGCCACATTAACAGGGTGATCTGTAAGATTTGACACCATAATGTCATTGCAGTGTTATGAAATAATATTATCAATGCCTTACACTCCTTTTTGTTCTTCTGCTTTAATACTTTGAATTACGCTGATCATGTAGTTTCTTTGACAGGAGAAAGAGGAAGATGAGTGAAGATAACCACTAGGTCATAGAGAGGAGACAGAGAGGAAGGAGGAATGGAGAAGTAGGAGGTGGCATGATGGGTGAAGAGTCAAAAAAGGAAAACTAATTTACAGAGGAGAGGAAGTATGAATTCATCATTTTGTGGGCACCATGCAGGCCAGCACTACAGATAACACAGAGACATAACAAAAATATATTTACATTGAGAAGCTAGAAAACAGATTTTTTACTTGACTGAAAAACAATATTTGGTTATTAAAATGAATACCTATTACTTTAATGTTGACTGACCATTACTGAGACTGACATACATGCTGCAGAAACCTGATGGTTTTCAACAGCCACTTGACATAACACAGATCAGTTAATCATGATAATTTTATGAATAATTTATTATTGATATCTTGTGTTGCAAATATATGTCATATGTTAGATGAATTCAGCACACAGCAACACTAACTGTACAGTTAGTCTTACCTTATACTGAATTTATGAGCATAGGCCGCCACCTTGTGGAAAAGCTGCAGTGCAATGCCCATTTACTTTGTTAACATCATTTAGTTTATTTCTATTTTCCTGTCTGAAATCAAAAAGGTGCTAGTTTGTCTGACTCAGGTTGAGGGTAACAGCTCACTTTAGAACAGGGAATGTATGCTGAGTTAAACGGACTTACATTTATTTGTGTAGGCCCAAAATAAGCAAAGCATCGAAAGTGGTGTCTGACTTCCTTACTTACTATCACTAAGCAGTAATTAGCAGGTTATTATGGACACTTTTTTGTTGATGGCCTGGTAGTTGTAGGATATGAAGACATTAGAAAGTGCTTCATAATGACCAATAAAGAACTACTTTCTTATTTTCTATTATGCCTTCCAAGGTTTTTAGAATATGTAGTTCTTTTACTGATGCTTCAGTAGCACATGGTCGCTGGATTTTGACAGATTATAGCGCTCATACTGCAGTTGGGTGTTTACGATACCATTTTTGTGTGTCCTTGACAGTGTGTTCCTCGCACTTCTTTACCTATAAAGTAACAATAGTAAGGTCATCTTAGTGCTAAGATGTTTTGGAAAACAGATGCCGGAGATTCTCTCCTTTAATAGTTACATAATGCAAGTCGGTAAACACTGAAAACAACAACCAAATACAGAATAAACTAGACATAACAGCACATCACTAGTACAACTGAAGTTTTTTTTTTTCTTTTATTACGGTACATTTACCAAACCTGTATGAGTATATACATCTCTCCTATACCGGGATCCAGCTTTACAAAAGGTATTGACAGTTTACCTGTTGACAGTGAAATCAGTTTTCATGCAGTCAACATTGTGACACACATTACGAGTAGCTTCACACAAAAGCTACATTCAAATCTATGTGGAAAAGTCATTTAATTGGTCGTTACTGCTTCTTATACAATTGAATAGAATCAGACTCAATGAACCACCCTGATTCTGTAAAGGCCATACAGAGCTGACACTGAACCCTAATGTCGAAATATTGAATTACCAGCCCATGATTTCCGGTAATGCCGTGAAACTATATGGAGCCGCTGCATCTCTGTTTCAATGGATTATAGTGAAAAAAAGTATTTGCATGTTTCAGTGTTTGTGGTTTTGGTTTTCATTAACTGGGCCGAACATCATCTTCACTTCTGTCTATACAAACATTGTGGTATAACTTGCAGAAAAGGAACTGAAATGAAAAGAACACAAAAACATTTGAAGCTTCACACCCCCAACCCCCTTTTCTTAGTAGCCGGAAGACGTTAAGTGAACTTGAGTCAAATTGTCAATTATTAAACCATTCCTCTGGAGCAGCTGAAGGCAGTTGTCCTGACACATGTGATCTTTTGTGGATACTTCTTCTTTTCTGGTGATCCAGGGATATTAAAACATCTACTGCCATGAATATCAGATGGTAATAATCAAAGATTTCTACATTTTTCTTTTTTCCACCCTTTAATCTCTCATTCTCTAACTCCTCTCCATGGAGAGGATCCCTGACAGTAAAAAAACAAAAACAAGAAACAGCTGCTAACCTAAGACAGTCCACAGAGTCATGTTGAATCATCTGATTCATTTACCACCATAGACAAGCAAGGGCCTTCCCCTTCGTCTGTAAGGCTGAGTCGAGGTCTCTTGGATGGTCTCTTTACTATTGTTGGTTGAAGGAACAGTAATGGACTGTCCAAAGGGAAGGTGAGGGTGCACATGCCGAAATCTCTGCTGGCCGCTTTCGCCTGGATACCTTCAATGCACAAAGGAATCAGTGATCTTGTCAGCTGTGTCTACCGTAACAATATGAATCAGCATACTTAATATAAAAGTAAGAAAAAGCAAAACTGAAATAATTTTATGCACGAGTTGATGATCTGTAGTACTACAAACCTTTACTGCGGAAGTGACTCTGCAGAGTTTTCATGGAGAGCTGTGTGCCGACAGATATTCTCTTTGGAGGGTCAGTCTGGCAGGCGACGTCTCTGACAGTCGGAGAAATTTGACATGTGCTGGCAGCGGTGCTCTAAACAGTTACACAGGCAACAACAATGAATACATCGATTACATAATTTAGACAACAAAATTTACAAAGTTAAGTCAACCTGATAGCAATAAAATAGCAATAGATGTAAAGATTTGCTTGCAAATGATTGCATTCTGTTTTCATTTGCATTTGACAAAACATGCAAATATTTTCGGAATTGTGGTTGTAAGAAGAAATACAACTATAATATCAACAGACTCATCCTATAAAGGCTTACTATGCAGGATTGGTTGGTTGCTGTTTGCAACAACTGGAAGTTGGCCCCTTCTCCTCGGCTCAGCAAGAGCAGTTGTGGTTGAGTGAACTGTCGAGTGAGTAAAGAGAGGGAGTGGCATTAGTAGGAGCAAAACATTAAATCAGAGAAAGAAAAATAATTCTGAAAGAAAAAAAGAAACACATATATCAGTCAAGACATACTATGCTGGATTTGTTGGTTGCTGTTTGTAAACACCCATCAAAGTTGGCCCCTTCTGCCTGACTCAGTGAGAGTAATGGTGGTCGAGCAAACTGTAGAGTGAGTGAAAGAGAGGGAGACACCTTAGGAACAAAGCGGTGAATCTAAGAAATATAACATATTCTAATTGTTTCACAGCACTTAAGTTCTATACATAATAGCACCTGACGTATCCTATGAAGGCTTACAATGCAGGATTTGTTGGTTGCCGTTTGTAAACTCCCATCAAAGTTGGCCCCTTCTCCCTGCTTCAGCAAGAGCAACGATGGTTGAGCGAGCTATGGAGTGAATGAAGAGAGGGAGTGCCGTAAATAGGAACAAAACAGTGAATCAGAGAAAATAAAAACATTTTTAGATTAGTTTCACCACTAAAATAAACACTTGCACACAAACCACTGCGAGAGTGCTGCATTGTCAGATTTGGTGTAAATGCAGAAGAAGCGTACAAGTTCATCCTGTCTGCATCTTTGCTCTGCGTGTTTGTATAGAGCTCAGCCCTGCCGTTGGTTGAACAGACACACGGCCCTGCAGCTCTTTATACATCCATGACACAGCCCAACAGTAGAGGGGCAAGATGGCGATAGACATGTAACCTGTTTCTATAGTCCTGACCTCACACTAAGGATGCATGATATGGACTTTTTGTCCAATACAGATAACAGATAATTTACCGGCATTTAAGAGCAAGTACGTAACGTTTCACCTGTCCACTCGACCACAGCACCTAATACTCAGCTTTGTAGTGGTTTGTGTGGACACTATGCACATTTAGAGGGTAACAACACCATATTTTATACACTACAGCGTGTAATCTGATACACTGCCTCAAGTGATGTCACTCAGAGACTACATTGCATCTCTGGTTCTGTTGTATCGATTTTAACATTTGTTTTATCCCTGTAGTGTTGTTTTTTTAGTCCAATGCTCAACAAATGGATTGGAATTGGGGTTGTAAGAAACATGTCATATACAATATCACCATACTTATTCTATAAAGACATACTAGGCTGGATTGGTTGGTTGCTGCTTGCGAACACCCATCAAAGTTGGCCCCTTCTGCTTGGCTCATGGAGTGTTGTGGTTGTTGATCAAGCTGCAGAGTCTGTGAAGAGAGGAAGAGGCATACGGAACAATGCAGTCAGAAAAAATTAAAATCTTCTCGTAGATTCACAGCAGACAAGTTCAGAAGAGTTTTAAATAACAAAATAGAGGCATCTTAACATGGTTATACTTTAATAAAAACCGTTTTTCTTCCATTTTAACCTCAAACGCAGACAATTCCACAATTCATGTTGCACCACTGAACAAGGCCATAATGTGGCTCTGTGCTTCTTATAACAGTAATTTCATTTATCATCAAACAGGCAGGTAAAGTGTTAAAGACAGCAGGTAAAGTTCAGACTAACTGCAGAGAAATTGCTAACAGAAATCAGAAAGATAAACCATGAACTGCACTAAGCTGTGAAAACAGCTCTTTTGCTTTTTTCCACATTCAAAAGTCAGTGCAACTCAATATTCAATGGGACACACTGAGTGAGGTGTAAAGGGATGGTGAACTGGTGGTTGGTGTTCATGGGGGGCGGCTGCTCTGTATGGAGCCCAAAATGCTAACACAGCTAAAGTTAGCTAGCTAGCTCTGGCTGTACATCTCGAGACTAAACAAGCTAACAGCTCCTTACTTGAAGTACCAGTAGCAAGTACTTGTCTGTTTTAAACAAAACAGAGCCACATTTGATGACGTTACTCACAGGTTGTGGTCCTGACTCTGCAGATTTGACGCTGCCAAGCACAGTGGGAACGGCTCCTTCTTTCAGGATCAGCCGTTTACTGTACCCAGCTTTGAACTGTGCGTGGTTTTCAAAGCAGTCCTCGGTAAAATGATGGGAACAGAGTACAAGCTTGGGGCTGTACTGCTGAGGAATTGTATTGGACTTAAAAATGAACTGCAACCACTGACTCTTAACTTCTTCATCCTTTGGGAGCCCATTCAAGGGGAATTTGGTTTTGCATCGAAATATACAGCGTCTTCTGGACATGTTTATTGGCGTTTATCAAGCCCTTCACTGGTACGAAGGCTGAGAGTGGCCGTGACCGTGGGGAGAAAGATGCACCGCCTCACGGTTGCAGAGCTCCGCTAACCGGTCAAGTTTGTTGTCTTCCTCTTTTTCTTCTTCATGGTTTGTAACGACGGTAGGGAACAAGCGTATGACGCCCATTACCGCCACCTATGGGCACCTCCATCAATTGTAACGGTGACATATGCCTATTTCTGCTTCTTGACATGGTTCCTTGGTATCTAAAGGTAATGTTAGTAACATGCTTTGGTCGAAAAACTTTGAGCACAGCAGGGTTATTTAAACACCAGTTTCACAACCCTGCTCTAAATCCCCTATGCTCTTATGTTTAAAAAGAAGCCCGGCTATGAAGACTTGTAGTTCTTAAAAGATAAATGTTAGTATCAGTTATAATAAAGTGATATAAAAAACCTTCTTGATGTCTTCGTTTTTATAAAATTTGTAAAAATAGTTTAACTCGCAGGTCGCCATTGTTGTTAACGTCGCAATGCACTCTGGGTAGTGTCGCCAAAGGGTTGCACTGGCGGGCTTCGGGACCCCGTTGTGACTGTTCAGCGACATAAACATGTCATCTGTTTAGCCTTTTCAATTTGAACCCGAGCGAAACATTAATGAGGAGGACAGCACTGACAATGTTTCACAAAACGAGCATCAAAATGAAGAGTAAGAAAGACGGGATAAGGCGAGAGTGGGACAAAACCGGTGGTGTATGTGCGGCAACTGCGTCTCCATGGTAACCGAGAGGGAGAGTGTTTGTTGTCAAGAGCTCCAATTTTTGTCAGCAGATGTTCACGGTAAGCTATTGTGTGATCAAACGTACTCCAATATCAATAATTTTGGAGATTATTAGCATCGAGAGCTGTCGTGTGCTTTATAGATAATTAGGATATAGTGAAACGCACGACTTTGATCATTTCTGCAGATACCCGTGCATCACAGCACACAAAAAATGCAGTTTGATGCAGTTTGCCTCAACCGAGACGTCGTATGGGCTGCCCTCGTCAGCCTCCACGACACTGTAACGTTACACTTACTGATTGCTTACCTGACTGAAGAGGTGAATTATCTTTCTCTGTGACCAGTGGCGTGTCCGATGGTTCGCCTAACGTTACAGAAGCGGCAGCTGCAGCAGCGGGTTGTCTGCTCAGGAGAGCATCCAGCGTCTCTTGTCTATGGCGCTTTTTAACGCGCATTTCACTCGCTCCCCGAGGGCGTTTAGGCTCCTTATGTGGAAAAATTGTCGGAAAAGCATTTGGTTTTAGTCTTCGTTTATACCCAGCCGCTCCGGTGAGCTCTTTCAGCAGTTGCGGTCGACCAAGAGCCTCAAATGCATCAGGAGAAAAATGTCGAGAACACAGCCGCGGATCTTTGGGAAGTTGTGTCCGTCCACAGGCATCTTCCCACTCCTTTCTCCTCTTCTTGTCAGTAGGAAAGCAGTGTAAACTCACATCACTCCCCTTGTTGCCTTTTGACTGGAAATTGCATCCAAAAGCAGTACAATGTGCCATTTTACTTAACTGTGCGCACGTAAACAAACGCTAGCGTCAATAGCTATTCTACCACGTGCAACCACTATACGTCATCGCCCCCAGAGTGCATTGCGCGCGGAAAGCATGGCGTCCTACGTACTAAATATTGTAGATTTTTAAGTTGTGGCTTATTAGGGCCTACAAGTCTTCATAGCCGGGGTTCCTTTTAAAGATATACTATTCACAGATGTGGGCTGGATTGTCAGCTCCAGCTGCATTCTCATTGCCTATACTGCCTACACTGGTGCGCAAACCAGATTTTATTAAACATCTTGATTTGTGCAAGAAGCAGCACAGTGCCAACCGTTCTGCTCGGGCAGACCCTCCCCTGGCTCAACATCTCCCACCACAGCCACCCCAAGTGGACAGATGAAAAGGGTCCATGCGAAGCCAGTGTTCCAAAAAAAATGCCCCATATGTCAGGTCATGATGTACAAGAGAAATTTAAAAAGACACATTTAAAGAAAGCACATCAGCAAACATAAAGACATAACCGCTACTTCCCTCCTCGACAGTGAATACATCAATCCAGAAAATGGGATCTTTACTGTCCATAAATCAGTTCTTGGACCCAATAATCCTCTTCATGTTCAAAATAAAGTATGGGGGGAAAATCAACATTATTTTGGCATTTGGGTAAGCTAGAGGCTTAACATAGAGATGAATATTTGACGTGCCTTTTTCAGACTATCATGGTAAACAGAGTCTGATCATATTAAACGTATCACATTAAAAAATACATTTCGCTGTCAAATTCAAGTCGAAAGAGTATTTTTATGACATAAAAAAAATAATGTGTTAACAAATAAAAAATTACCCACAATGCATCAAAGCTATTCTGTGTCAGAAACTGTGTGGAAAACTGTGGATCCATCCAAATGATCAGTGTTTCTGTCAGTTTCTAGTCTTATTAAAAAGAACAACCTTGTTTACAAGCTTTATTTCACATGTATTTTTGATTCTGTTGTTAGATCATTGTAAGACAAAAAATCATTGCAGTGTTTTAATACAATCGATAAAGTATTAATCATTGCTCTACACTGTTACTCCCATTTGCTCTTCTGCTGTAATACTTTGTATTTTGATTTTCATGCAGTTCCAGTGACGGAAGATAGAATAAGATGAGAGAAAATGAGGACAAATGAGACATCACAGCATTGGAAAAAGAAGAGGAAGAAGTAGGAGGTGGAATGATGGGTAAAGAGTCAAAAAAAGGAAAAAGAGATCATACAGAGGCGGAGAGGAAGTAAATATTCATCTTTGCGGGTGTCGTGCAGACCAACACAGCAGATTCAAAACACACAAACACAGCTGGGATCTCTTTAACCCATCGACTAATAAGTCAGCACTCCCCACGGGTGATGTCAGAGTTAGTCAGCCAGCCAATGCAAATAAAGTCATGATGGGAACACAGATGTGTGTCTGTGTTTTCCAGCTCCTACTGAACACTTCCTCATATGGCAGTAACACTCATTCACAAGCAGACTGTTATGTTAGGAGAGACACACAGTCTGGATGTTGAACACTCACTGAGTCACACATACACACTGCACACATCATCTGTAGAAAACTACATGCAAGCATCAACATTAGACATTGCATTTCTTAAATGTGCTTCTGTGTTGATACCATTAAGATTTACAGAATGCATCTTCTTTGTGATCTGAGATGAATTCATTCGTCACGTAATTAAAATGCAATCCAGCCGCGCCAATGGGTGTTTAACCTGTCAAAACTGCAGACCACATAAGATTTGGTGGACTTTCTTATTTGTGGTGTCATTTGTTCCAAGTTCAATATTTGAGTAATGATTATTTTCATTATTGACAAATCTTCAGATTTTTTCGTGACCCTAGTCACAGTTATTTAGGCAAAAGTTTGGCAAAAAATGGCAGGTACAAGTCATTTTTGCTTTAAAAAAACAAAACACTTTAACAAACAACTGCTTCTCATGACTTTTCTGTTGACTGACTAATCATTTCAGCGCTATATGTGAGCAAAAAGTAATTTATTTGTGTGATTCTGTGAATAATCTCTTGTTACAATTCATTTTCACATGAACGCAGCACACTACAGTGAGGTGGATTGTACAGTCGATGTGTCACGCTTATACTGAATAAATGAACCAAGGCTGTCACCTTGTGGACAACCTCCAGCACAGCACCTAGTAAATTCCTGTTTGAAAGTCCATAGATTGGTGCTTAGAGGATAATTTCGGTAGATTTCAACATGCAGCTTTATTTCTCAAGCTACCCTTGACTTGCCAGTACCCAAGACGCGAAAATGTTTGGTCCAACACTTACAGGGCTCCTTGAACGGGGAGTTAGCATTGACAGCTAACCCATGGGGGCAGAACTTTACACTGTGTTTTAACACATTAATTTTTGTGTAATTAATTACTCTTAATTAACGCGTTAAAGTCCCGGCCCTAGTTTTAACGTAACGTTAGTATAAGGAGACTATGTTGCAGACCAACAGTACCTTATGTTAGCTGCCATGCTAAAAACACATTGAAAGGGTAGGAAGGTAGGCTAAACAGTAAATCAAAATAAAATGTTTACACTTACAGCTCCCACCTTTGTTGTTTGATCACGGACAGTTGGTACCGATCCGTTCATTATCCTCAGAGAGTTAGCAAAGCCAGCTTTGTACTGTCCCTCATTGAGAAAACAGTCCAAAGTGAAATGGTGAGCACACACATACAGCACTTTGGGAACTGCTGTGGGTACATTCCCATTAAAAATAAAATCCATCCATTGAGTCCTCAAGACCCCCGATGAAGGAGGTTTAAAAAGACTCTGGTGCTCGTTAGTGCAGCCAACGACAGAGCAACCGCTTCTTCCCGGTCGTACATCCGCCATTTTCTAGCCGAGTGGAAAAAAATGGCGGCGTTTAGATAAGTCCTTCGGGTGTGGCAAACCTTCACCTGGGGCGGTGCCACCAACCTAGGGGGACGCGTCTAATCTGTCGGTGACGTCACCGACAGACTATCTTCAACTGGCCTGCACACAGTGGCTGTGTCTCAATTCAGGGTCTGCACACTCAAGGACCCGCCCTTTGCGGTCTCACCAAGTGAGTGCACTTAGGTGCGCCCTGCAGGCCGCGTCAGCCTGTTGTGAAATGGGACGGTCTACACTTTGCAGCACTTCCTGGTTGCGTCACCAGATGTTCCCGCCCCTACCTGTTCGTCACTATTTATGCAGCCCAGGTCCGCAAAGTGACAAGAAGAGAAATTTTAAAAGTTAGACTGTCAGATCTGTTTGAGCTGCAGGAATTCCTGATTTCCTTTTTAATCCTCCTGCTTGTGGAGGAAGAGGAGAAGCGGCTCTGGTTTATCTCCGGCTGAGAGGACCGTGGAGAGGTAAACCTGTTATTGATCCCACAGTAATGTTATCATCAATATTATCATTATTAGCTAGCTAACAGTTTGGGGTCATTAACATACCGATACATTACGTTAATGCTGACATATAAACTGCTGATCGCCACATATGGTTTTATTTTAATTTTAAAGGCGTTATTCCAATTTAAAATGTTTGTTAGATAGTTTTGTTTGTTGTAATGATTTATTATCATTATAATTATATAATGAAATTGCCTCTTTCTTAAAACATTCTTAGTGACATTGCAGCCCTGGATGGAGTCAGAACTGCAGACCCAGTTGATGGACGATGTGGTGGACGGAGGAGACTGGACCCCCAAACACCCTGAGTACCGACCCAGATGATGTCCCACTGACACCATCCAGCCCAGCAGCACTGCAGGGACTCCTGCTCAGCCTGTTACTGTCCATCATCTCCAACTGTTTTAATATTGTTTTTAATAATAGTTGTTTGTGTTAATAGTGAATAATAATCTGTAAATAGTTATTTATGTTGTCATTCTGTAAGTAGTTGTAAATGTTAAGACCTTAATAATAAAAACATTCAATCCCTTGTTGTCACTGAAAAGTAGCACTTGATGCTGTTTGCTGTTATAAATTGTACTTAAGCTGTAAATACTGAATGGAATAGACACCGTGTAACAATAGAACAATATTTTATTTCATTCATTATATCAAATGGGCTCGACCTTCCCCTGCAGGCCCGTTGTTTCCAGAACTGTTCTGAACACAGAGAGAAACAAGAGAAAAGGTCAACACAAGATCACATTAACACAGGGATGCAGAGATTTGTGACAGCAGGACTGACAAATCGGGTATTTTTTTTTTTTTTTTTATTGCCTTCCATCCAGCTGGCGGAATGTTTCGCCCAGTGAACTAATGTTGTTCTGACCTCGGACAGTGATGAAGCTCTCTGTTTGCTCCCTAAAACACAATGAAATGTAAAAGACGTTTTGTGTTACGTCAACAGACAAAAGAGATCTAATACAGCAAAAAATATATAATCATCATAAGGATAATCATAAACTTATTCAATTGTAGCTAGACTTTACAGCTTTACAGTCTGGAAATAAAGCAGCCTGATCTGAATCTGTTCATCTAGGTCCATTTATGTACATGAAGTAAAAATAGTCTATAACATCTCCACAGTCACGAAAAGATACAAGTCAACCTCTGAACGTCTTACGTTTGAAAGTGAAGGCTTTTAAGGCTTTACTTCCAAAGGGATCAAGCTGAGCATTACCAACGTATTTTAACTGAAATGTGGAGGTTTTAATGTCCCTTGAAGTTTAACATATCTGGCGTTGGATGTTCAAATGAGTAAAAACCGAGTATAGACCCAATACTTACATTTAAATGCGAGATCTGCGCCACTTGAGGTCGCCATTATTTATTTATTTATTTATTTATTTATTTATTTATTTATTCTCTTCGGGCGCACGATGAATCTTGGGATATGTGAGACCACGAAGTGTGGTAGCGGTGCACACTCAAAAAACAGGAGTGCGCATTTGTGGGGTGCATTATGAGAACACTTCGAATTGGGACACCCTTCGCCACGGTATAATGACGTAATCGCACTTCAAATGCGCACTCGAAGTGTGCAGACCCTGAATTGAGATACAGCTATTTTCTAAAGGCGGAGAAAGCAAAAAAAGGGAGAGGATGAACTTTTTGTCATACCAGGGGGGGATTGTAGACAAAACTATTATTGATAGAAAACCGCTCTAAGGTGTATTTTGCATAATATGGGACCTTTACAACGAAAACGCCGCCCGACCACAAGCGAAGACGGGCCAAGGTGTGCCCCTCTTCAAGGTGCACTTCCCGAAGGCATTGAAGGGAGAGTGTAGAGCAAAACCCTTAAAGATAGAGCCGACATACCGTAAGAGTTTACTTTTTATTGTTGTATGCCAAAACTAAAGGATTTTTTTTAACTTGTTGCACTTACAATCTATAAACATTTCAACAGGTTCCATATTATGCCCCTTTTCCACAAATTAAAATAGTTCCCAGTAGTGTTAAAGACATGTCTGTGACATGCTTCGGTCAAAATTGTCTTTGGATCAAATATTGTAGTTCTCTCTTCATCAGCTAAAAACAGCTCTGTTCAGATGGGTCTGTTTCAGGGCCTGTCTCTTTAAATGTAATGAGCTGCACCTGGCCACGCCTAGTTCACGCCCATCTCTCCGGAAGGGGCTGTGGCTTGGGCTCCGGTAGCCATGTGCTAATGTGTACACACTAAGTGGCTCGGTCATGGCTGGCAGAAGCTCTGTAGTTCAACCCTACCAGTTTGAGCCAGAGTCTGACCCAGAGGGAGAGGCTCCGGCAGAAATTCCTACTCTGCGGCTGCAGCAAGATTTTTCTGAGTGTTAAAATAAGTTACAAATATTATGCGTCTTTATATTTTTAACTTTTTACTTTGTGTGTGTTATTACACTGTTACATGTTAGCTCCTGCTAACGGTTACGTTTCCGCTGTCTCGTCGTTACTTCGAGCTCTTTTGTTGAATGAGAAATTTTATAAATAGTGTAGTAACGTTATACTTATCTCTCTTGACTGTATTCTTGCTATGATCTACGGATAAAAATATCGTTAGAGGGCTGTTAATAGCCCCAACAAATGCTCAGACTGCTACAAGCATGTATAATGTAGAAACTAGTAGGCTATCAAACGAAGCTTACACAGTAGGCCTTAACCAAAATGCTATATTTTGCAAAGTTTGTGATGGTTTTAGCAGAGGTGTTTCATCATAACAGCGCCCTGACATTGTTTTTTCTAGGTCTTTAGAATTTATTTTTGTAATTCAGCATAAATATGTCTGTCTGTATCAATAATGTGTCATTCTGGTAAAAAATCGAGGCAGTGTAATGTTGATTAAAATGCCACTGTTCTCCATCTCAACATTAGTCAAATGTCACAAGTTTTATGCACTTGACATGGTTAGGAGAATCTTACTTCTTATCCAACTATGCTTGTCTACTTGCATTCAGGTGAAATTCTAACTTCTTTTCTTTTGACAGGTGTTCGTGTGGAAACTGTAACACCATGCCCACGGAGCAGGAAAATGTCTGCTGTCTAGAGATAGCACAGGTAGTCAATCAATCAATCAATCTTTATTTCGGACTCAAATGGTCCATATATAAAAGAAACTACAGGGGACCAACAGGAAAAGGAAAAAAAAGGAAAAAGGATACATAAGAAAATAATATAACCATACTTAAAAGACACACAAACACTCTCTCCAGTGCCTCCAAAAACCGGAGATATACATGGTGCTGCTCTCCTTAGGCGTGGCTAAAACCATAATGATTTCATTTTTAGAATTCTTCAGCCGGGCCATAAAACTATACATAAGATTTCTAAGAAGAGCATCTAGAGTGGGAACAGCATTATGTACAAACAGCATGCTGGCACTCGTCCACCTCGGGAGTTTCAGCAGAATTCTGAGTGCATCGTTATAAGCCACCCGTAATTTGTTAAGCTTAGCCTTACTGTAGCTACACCACAAATGGGCTGTATACAGTGGACTACAATACGCTTTAAAGAGGGCAATTTTCACACTATCAGAACACATGTAAAATTTGCGTGCCAACATATTCGTTTGTGCGTACAACTTACAGTACTGTCGCTGAATGTCATCATCATCACTCAGGTCATCCCTAATGATGTGACCTAGATATTTAACCTTCTCCACTATAGTTAACACGTTATCAGACAGGAGGAAAGGGGGGAATTTTCTCTTCTGATCCTCCTTCATCTTTACAATCATTACTACACTTTTCCTAGAGTTGAACTTAATATCAAAATGTTCTCCATAATCTGAGCAGACTCTAAGAAGTTGCTGCAGACCACCAGAATAGGGAGACATGATGACTAGGTCATCAGGATACATCAAATGACTGATTAGCCTTTCTCCCACCATGCAGCCAGTCCTACACTCATTGAGCCTCCTAGAGAGCTCATCCATGTACAAATTAAAAAACATAGGTGACAGAATTCCACCCTGTCTAACACCATTTGTCATTAAAAAGGGTTCAGATATGATATTCCCCCATCTCACTTGCATTGTTTGACGTGAGTACCAGAAATATAAAACCCTTATTAAATAAGGAGGAACTCCTCTCTCCTGTAATTTCACAAACAGTTTCCCGTGATTAATGCGGTCGAAGGCTTTAGACGCATCTAGAAAGCACAAAAACATGGTAGAGTTCTGCTTTCTGTACATACTAACAGCCTCCTTCAAAGCATAAATACACAGGTCAGTGCTATGTTTACTTTTAAATCCGTTCTGGTTATCAGAGGTGATTATGTATTCCTGTAGCCTATCTAGTAGGATTCTTTCAAACACTTTCGAGATTACACTTGCCAGAGCAATGGGCCTGTAATTATCAATGTTGGATATCTTCCCTGTTTTATCCTTAACTACTGGCACCAGCAAAATTGACAGCATGGAGTCAGGTAGAATGCCATGCATCAACAATCCAGTAAAGCATAAGGCAAGTAAAACAGAAACTCTGTGGCTAGAGAATTTCAAATGCTCAGCTGTAATCTTATCAAGGCCACAGGACTTATTTAAAGCCAGTTTCCCAATAGCATAACTGACTTCATCAGGCCTAATAACCACATCATCATTGGGAACATCACCAACACAAAAATCATCACTCTTAACACAATTAAAAAGATCCCTGTAATGTCTTCTCCATAATTCTGCAATATTTACACTACCAGTAACTCCTCCAATACTAGAGGGCAAAGGTATTTTACTATCATTCATGATCTTCACGTCTTTCCAAAAGTCTTTGACATCATTTTGCTGCAACTTTCTGGCCATAGAATTTGCTCTCAGTCTGTTCATTTCTCTTAATAAATCGCACTGCATATTTGAACCGAGCGACAGCTTTCTTCTTATTTTCACACTCAGGGCCATGTCTTAATTTGCCCGAGTTAACCCAGTTTATAAAAGCTTCACTGGCCTGCTGGTGAAGTTCATTCACATACTCGTTCCAGCCTGGCCTAAAATTATACCGTTTAGGCCTTCTCTGGCTCAGTGGTTCACTAGCCATATTCAGACCACTCACAATTCCATCATACATTACACATAGATCTTCTTTGTGTTTTGAGTTGGCACAATAATGTTTAATTATTATGGGATTATTATGGGATTACAATATTCCCCAGACTTATCCCAGTCCGGTCATGAAAATACCGTAGCTCATTATCAGAGAGCCTAGCCCACTCAAATTTCCCACCATGATCAGGAGAATCATTGGTGGTCAGCGTAGGTAGGCCTTCTACATTCAGTGTAACAGTGACAGGCATGTGATCTGATGTTGCCAGCCCATGCAGGATTTCAATTTTCTAGTATCTACATACTCAAAGTGAAAACTAGTTTGTCTTGATTATGGTTTATTTCATACTTATATTATGAGACACAATGGCATTTATTGTTTGCAATACCTTGCAGGTTACCAGACGGCTGCTGGAGGTTGAGGGGAACCTCAAATGCATGGTGGACCATCCTGGATTGGAGCCTGTATGCCTCAATGTATACTCACTCCAGAATGCCTGTTAAATTTACAGGGCGGACTATGGTCCTTTGCGGCTGAGAGGAATTCACCAGTACGTTATGTTTTTGCTAAATGTTATAATTTATATTGAAATCAAATATCTTATGTATTCTTGCTTTGCTTCACTGGGCACCATATAACTGTAATAAAATGTGACAAACAGGATAACTTTTCAATGAAATCAATATTTTTTTTTTCTATTTTTATAGTTTCTTCATAAGCAGGAGTCATTTCTGTAGACACTTTTTAAACATTTATTGACATTGAATTATTGCAACAAATGAGTTATAACTGTGATAATCAAATAAGTGATAACTGTGATAATCATAATACCATATCAATAGGACGCAACGAAGCTTCTGGTGGGAGTACGGGCAGGGGGAACATGTCAGCCCAATGGGAGTGGATGGGAGGCCAGTGTTAGAGCAGGTTGACAGGTACCACGCAGGTGGCGATTGGTGAAGACTCAGGGATGGAGCTCTGGACAATCTGTAGAAAGACAGAGACTGAGTGTGAGACACCAAGGCCAAACTACAAGATGCAACAGATAATATTATTGACAATTTATTTATAGTTTAGTGATAGTAGAGGAGAGGAGAGGGGAGGGGAGGGGAGGGGAGGGGAGGGGAGAGGAGAGGAGGGGAGGGGAGAGGAGAGGAGAGGAGAGGAGAGGAGAGGAGAGGAGACGAGGGGAGAGGAGAGGAGAGGAGAGGAAGGAATGGAGAGGAGACTAAGGAGAGGAGAGAGGAAAGGAAGGAAAGGAGAGGCAAAGGGAAAGGAGAGGAGAAGGGAGATGAGAGGAGACGAGAGGAGGGATAGTGCTCTTAGTAGCCACATGTTGTAGCAGGCAATCCCAAAAAAATAAAATGGGATACAAAACAAAAAAAAGTAACTGCTATGCTAAATATCTTGTCCAATTGCTTGAAGTCGTTACAGGTACCTTGCATATCGATCCTTTGTGAGCTGGTGTTGGGGCTGGCTGGGACGCAAAATCCGGGTTGTCATCCCAGCTTGTGTGGTCCTTCAAATCCGAACGGAGTTTCCTGATGCCACAGGTCACTACGTGGGATTCAAACGGCTGCTTGATTGGGTTAGGTTTAGGGTTAGGGATTGAACCCTAACGTCAAGTTTTCGTCTCTTCCAGTGAGGGAGAAAGCACACGCTCGACGAATCCACTTGTTTGGACTAAGTTACCGGAAGACAGGGCTGTAAACAAACTGGTTTGTGGCTGCTTGCATAAACACTGTTTTAACCTTTTTTTAAAAATTATTTTTTATTTTGAGTCATACACGCTACAGTGCTGCGTTGTGAGGTGTCTGCTGATGTTGCATCACTTTTGGGGTGAGATTTGGAGCATGTTAAGAGCTTAAAACACAGTGTAAAGTCCTCACCCCATGGGTTAGCTGTCAATGCTAACTCTCCTTCAAGGAGCCCTGTAAGGGTTGGACCAAACATTTTCGCGTCTTCGGTACTGGCAAGGGTAGCTTGAGCAATAAAGCTGCATGTTGAAATCGACCAAAATTATCCTCCAATTATTGGTCCAACTCAGGTTAATTACAGATGGTAGAACATTCAGAAAACCAGCTATGTGATAGAATTAGGAAAACTTATTTTATTACCAATATGTAGTTTTTTAAACAGACAAAATAACAGGTCAGATGATAACAACTTGCTTGTTTTTAGTCACAAAAACGTACTAACATTTGAATTTTAAGTGTTTTATTGCATTTTTATCATACACTTACAAGACATCTGAAGTACTGCAAGACATTAGACTGTTGAATACGCATAATCACAACAAGTTATTTTAAAGGCAATAATGATATGAAAATGATTTTGACAATTGCAAAAGTCAATCTGAGAATAAACGTGACCACAATAATTTCCAAAAGTGAGTTCGATACTTGGACAGTGGACGTGTTCATGTAGCCACAGGCCTTCTGGAGTTGAAGACCTTGATGCCATTTTGCATTGAGGATCGAGCATATTTGGTCAGGAGGGCTCCAGTGGTCTGTTTCTCTCCACACAGGTCCCTGACCGAGGAAAAGAGATTATAATCTTTCAGATATCTTAAGAAATTACTCACGTGATTTGATTCTGAACTAATTTCAGCAGGACAAATTCATGTACCTTTGGTTTTTATGATAATTTCCTAAACTGATGACACCTACTGTATGTATGGCGTGATGTCATCTTCTGTCCATTTCTCTCTGAGTGTGAAGAGGTGGTTGAAGCGCTCGAGCGTGTCCTCTGGGAGATCCTCCACGCGCAGCAGGCAGATGGTCTCTGGACGGGAGGTGCGGTCCAACAGGGCGACACTCTGGAAGATTTACAACGCTGTCAACCCTACAGTCAGTTTCTCAAGAGAAGTCAGTGGGAACCAGCGGAGAGAAACAGCTGCAGCGAGTGGGTGTTTTAATACAAGAGGCTGTTTTGACCCCATGTCTCAGAATTACTCATGAAAAGCAAACTGGCTATAAAAAGAAAATCATTGTTTAGATAAGAAGAAAAGATGAGAAGTTGATTTTAGTGGTTTCATAGTCAGACTTTCTGTTTGACTGTTTGTCTGTTTAGATTTCTCAGTTAATCTATATCTATATGTCAAAGAAAAAAACCTGTACCCAATCACGCTACTTTTACTGTAGCTGCAATAAAAAGAAGAAAGAAAACTCCCCAATTCTCCTCAGAGTGCAGTACATGAGCGTTACAGGCTAACCTTTAGTTGCTCCAGTCTTGTGCTCATGCCATCTGGGACGCTCTGCTGCCAGACTTCCTGAAACTCCCTCAGGTTGAACTTGACAGCGTTCTGCAGCAGCAGCAGCGCCACTCCTTGACACACTTTGTCCTCATGTAGGGCGTAAAAAACTTCATCTATCGAGAGAGAGGAAGATTCAGAGATGTGAGCACCGTAGTTTCAGGTTGTGTAGGACTGAAGCTTTGAATCTTCAGAGATTGTTTTACTTTACCGTTTTCAGTATAGTGTCTCCCATAGCAGTTCAAACAGTGCTCGATCATCTCTCTGTGAAAGACAGAGGGGAAATTATAAGAATCTGAATGAGTGTCTATTATTAAACCTTTCCATTCTCATAATAGATGCTCATTAGTTTTGTTATTTGGGCAGTTTTTTGTTTCCAGAGCCTCAGCATGACTGAAAATAAACTCTTAATCGTCAATATTTTTCTTTACTTGTTGCATGAACATGAGACTTGACATCAACTCACTTGGGTTCCAGTGGACCCAACTCTTCCAGGCTAGTTTTAAGGGGAACCTTGTCGAAGGACCATGACTCAGAATCCACCAGCTGAGTCACGTGACCGAGCAGCTTCATCTCATAGTCAAAGTCCAGTCCACGCCAGTATCCTGGAACACAGAAAAGATACTCTCGCTTAACATCTGGTAGAGATGTGTTTTGTTTTAAATATAAAATTCAGTTTTAGCTCCATGGGGCTAAGAGAGATACATTTTATTTAGAAAAGCATCTTCCCTGAACTGTACCTCCTGAGAGCACTACACTGATGTTGGTTTTTTGAATGATTTTGAACCTACTTAATTTTAAGAATAACAATAATGTTAATTTAATTATTATTCAAATGTGTCACTGTTTACCATCTATCTGACAGGCATGGATGGTCTCTAAGTGGGCCTTCAGCTCCTCTTCACTGGCCTGAATCCTCTCCAACAGATCCTGCATTGTGTACTGGTAACAGAAGAGCACAGGAAACCACTGACTAACAGATACAAAGACATTCAAAACAGGGAAGGAATTTACAGTGAAACATTCAAAATATTCTATTCTACTAAATATTTTACTTCCAATAAAGACAAGATAAACCAGGTACAGATATTGACATAAAAGCCCCATATTTCTCTTAGCCATTACATAATACAATACCAAAAATAATTTGTAATTATCAAATGCTCTTATGAGCAAAATTCGTATAAGCTGCAGTAAATTAAGAGATTTAAACTACAGTCATTATTATTATCTTCTTTTTCTTTTTTTTACAGCATTATAGATATTTCCATTAACTGAGGCTTCTGCTATTGTTTTTCTTTCTGACAGATATCCACCATGGTGACAGGCTCATACCATGGGTGCCGCTAAAAGAGTAAAGACATTCATGCCCTATACCAAACATAGTGATATAGTGATTAATTATTCACTGTAGAATATGTTTTTACCCTGTTTTCTGTATTCTCCTCTTGTCCTCCTAAAGCAGGTCCTTCATAAGGATTTTCCATTAAGAGCTTCTTCAGTTTCTTCAGTTTCGGACGCTGCTTCCTCAGTTCCCAGTAGCTGTTACAAAATCCCCAGATCTACAACAGAATAATCAAAATAACTTCATTTATACAGCACTTGAAGCAGGATTATAAAGCATGTTATGTACATAATAAAGGGCAAAACAATGACGAACAAATGTCAGAAGGCAAAGCAAATATTTAAGGGGCAATTCTGAATAGAAATAAAAAGACAATAGTATGAATAAAAACAGTTGGACTAAAGTAAGTAACACCACAATAAAAAACAGAGATAAACGCATCAAAGAAGTAAGATATTTTAAGTGTATGTGGGTCATACAAAAGAAATTAACTGTTAATTATGCATAATGTACCCAGTAGGCTGTGTCTGTTTATGTGGGTGTTGCAGTATACCAGGTATCTGCGTGTGTATTGTTTCCATACCTGAGCGTGCACCACATGAGAGCTTTCCTGGCTGTTAGTTAGCTGGTCTGGTGTTCTGCATCCTGGCAAAAACAGCAGCATGTTGGATGTGTCGGCTATCTTTAGATCATAGGTCTTGTCACCACTGCAGAGGACTGCACGCTCATCTTTATCCCCTCGAATCACCAGACTGGAAACAGAGAAAACAGCTGTCGTTACCCACACCCACAACATCAACAAATAAAAGACAGCAGTTTATATGTTCATTATGTTTTACATAACTGTCAATAAAGTAACTTTCAATAATCAACAGTTTTGGACTGTTTTAGATAAACAGGCATTCTGACCACGTGTAACTCTTGTATTTGTTATTCATCAATAAGGTACATCCATCTCTCCATCTATCAGCTACTGATAAATCGATACTGCAAAGATAAGACTTAACGACTAGATAGAAGAACAGAGAACATAAAAGCATAACCATAGTTGGTGTGTTTCTTCGTATACAGAATTCTCAGGCACATTAATTCACATTATTAATAACGTTACCTTACCTTTGGCCAGCTTCTATGTGTTTGACCAGTGTGTCGTCCAGCTCCATCAGGCAGTAGTCTGCAGATGAAACATTTTCCCCGAAGGATAGGCAGTGAATTGTTTTCTGCAGATCCTCCTCTTTCAGCTTGGCGATCTCCAGTGTGGCCTGAACCTCCTCTAAAGTTCTCATGTTGGCTCAGGACGGCACGATAGGCGGATAATGTGTCGACGAAACAATCTTTTTTGACTCGCCAAACAAACAGCAACAAAGTACACGTTTTCTACGGAATGAATAAGTAAAAACTAATGGAACTTTAGGCACGGTGCATGTCAAATTTCCCCGCTCTCTTTCTGTCATTGGAAGGAAGTGCGGCAACTACGTAGGTACGACGCCAAAATAGGACCGTGTAGAAACTCAACACTCAACATAAATAAATGCTGAGATTATTATTCTTGATTTATTGAAAAGTTATCATTGAGGTGTACCGACACTTAACGTTAGCGTGAAAATGAATACAATAAATGTACGTTTTGCTATATGACTTAAATAAAGACAAATATAGGAAAAATTAAGTCTCAAATCTTGTTTCAACCGAGTAAAATTACCAAACGGACCGTCACTCACGTTGAGGGTCAAATATTTTGAGGATGTGCTAGCGAAGTTGTGTCGTAAAATGTCAAGTTTCTCCAGATCTGCCCAGGTAACTACACACATTATACATTACGTTATCTTATTTTATTTAATCTCATAATGTGGTCGTTAAGTATTAGCCGGTTACTGCAACGTTAAGACAGGACATCACTCACAAATGGGCTGCTAGCTAACGAGCGATGCTAACGAGCTAGCCATGGTGTTTTTGGATATTATTGTATCGTTTAAACTCATTACAACAAGTGGACTGCTCTCAGCAGTTAGGGAGATTCCCAGGAGTCCAATATTATTTCTTGGCAGCCCAAGTTAACGTTCAACGTTTTTAGCCCTGAAAGTATTCTCCCACCTTTTACTTTGAGACATCCACATGGTAGTTTTTAGGATGCTTAATGTAAATAATGAGAACAGTTTTGCTTGCTGATCTTTCCTCTGTTATTGTTTTGAAGCAGTAATGTCATAGGATCGTTTTTGGTAGTTGTTCCACATTCATCCCATATCTTAATTTTGGCGTTAGTGGTAAAAGTGGTTTGCAGCATTAATATTGTTTAAATGTTCGTGAATAAAGGGCCACTTCTACACATGTTGTTTTGTTCTGATATCTAGATATTAATGGTCCATTTCCTATTCTGTCCAGCTGTAGTGGTAATGTGTTTACTGTAGGTGTCTACCACTTCCGAATAAATGTAGAGGAAACACTGCAGCTTTTAGTTATGGATCTTCTTTCTTTAAATGTGGTTAATGTAGAGAAATAACTTGAATTGACCAGGAGTGATATATGATGGTGTTTTGTGCACTCAGATAATTCATTGGGGTTTATTTGGTTTAGGTTGAGTTTTGATTGTGTATTCATTGTGTCTGTTATGGAGTCATCAGTTTGTTACAGGAAGAATACCTCAACATTATACATTTTGAAATGAATCATACATTTCTGTATTCTGAAATGCTCTGTCTGTATAATAAATGGCTTCAAACTAGAAAAAATGCCTTTTTCCAGCAGACATTTTGACTAGTCATTAAAGAAGAAGCACAGGTGTTCTGAATAATATAAATAATAAATGTTCTGAAAAACATTAACAAAGTCTCTTTTGTATTAACAAGTCATGACAGGGTGACAGCTAACTAGCGTAGACAATACAAAGACCCTGAATCTGAATGTAAATGGAATCCAGACGTAATTAATTTCAATATCTGCACCTGTGCCTTTCCTGCTGAGATGTCAAAACATCTTCAGTGAAAAATGCCTTGTGTGTCTGTTGTTTGTCACCCTATTCAACCTATGATAATCCCATTGCACACAGTTTATTTAACCCATTCTTTCTATCTTTCCTCTTTTAGCAATGGGCGACCTTTGCTCGCTCCTGGTTCGTGATTGATGCCAGGATGCAGCCTCCTGGGAAGATCGCGACCATGTGTTCCATTAGGTTACAGGGGAAACACAAGCCTATCTATCATGCAATGAGTGAGTCCAATCTGTCACAGACACGCACATATAAAGTCATGAGTAACTTTCAAAATTAAAACAACATTTAAATTGCATGTAAATCAGTGTTTGACCTTCTTCTATTATGAAACCACAACCCAACCCAAGTTTAAGGTTGTTGTGACATGGAACGACCACATGATGGCAGTACAGGATAAACTCGAAATACTTCATTGTCTTTGTTGGTCCAGCAAACTAGCTGATGTTTTTAGTATTATCATTACCATCTGTGTCTGATGTATGTGTGATAGGGGTGTCACGATTCTCCAAATCCTCGATTCGATTACATTTTCGATTCTAAGGTCACGGTTCGATTCGATTCTAGATTTTTACATTTCTTTTTTTTAAAGCACAGGTTGCAACTTCAGTGAAAGAGGAGGGGGTTCAAGTTCTGTCTATGGGTCTCCTGCATCTCCAGTTGCCATTGTTGTAAGAGTGGCCTTAGCCCCTTTCAGGAATAGGGCGGTGCGTGAGGTGTGTGTGCGTGAAGTGCGTAAGGTGTGAGTGGGCAAGCGAGAGTGAGAGAGCGTGCGTACGTGCGGATACTAGTGAATGAATGGGAGAAGAAGGAGAAGCGAAAGGAGTAGCAGTAGTAGCGACAGCAACAAAGTGTGTAGTATGGGCTGCAGTTTGGCTGTGAATAAAGGCGACGGCCAGATACAGCAAAGCTCCCTGGTATTATTTCCCGACCAGCTTAACACGTGAAAGGGGGTTCACCCCGAAGGTAAACACAAACTTCGGCCCTGAGGAAATCATCTCCCCTGTGCTTCCCGACCACGGTCCGGGAGCCGAACAGGAATGGTGTAACACCATGCTATCGTTTGACTGGCTGTAGCTAATAGCTATCGGCTTAGCTAGTAGCTAAGTTAGAGGAGGTTGACTGGCAGCACTTCAACACGTGTGGTTTTTTTCCCGCTTGGCAAGCCGTCCGGATGTGACATGGGGGTGTGGCAGCAACGACGATTCCATTTTTTAATTGGAAGTTCGAGATTGTGACTTAATTTCGGTCGAAATCATGACACCCTTAATGTACGACCTGTATGTCTCTCTGTTAAATTAAATTAAAGTATTCCTTGTCCTAATTTGTACATCTTTGCAGGTGACTGTGGGGACCATGTGGTAGTTATAAACACCAAACAAATAGCTTTCTCTGGAAACAAATGGGAGCAGAAGGTCTACTCATCACACTCGGGGTAAGTGCATACAGATGACACACTTCTTTCAGTGTTTCCAATACACCTTTGCTGCCTGTCAACAACTCCGAAAATGTTTCAGGAACAGCATGTCTCAGTGTCACATTCATATTGGAAGCAAGGCAATGGCCCTGTTGACTAGACTACTAAAGTTGTGTTGCCTTTTTTTTTTATTCTGTACTCACAAATTTGTGACATTAAAGTGTTTTTATTGGAAGTGGTCGGTATAAATAATACATTTTCTCCTGTATAAGACTTTATGCATGTACACTAGATATTGTGGTTGGTATTTCTCTAAGCTTGTCTCATAATAAGGCAATTTAAACTATAACTGGCTAATCTCGTTCCTGTGTTTAACCCTATGAAATGTCAGTCCCCTCCTGCGAGTAAGTGGTGGGAGGGGAGAGTAGAGAAGCAGCAGCTGATGTCAGACCGAGATTGAGAGAATAGATATATATGGTTAGGGATAGACCGATCATCGGCCTGAGCGATTATGGGGGGTTGATGCGCAGCATTTTTCTGATTGTCGGTATCAGTTATTTGTCTGTCAAATTGCTGCTAAGATAAACTTATTTATAAATGTGCTAGTTCGGTTCTGATGCAGCATCCTCTCACACAACATGTTGCCCACAACATCATCTGATTGGTAACATATGAAGCACTTTAAAGTACTCCAAGAAATGATTTCACATTAAGCAAAAAATACCCATGTAGGCACTGGTGGACTATTTCTGTTTCAGATTTCAAAGGGTTAAGAGAAAAGTATTTAATGAGAAATGCCAATAAAAAAGAAGAACACACTTTGATGTAATTATTTAGTAGAAGATAATGCTCTTTGACATGTCTGGTGTATGCATTTCATTTGAATTAATGGCTATTAATGTACTACAAGAGAAGTTTCAGAGCTCTGTGGTCTCATATCGTCTGAGAGATTTTGGAAGAAGGCCAAAATGCTCCATTTAAAATGTTGGACTGTGCTTGTCTTTTTCGCCCAAAGGTATCCAGGTGGATTCAAACAAGTCACAGCTGCCCAGCTGCACCACAAAGACCCAAAGGCTGTAAGTGTCATCAATCTATATCTATATATATATATATATATATACTGGATATATGTTCATCCTTATTAAGAGCAAATTCTACAATCTCCGATATATTCCACTGCCACATACCTCATGGAGTGTTATTGTGCTGTATGTGTGATTTAACCCACATTCTTGGAGCTTATTCTAATTTCTATGTCTGCCACAGAGAAGGTGTCTCATGGCTTGACATTTATCCCTTCTTTCACATGTGCTGCCTGTGCATATTAATGAGAAGTGCAGAGAGCAGGGATTAAGCAGCAGTGGATGTGTGCTGGTGATGTTTGGTGCATCCTGAAACTCAGTATGAGTTTGTCAGTTCAAGGATAATTCCTGGGGTTTTGGTCGTGTTGCATATTCATGGTTTCAGGGCAAAGGAGGTCTTCACTTTGTTACACACACACAGTGATAATTACATTCAGAACTTGATGTGACCTACATGCTAAACTTGACAAATCACAGGACTTCTGTGGTAAAATATATGAATGAGAGAGAAACAACAACTCATGAGGCCTAAGGATAAGTCTGGAGATAGTGTGTATTTTTCTTATTGTCAAATATGAAAAGACTGAAAACAGTAACGAGTGTTTCCTACGTTGCCAAAGCCTGATTCATCTTATTCTTCTGTGCCATAGTCTTTCATTGTTGTCTTAGAACTATTGAATTAACTTGTTGACATGTTTCTCCAGTATGATGAACATGGACACTGTAGATACTCAACAGAACACCCAATGTATATTAATCCGTGCCTAAAAAAGTATCTAACAAATGCATTTACTCTTCTTGGCTGCAGATGTTTAAGAAGGTTATGCAGCTTTTAAATAAAATGATTTTTTTTCTGATAAAGATAAAATGTGTGATGGAACAGCATTATAACAGTGCTGCAGAGATACTCTAGCCAATGAATCGTGTTCTCCAAATGTAAGGAAAAACACGTTTGTTTGGCGCAAATCCCCGACAAATGACACATCATCATTGTAGTAGTTTTGCAGTGAAATAACAATTGTGATGCAAAAAAGATCATTCCCACTCATCACAATATATGTCAAAATAAAAAAAGTATGATTTTTGAACCATATTCTGCAGCCCTAAATAACACAAGGTAGCTTTTCCCTTAAATTGAAGGAATATAGTTTAGTTTTGGTGCCATTTACTTTTATTTATTTATTAATTATTGTATTGACATCTCACAGTGGGCTCAAGATGCTAATATCCACGAACATGTAGCAGTGTGTTAGGTCTGTTCTTACCACAGATGAGGATATTTATTTCATTATTTGTTTTTTGTTGTCTGTTTTCAGTTTTGCCAATGAAGCCCCTTGAATTTAACTGAACTGATATGGTAAAAGAAAACAATAAAACACAAACACAAAATGCATTAAAATGGGTGTAAATAATATATGTTTTAAACAGTTTGGGACCTCAGGGCTTCAAGAGACTTGGATTAGGCAAGAATGGAGACATATTAGTTGTCTTTTTTATGTTTTGATTACTATATTTTCATTTTTGGGTTAACTTATCCTTTAAGTCTTTACATGAATTGTGCTGAGATCTTTTTAACCACTTCCATATTTGTTTGTTGTTACATCCGGTCATTGTCTAGTGCTTTATTGTCCCCATCTCGATTCATGTTGCACAACTTGCATAAATCCTATTCAGACTATTTTGAGGAACACGGGGAGTGTAATCTGAAAACTGAGCTATTCAGCTCGGGGATTGATTCTGTGTTACACAACAGCAGTGTTGCTGTTCAGAGTCATTTAACATGAGAGCTATACAGCAGCGATTGTTCTTTGTCCATTGCTCATTGTAGGTTAATAAAAATACCGTCAAACTGCTCTTCTCGTGTAGGTGGACAACCTGTGTTGGTTTCCAATATGTAGTTTACAAAACCAGGAGAGACATTTACTCAGCTGTTGGCTTGGTGCTGCTGCAGGCTGCGGTCCAGCTGGTGACCACAGACGTGTGTCCTGATGGTGGTTTCGTTAAAATGAGGTTTGGAGCGTTGGCGAGCAAAGGGGGAGAAATAGAATTGGACAGATGAATGATTTGTCAGTGCTGCCTCTGTCCAACATCTCTCTCCAATATTTCTCTCCAGTGTCTCAGTCCAATAACTCTCTCCAAGTCGAATTTGTGCAACTGGCCTCACGTTGAGATAGTCATAGTTTGTAAAAATATGGGAAAAAGTACGTGAGGTTTTTAAAACAAGAAACAATATGTCAACTCTCCATGTGCTCCTCTTCACCAGATCGTGAAGTTGGCTGTTTACGGCATGCTGCCAAGGAATCTGCACCGACGCACCATGATGCAGCGATTACACATCTTTGCTGATGACGTAAGTCACGTTTTCTCCTCATGTCTCCCAGCTGATGAGTCTCCAGACGGACACCTTAACACCTTAATCATCCAGGCTTATTGAGGATAATCAGAAGCAGATGACGCCCTATGAGAAGGGTGCACTGATATCAATTTGCAGATATGGACACAAAAAATTGAGGCAGTTTTAACCATCATTTATTCAGGTTACCTTTAAATCTAATAGCAATTAATTACTTTAATTTATTGATTATTATTTATTATTATTTATTATTAATTCATCAGTGTTGTTTAGCATGATTGTTAACTTTCTTCACCTGCATATTCTCAGCTGGTTTGTGTGTTTTAGAGTGGCAACAATTAGTTGATGATCACTAAGTCGATTGGAAGAAAATCAGTAACAAACTATTTTGATAATCGCTTAATCGCTTTGGTCACTTTATAAGCAAAAGTTTCAAACATTGACTTGTTCCGGTCTTTGGGTTTTGGACTGGTGGTAGGACAAAAATAAGCAATTTGAAGATGTCAGTTTGGGTTTTGAGAAAATGGGATTAGCATCTCTCACAATTTTGTGAGAATTTGAGAGAACTGAGAATGACAACGATCATTGTTGCAGCCCTAGTGCTGGTTTGTTTGCCCACTGATTATGAGGATGCTTCAGCCCCTCTTCAGTCTGTATAACTTTAATCTGTTTTGGTCAATTTTATATATCAACAATGGGTCAAACGACTGTATGTAAGGGCAATTATGTGTCTTTCAGCTTTTATCTTTAATGTTTTGATTCACTCTCACTACACAGCAGACACACAAATAGTGACCAGCTGGTAACTGCAGTGGAGCATAAAAGCAGCACATATCCAGATATTTCTCTCAGGGGTTGGAGGAGACCAAATTGTCCCCTCTTACTCATTGATTCAAAAGAGAAAACTTGCGCTGCCTCATTATTGCACTGAATTATGCTGTCTGGAGTTCACAGACAACACTTTTGGCATTTGGCAGCATTAAATTATGATACTATTAGATGATGTTGGCGAGAACTACCAGCGACACACATCACAGCTTCTGAAATGATTTGAAAAAAAAAAGAAAAGATAATAGAGTACTTGACTGTTAATTGACCTGGGCGGCCTGCCAAAATATTAACTGGATGTAATTTTTATCCATGCAACAGAACATTATTGTTAATTTCCACAAATGGCAAAGGAAGGAAATGTGATCTTTGAGGTTTGACCTGTAATGTAATATATGAAGTGTTTAAATTTAAAGCAAGGACAGTCAGATACTTGTCTTTTATTCTGGTCCTGACTTACATCCACCAGCAGAGTTAATGCTGTGTAGTTTTTTCGAAGGTTTGGTGTTTTCTGATCACTATTTTAGTTTGAAATGTCTGCCTGCTCCTTTAAATGATCAGCAGGCCCACACCCGCCTGTAATGCATATGAATGAGAATAACTGCCTACACTGGAGATTGAAGTCTTTGAGTATCTGAGCTGCTTTAAGGGGTTTAAATGATACTTTCTTCTTTATTCTCACCTTCTTTTTTATGTTACCTCCTCTCAGTTCCTTGTCCTCTCTCATTTCCCTCTTTTCTCTTTGAATTCCTACTCCTGCCGACATTTTTCAATTTCAATGTGTCCTCTGCCCACCCCTCACCAGGAGCTGCCAGAAGACATCCGAGCCAACCTGACTGAGGAGCTGCCTCAGCCCAGAGAAATCCCCAGGAAGCTCAGCGAGTACACGCAGGAGGAGATCGACGCCTTCCCCAGGCTGTGGACACCGTATGTACAAGCAGTCTGTTGTCAAATACACACCGGCGGCAGCATAAATGCAGACAACGTCTTCACACACAGTGCTGCACATGCATGTGTCATTTAATGTAAACACAAACACAGATGGAAGGAGATGAATGCAGCATCTATTGTATTAAACCATTTTAACACCAAAATTAGCGATTATATGCTATAATATTGAAAATAATTGCCAGTGGTCTAGTTTGCCTTTGTGTAGTTGTGTGTCATGTTCAAAGTCATTGATCTCTGAAAAACAGGCAACAGTAGAAAGCAACGGATCGTACACTACTTCTCAGGTTAACCTGGTTGAAAAAAGTCTGAATCAACAACATTCTGAATTAGACAGAATTAGTTTTTTCTGAAACTGGTGATGGAACAAGCGAAGGAGTGAGACTTTGCTCTTCTTTGTCATCTCTGTTGAGAGTTGCACATGCGCATTATTGTTCAGGCAGCTGTCAAGGAGGTTATCGACAATGTAGCGGTGGTTACTTTTTAAAAAACTTCTCTTCTCTCAGTCTCTCTGTTAGTATCATATAGTGGGTTTCTGCAGTAAATGATGATGTGAGAGGAGAGTATATCGTGCAGTGTGATGATAAAAATGCTGACATCCCTTGATGCTGCTGTTAAGCAGTATTCTCTGAGGTTTTTTCAGTATTTGTAGTTCAGATGCTACAAGGTGAAATGCAACATGATAAATCTCCTGCAGAGAGAATACACATAAACGCATACTTGCTATTAAGCACTATTGGTATTCAGTTGAGTGCAATAAGCATTTTTAACTGGTAACCCCAGACTTCAACCTTCAAATGGCTTTTTTTAATGATCAAACAGTTAAAGGTACCTCACCTGAGAATCATTTCTTCATCTTTTTTGTCCTTTGAGGACCTTTACACCATAACAACATGCACACGCGGTCATATTTTTTGTGTCTTGTGCTGATGAAGAACAGCCAGAAGGGGGAGATGTTGATCTGAGAACTTAGGCTACATCTCATATACCAACCACCTGAAATGACTACAGCAAGCTGTCAAAAATGCACGTGTGGTTTTTTGTATTTCACCTAAAAAAAAAGCCCAGTTTTAAAAATGTATGACAAAAGGGTCCTCTTAAACCTTTGTTCAGATATGGAGGGCTCTTTCTGGATTTTTATGGTTCTTAACCTGGAGCCAGATGCTTGTGGAGGAAAAAAGAAAATAACATTTATATTGTATATTGAAAATGATATCACATACATATTTTATGCACTACCCTGCCTGTACCAGTGATATAAATTTCCTTACAATACATTTTATTGAGCATGCTTGTGAGAGTCAAAGTCCCAGTGGCCTAACCCATAAAAGTGCTGTTACTGTAGAGAGCATTGCCCCTTTTCGCCCCCCATTTGTATCTTTGACTCTTGTAGAATAGAAACTATAAAAATCAATAAAATATATGCACAAAATAAAATCCAAGGCAGATGGCGAAGGTAGCAACAAACTGGCGACCTTGACTTTTAGAGGAGAAGCACAGTGGGTGGCCGTGAACCAGCGCAGTGCAATCTTTATGTTAATGAGGACGGGGGGGATTGAATAGTCACATATTGCCTCCCCGCCCTGCCCAGACTTTGTCAGCGGTGAACAGTGCAGTCCTGTGTTATTTTCGTGGTCTCACTAAGCAACGTATGCATGAACAGATCCAATCCAAAAAGCTTTGCCAGCCCCAGTCTTTGTGGCCAGTTCGATTCCAACACTTCTCACTCGTGCAGGAACAAATAAGACGCAGCGTTTTTCCATTGTAACTAAAAACATATGTGGCTGTAACAGAGAACGAGCGGCCACTTGATTCATTGAAATATACTCTGGTTAAAAACTCACATGATACTGCTCTTGTGTGAATTCTGTAACAGCTTTCAGCCCTAGAGCTTAAATATATGACCTTTATTTCCAGAAGTTGACATTTTTATTTACTGTATATAAAAGTTTTGTGTGGTTATTGCTGTGTTTAGCTCCGATGCTTACATGCTAGAGCGCCTTGAGAGTTTCCTTGAAAGTCATTGTAAATTAAAGCCATTGAGTGTTACGCCATCAAAACTGACACTGAAGTGCACTGCAGTATAACCCGGCTTTAAACTCTAGATGTGTGTCAGCAGCAAATATGTCAGTTTCACTTGTGCCAAACCGTTGAATACAAATGTTAAAATGTCACAAACACATGTGTGGAAAGTCAGCTGCTCTGCACCACTTCCTGCCTGTTTAGAATGTACTAGTTTTCTCCGTGGTGTGTGTGTGTGCGTGTGTGAGAGAGATCTGTTATTCAGTATAATCATATTCATGGCTTTTTGAGTGTAGTATTTTCCGTTTGGAGATTAGACTGACATTGTGACCCCGGGTTTGCCGTCATGATAATTTCATCCTGCTGCGTCTCTCTGGCCTCACCTGTAGTAAACCTCCTCCTGACAGGTTAACTGAGAGCATTTTCATCTCCACCTGCTCAGCACCAGCCCAACCGTCCATCAATCCATCTATCCGTCTGTCCTATTGGTGTTTATCCAGGTCAGGGTCGCTCCTCCTTATCCGCAGTCGCAGGGGTGAAACAGCCACTTCTTTGTCTTTATTGGTGAGCTCATAGGTAAAGACGAAGTGGTGAATAGAAAACGTGTGCTTGTTGCTTGCTTGTGGTAGCATCACAGTTAAATACAATGGCCTTGTTAACTCGTCAGGTTGTTTCTGTTTCACAGTAACTACCTTGTGAACAAGACTACTGTGAAACACAATCATACAACTTTTATGAGTTTCTCTACATCGTCAATAATGTGTTATAATGCAGTTTTTAGTTGTTTGAGGCGCATTTGAACACAATTCTTGGTTATAGTTAATACTTTACAGGTGGAATGGTTTATTGATGTGATATCACCGTGTTGGTGTTGTTGCAACAGCATCTTAATTAATGTTGCTACATCATTGAAACTGACCGAAAAGGGAGTCCAAATAAATCTGTTGTGCCTGAAAGGGTTAAACACAGGACTCTCACACAGGATTCATACCTACTTATTTTTCTACACCAAGTTCACTTATTATTTTCCCTTTTTTTCAGTTTTCTTTTGCAGTTTGGTCAGGTTTAGGTCACACAAAAAAAATAGGTGTAGGAAAAAATGGAAAACAGACTGTTTCACAAAGTTAAATGTGCTAGAAAGAATAACTTCTCCCATGTGTGTATTTGGTTTAGAAAATGTCTGGCCAAGGACTAAAGAAAATCACAGTTTGAGTTTACCCCAATCTAGTAGTAAGTCTGAGATTTTAGGGTGGTTAGATAAATGAAATAAAACACAGCAGAAACGTCAGATAAGTGGGATCACCGTGTTTAAATATACGTCTCTACACGATGCAGTTACAACTGAAGATGACAAGGGCAATAAACAAGTTTGCCTATCTTATCAGTTGTCTATCTGGATGTGACTGTTGTTAGCAGTACATCACAGTGTAAGTCTATTAGTCATTTCATTCCAATATTTATATCTAGAGGTATCCAGCCATGAAAATAGTTTTGGTTTCATTTGTCTAGACCTCAACCACTGAAATGTTTGCCTCCACACCAGCACAATGGAAGAAAACTACATTCAAAACCATCAACAGCGGCACAACTTTAAATAAATGGAGTCTCAGTTATTATCTCACGCTATGACAGTGTTGTGTCATGGTGGCGGCAGAAACTCAGGGACTCTCAAACCTCGGCAACTAAAACCAAATCTACATAGCTAGTTACAACACGGGCAATTGAGATAATGTATGTCGGAAATTTGGGTGGACTGACCCTTTAAACCTACAAGTAGTACTTTAATACAATCCTGAGTGCATTTCAATGACTCTGATGTGGTCAGCCCTCCATCCGGTACTTAAAACACATTTGAACAAAACATAACCCACATTTGGTTTGAATATAGTGGAAACACAACGGGGTCTGATCGGAAGGCCATTTTCATTCAGTTACTGTCCTCTGCATGTGCGTTTACTACGCACACGTACAACATGTCTGTATCACGATCGGCTTTGCTGTCAGTGCGCGGTGATAGATGAGCCACTTCTCCTTGTTTACTGGTCCAATCTCCTCAGCCAATCAGTGAGTGTGCTCAGGCCTGTCGCTGTGTGGTCGCCAAGGTCAACCTAATCCTGGTTTATTTAAGCGACGGGGCCTTAGCCTAGTTAATATTCACTCACGCTCTGTCTTACTCATTTAACTCATCAAATATGTGTGTGTGTGTGTGTGTGTGTCAGGGGAGATGGGGTTGAGGTCATTGAGGGCGATTCAATCGTTGCCTTTTATTAAACACATAGTTAATATTCTCTCAGAAAACCTTGGAACCGAGGCAAAAGATTATTATTGGATATGTGGCACTCCCTCCTCCTTTCTCTCTCTCTCTCACACACACACACACACACACACACACACACACACACACACACACACACACACACACACACACACACACACACACAGGACTCAGACAGAAAATCAACAACACAAACATGCTGCTGTAGTTGATAGCAGAGCTATTACAATTGATGATAACATTTTCTGCACTTTGTATCAAAACCAAGGCGGCGCGGTCCGATAATATCTGTCTGCTGCTCAAAATGAAAGAGAGAAAAAAAAACACAAAAACGTGGATTTGGTGCAACAACGATAAAATCTTTCTGGTTTCTCATCTGTCGTCTTTCATCTGTTCTCTCTATGTTGTTTTTGGTTCTTTTCCAGACTTTTATGCCTCCTCATACTAATATTTTGTCTTCTGTTTTCCCCACAGACCCGAGGACTACAAAATGAAATGAAACAGAGGCTGCCCGACGCAACCAGAGCCGAGGGTCTATCACATTAACGCTACACTGAAAGCAACAGGTTCCTTGTTTATAATGTACAATGGCATTTTTTTATAGGATTTGCTCCGAGATGTTGTCCGTTTTGAATGCTGAATTTCTTTATTCAGATGAAACACCACCACCAAAAAAAAAGTAAGATTGTATGCAAATCCAGGCCACGGCACTGACACCAACTCTGTGCTGCTCTGTACACATTATTGACAGCAGACCGGAACTATCCAACAGCTTGAGATGTTAGCATGTGGCTCCGCTCTGATCAGACAAAATCAGGTTCTGTGGGAATCAGATTCTGGGGGTTTTCTGTTTGATTATACAACCATGAAATGATCAGATCTGGCCCATTAAAATGAGACATCTGCTCCAGCCGATCGTGCCCTTTGAAGGTTTGAGGCTCCATAGTGAAACAAATTCTTGAGTTACTGTGACAACATTCAGGCCATCTATGTGGTTTCAGTAGAAAATGTTAACTCTGGTCAGGAAATCCTGAGCCTCTTGTCTTGTCAGTGTGTTACAAAGTTCCACAGTGTTGTTAAAGTGTAAATCAATTCTGTTCCATTGTAAAATAGGCTAATAAACAATTTAATAAACCTGTCTTCGTCAAGTGGTGTTATTTATATAAATGTTGTAAGATCCAGTTAAAGTTTGACCGTTTCATGTCGTTTTAGTTTAACAAATGACCTAAAACACACTTTTATAGTCTCATTACAGATTTATTGGTTATAAAAGCAAACAAAATATAAAATAAATAAGTTCATATTGAACTAAGGGGCGTAGTGGTGAGACACATTCCTTATTAAGACTGTTCAAGTTTAACTCTCAAATAATCCAGGGCCAGCTCACAGCTTAACTCATAGTTACTTTAGTGCTTGTTTTTTCAGACTGCAGTGCAGAAGAGGTTCAGTTTACACGTGTGGTTCAGTCCTTATTGGTTTCACGGAGAGGCAGCTGACTGTTTGGAATATTAACTGGATCCAGGTCTCATTCCAGGAAGGTCAGAGGTCAACCAGCGAGCAAACCACAGTGAGCAGCCCCGACTTTGCATAAGAACAATAAAACAAACTGGGGCAGCAACATAAGACACAAACAGATTTGTCTTCTTAACTCACCAGAGGCCTGCACTACAAAGCAAGTTCAACATAACAGGAAATCTTTTGCTATCTGGCAACTGCAATCATGCTAAGTGATGCTATGGAGGTGGATAAGTCATCCCAGGTTTTTTAAGCATCTAGCCATGAGCACATTCATAAAAGGTGTTTGCAGCATCTGACCAATCACAAACACGGACAAGTCTACTGGCAGCAGAGCAGAATATTAAAGAAGAGCAAACTATTAGACAAATAGAGGAAGAAGTTTAACAACATAATCCAGGCTCAAAGCAACACAGCTGCAGCTGCCGAATACAGCTAGAGAGGGACAGCTGACAAAATTCGCTGTGTGAACATGTAAATTAATAGATTTATAATGTCCCTGCCCCAGCATTAGGGCAGGAGTAGATCTGAATATAATTACATTTCTGTATTTCATTAAATGAATTGTGTGCCTTAGTGGTATATTTATGGCGCAGATGACACGCGTGGCTATATTTTTTCAGCTGAGAGCCCCACAGTGTTAGAAGGACTTACACTGATGACAGCTTAATTTTCCAGTACTGATTGGTCAGAAGGCGATGCTTTTATACGCCTTATTCTGCTCCGGAGCAGGTTAGTTGTGTAGCACAAGTTACTCAGACCCAGACACAGTGAACAATTGACTTTTCCTCATTTTTTCCTTCATGTAGTGTTTGTGTAGTGAAACGTGAAGTCAAAACTGTAGTTGACATTATCAGTTCCACTCTGCTGATCTATACTTGATAGAAATCTTTCCATTCAGTAGGAGCAGACGTCTCCTGTCGTTTTTTTAAGTGCCCTAATTTGTGAAATCAGCTGCTGTAGCAGCATCCATTTGCTGTGGGCGTCCATTTGTTCCCGATGAACGCGCTGGGACCCATTTAGATTGGAAGTCGGAAATACTGAATGCAACATAACTCTGAAATGACCTTGCTGACCCAAACTCCTGCTTCATAGTTCAGGCCTCTGGTCCATCTTCAAAGCAACAGAATGAAAAATCACGGGACAAAAATGTGATGGTAGCCGGATTTTCTCTGAATAAAAAACAATACATTTAAAAAGTAAAACATTTTGATTGTGTTGCACAGTGTTAAGGTAAAATGTAACTTAACAGAAATTTGTTCCATCTGCTCAAATAGTAGTTGGGAAAAGAAGCAAACACAATACTGTCTGGAGAAAATCTCCTCAAGAACATTTCAATATTCCTTTACTCTCTTAAATAAAGGCGGGGGAATCGTGATTTATCATTATAAAAAGCAGCCTGTACAAATGTTGCCGGCTCATCGTCCTCGATTTGAACTGTAAGGTCATCTTGTTGGTTACACACAACTAAAACAAGATGCACGTGTCCAGTTACACACTCAATGTTTGGCTCAAAGGAGACATGCAGCGTCACACGAAAACAAGGGTTCAGTCCTGAAATCAGCTGTGAGATGAGAGAAACAGGTCTTACCTTTACATTACCACTGGACAATGCTAACATAGATCAGGCACTTTTCGGACCCCCCTTTTACAGAGATATCGTACAAGAGTCCACAGGGCTATTTACATTGTTTCACCTGGCGGAGTAAACCACCTGATAAACAGGGAGGGGGGCTCTCACCACAGTTTCAGATGGGGACGATGTGTGTGTGTGCATGTCAGTGTCTGATTTGTTTCCATGTGTGTGTATCAGTGTGTGTGTGTTTTGACATGCAGGGCTCAAGCACTTTAGGTGAGTCCATCCTTCCTCTAAAGTCCTCCCTCCTCACTCTCCTCCATGACGATGACGACGTCACGCGGAAACCTCCTGGCTACGCCTGGCGACCTCAGCTCCGTGTCCTCAGAGTGGGTGGGGCCCGAGTGGTAACCGTGGTAGCTGTGGGCCAGCTGGGAGGGCTGTTGGGGGTAGTACTGAGGGGGATAACCACGGTAGTAGGGGTCCTGCTCTTCCTCTCCCTCGTCCTCCTCCTCGTCTTCACCTCCTTGGTCGTTGTTGTAAGCCACTGCAGCAGGGTTGTAGGGCTGGTTGTAGGGCTGGTAGCCGCCATGAGGCAGGGGTTGGACTGGGGTGTTGGGAATATTCAGGGTCAGTTTGAGTGAATGTTTCTGGATCACCGCAGCGGACATAAAACCACCACCAGCGTGAAGCGAAGTTAAGGCTGACTTTGCAACTACAACCACCTAAAATGCCACCTATTAAAAGCAATAAGGAGGCAGCGCAGAGTTAAAGGGTTGCAAAAAAAGTGAAACAGGAGTTGCACAAGCAGATGTGGACCTCCGGTGGGTTAATGAAATTGAGGAAAAATCTGGTTTCCACCCCGTATAGAGTGCTGCAGGTATGATATATCTTTGTAGGCTAACCTGGAGGTTAGCATCACCTTGGTTCCCTGGACAACAAAAAGATTTTTCAAGTAGATTTTGGATTATTGCTGAAATAAAGGTCTGTAGCTAAAACAAGCTCATGATACTTACAAGATTTGTTTAGCAAGATAATCTTGCCACTTTTATGATAATTGAACCATAAATGCAATTGCCAGTAAAGTAAAATGCTCATGTTCTAATGAGCCATGTTGCTGTTGCATGACTTCAACGTCACTACCACTAATTTCCTACTTTACACACTTTACTACAAGTTGAAAAGTTAGGGTTAGAATAGTTTGCAACTAAAGTCCAGCTCTAAAGATGGACCACTGAATAGATGACTCTCCGTGTTGGGTGTCTCCACCATCTTTGTAGTCTCATTTAGCCACTTATGAGCAATCAGCTTTTAAAGACACCTTACCTTGTTGTGTATTTACTGACATATTCTGAGGTGTAAAACAAATTCTCTAATGCGTGTATTAACCACAGACCTAGTTCCGGCATCTAACTGAAAACCCGTAAAAATCCAGTGACTTCAAGATGAGGGAACCAGAAGTGCAAAAATGCTAACTTATTTCCCGGTTTTAGGACTCATTCCTGCAGCACGCCATTTCCCAGATCTGAAATAAAAGGATCACATCCGACTCACATTAGTGTTAAAAGATGAGATTTTCTGCCCAGTGTATGAAATGTACAGATATTTGTGTTTTCAGCGATGGAAGCAGCCAAATGCACCAAAGCATCCCATCACCATTTAGCTGATTCATCAAGCTTTGGAAAAATGAGATTAGCATTGAAGAGATTTAAGCTGGAAGCGGAGGAGGATGCTGCAGTAAAGCATTGTGTCCTCGAGTATTTGTTGACAGATGGCACTGGGATCAGTAGCGGTGATCATCGTGGCAGTGTTGCAGGGTTTTGTTTGGTCTCATGGGAAGGTAAGCTAATCTATTTTTGTCTTTCAGACTGTGAAATGATGACACAGCCAGATATACGATCCAATTCTATCAAGGAAGTTCACTGAAATTAGTCCAGTTTCTACTTGTAAGGAATCAACAGAGCATCATGTTGCATGAAGACTGAGAATCTGGTGTGTTTTTAAAACTGTACACCAGACCAAACTGAGGGCAAGTTACCTTAAATCACCTCTATTATGGAGTCAAGTTGTTTTTAACTTAAACTGTGTAAATAAAGATTTTTCGGCTGCTAGATTTTTTTTTTTTACCAATCAGATCATGAACAAGTGAAGTGTTGGTTGCAAGAGTAATTTGTTCAAAGAAGGTCTCTGGAGAAACAAAATTTAAAATCAACTGCTGCAGGGATTAGAGGTTAAACACCAGGGGCAGGAGTAATTATTCATCCGAGAAATATGGAGGCCTTGAAGGTTTCTAGTCTTATGTACAGGACACAGGGGGAGGGGTGGAGCGAGTTGAGTCGAGGAGGAAGAGGAGGAGAGGAGGAGGATGGTTGGAGAATGCTCCTCAGTATTCATTCCCATAGTCCTGTTGAACTTCAGTCAAAAACAGGCAGAGACAGAGGGAGGGGAAACACAGGAAGAGAGAAGGTGTTACCTCATATCAGGAGGGAAAACCCAACGACACCAAAGAGTTAAACCTCCAAACACCACTGACAGAACTTTGCCAGCTGTCAGGCTGGGTTCAGATGTAAAAAAAAAAAATAGTGTTGGGATCTGCTTCTCTCGTTTAGAGCGAGAAAATACACACAGACAGACACCATGAGCAATTCTTACAATAAATTCACCTCAAATTAATATGAAGGCATCCACATAAAATGTCTGAGAGAGGGAAAATGTGTCAGATCTCTGTTTCTCTTTCTGTACATGAGAAAGAACAAATAAAGATTCATAACACAGAAAACAGTAGCACAACAAGAGGACACCAAGAGAAACATGCCATGTGAGTTACACTGAATTAAACAATGTGAGGTCGGCCATTTTTTAACCACCATAACTGCAGTATTTTACCACATATTGCTCAACAAATACTCATTTGAAGGGGATTCAGGCTAAAGTATAACTTTACGAGTTATATTTTCCAAAATAAGACCTTTAATATGAAGGTTTTAAACAGCAACTGTTTTCCCAGTAAACCAGAGTAGGATAACATTTATGATTTATGATCATAAATGGGAAGTCGCAGCCTCTTTTTAATAAAAAGGAAAAAAACAAATAAAATGAGGTAACTGCACCTTAAGAAGGATAATTAACTGAACTACAAACAGTAATTTACCTATTTTTTCATCTTCTTTTTTTAAGATTTGAAAACCTCTACATATTTTAATTGAGTTGTGTAGACACAGCCAAGGTCTTTAAAGTAATTTGAAACTTATCATTTAATATTTTTGGTTTTTTTGCACATATACCTGAAAACATTCAATTGTTGCGCAGTCTAATGACAGTAAGGCCGAATAGGCTAAGGCAACAAAGTGAGCTACAACAGCCAGACATAATTGTTCGCACAGCTTTAAACAGCACACAGAAACATTATTTTTAAAAAGGCAACACTGGGTCTGGGTTAGTAGGAAAAATACCAGTCAACTGAACTATCCCTGTAAAAGTCAAAATGACAAATATAAGGTCAAACTCTAGCTGCTCTGAAGGGAACAATACCACTCCACATACTGTATTTTATAATATAGTTCCCCTTTAAAGTGGTCAGGGAGGCAGAATTTAATCCACGCATGGTTGAGAATAACAGCTGAGATTCTTCTAAGACCATAAAATAAAAAAGAAATATTCTGACTGGAACACTTTTGTATAAAATAAATCTGGGGTGATGGATGAAGTAATGTCTCATCCATCAGCTACTTTTAGAGGATGATATTTCATTAAGATGACACGTCAGGAGCTGTTAGACGTGAGACGGCCGAGCTGAGACAAAGGTCCTCATCGGTGTGGATATTCAAAGACATCCAGTATGCGAGTGTGTGTGTAACAGCATATTTTATTAGATCTCAATACAGACAAATAGCTTGGGTCAGTGACACAGTTAACTTCTTAATCCATCAGTGTGGACATGAATGTAAAAACTTCACAGTGGAACAACCATAAAAGCCAGATTACTCTCCAATTCTCTGAGAGCTTTATGAGAACAATAACTATCTGAGAGCCGGCTGTCACTGTGAAAACAATATCTCGCTGTTTTATATGCGTAAAAGATGGTTTATAAGGTGGAAAGAGTGGGCAGACTGTTTGAGATGTTTGTGTCAATACATTTACAAAAATGAAAAATAAAACAAACGCCTGAATTAATGATTTGGTAGTGACGCTGAAGGCTGCTCTCATGAAAGGCAAAATGACAGCATGAAGTAAATGTTAAGTTTCAGACAAATCAGGACAAGTAAGGTCTGAATAAACAGCAGAGCATGTTTTTTGTAAAGTCTGGATATGTTTGACTACGTTTGGGAAAATGTTGCAGTCAAAATGTTATTTTTGTTTCAAATGCCAGAACCCGTCCTGCATGTGTGCTTTTGTGCTCATTTATCTACAGCGGTGACCCTTTAGCTCTTTTGATCGTGCACCATTTTGGAAACTGAAAAAATATAAATCATGACAAAATTATACAGAAACCCTGAACTTTTTTTTTTAAAACCAGTTTTTAGAAAAAAAAGATGCTCTCTCTGCTATTCTGACATTTAACTCAAGAGCAGGAGTGTTTCTTCATATTTTGAATTTGACATTTGATGTGGTTGTTTGATGAGCATCACATTTCTTTCATTTTCTTTCCAAACCCATCTTGTCCTCGACATGTTTGGCTTGTGAATTAATAATGGCAGTCTGCTTGTGTCCTTCGACTTTTGTTTCACTCCATGTTTTTACCTCTGTTCCCTCATACTGGTCTCCTGTATGCTACAGGCATCTCTTTACTGTAACCTGGTGTGAGAATGTGTGTGTGATTGGCCACACTCAACGCTGCGGCCAAACAACTGATCTTGGTTCAGTTTCTATCAAAATAAATCTAAATAATCAATAACACTACTTAAACAGTGTAATAACATTTATTAGATGTTTATAACAAACTATAATGTAGTCTGCTGCTCAGCTGATTGTAGACAGGTATAGTCAGGAGCGGAGCCTGACCCTCCGAGTCTAATGCTGGGAGTTGCATCAGAGTCTGCTCTGGCACCGGAGCCGTTTACAGACAGGAGAAAAGCTAAGAGACTGTTTTCCAAATTAATCTCTAGTACTTTTTAAATCTTCATTCCTGTTTATCAACTTGACTGAAGCAACGATCCACAACGGTAACTTCCACTGACAGGTGCGTATGTTCTGTAATGCTGCCTGCCGACTGGAGCTGGAGAGGGAAATGTACTGCGGCTTCATGACCCTAACCTTACAGAAAGTACGGGGGAAAACAGGATAACCAGAGTGAATGCTAAGTGTCTGAACCGGTGTGTGTCGTTTCTCACTAACATTAGTCTACGGTACTAACGTACAGTAAAGTTATCTGGCTGTTTGGAGCAGATATACACGGTGTGAGTATCTGACGGGACCCAGGCCAAAATGTTTACAGACGAGGTACCTTTTTAAAGGAAATGATGCATGTTGCCTTGAGCTAACTTGTGGATTTCTCTGGTTTGAATGGAAACGTTTGAATGGAAACACTAGACACTATGGTGTGTTATAAACCATTTATCAAATCAAAGTACACTGCTTATAAATGCTAAAAATGGGAGTTTAAAGTAAAATGTTACCAACGCTTAAATAGCAGTTGAATGATGATTACCTCCGACGTTGTACCCCACACAGGAGCTCTGGTCACAGTATCCTGGTGGGCCAGCTGGTCCAGAGTTACCTGGATTACCTGATCTCCCCTGTGTTCCCGGGTTACCAGGCCGACCAGGGGGGCCCTGGCTGCCTGTCCGTCCTTCACCCGGAAGGCCTGAGGATGAAGGAAGAGTCTGTGTTAAAGCTCGGCGAGTACACAAAATCAGCCATCAATAAACATTCGATTAAAGGAGACCGGCAGTGTGACACCTGGTGAGAAGGGATAAGAGAAGAAAGAGAAGGAAGGAAAATAAACTGAAAATGTGAAATCTGTGACTGCACTATCACCTGTTCAATCTCTAAATCCCCCTCTGCTGCTGCGACAACATGACAGAAATAACATGATTGTGATTTCTGGATGAGGGACAAGATAATGAATGTCCTGAGGACAGGAGCAGAAATAACATGGTTCTTAGCTGAAATCCAGCCAAAGGCTTCTGTTTTGTGTTTACATAAGAAAGACAGCTCCATCAGGACTCACTCCAGCAGTCAGCAGAAATATGAAATCAATATTTTCAGGGGAGAGCCATGTGCCAAGTGCTAAAATTATCATGCCACAAATATTCCAGAGAAGCACGGCAGATGAAGACACAAACCTCTCCTCTATACCTCTCTCTCGGAACAGATTTCCTTTCTCATACATTGACTTTTTTTTTTTTTTTTTTTTCTGATCACAGAGAAGTTTCCAGGGAGTTTTGTCAGCTTGTTCTGTGAGTACTGATTGCACAACAGCAAACAGAAAATCCCGGCATTGACAGATTTTCACAACACACACCTCAAACTCCACACAGAGCGCGGGGAAATCAATACAGAGAATTATATTCATGGTCCAAAAAATGTCTGCTTGCTTTTCTCTTCGGAGGGTAAAGCAGCTCAAAAACACATCAAGTCTCCGTGCTTCTCTATTGTTAGGATATTTAAAACACAAAGGAGAAGATTCCTCATAGCAAGCTGCAGCCTGGCCAGGAAATGTTCAGATACAGAATGTTACTAAATTATCATATTTTAAAGGAGCTACAGCATCTTAAAATGTTATTTTAACATTAAGACTAAAGAGTGTGGATTCAGGTGGTCCAGCTAATCAAGCGCCCTCAGGACTGTGTGTGCATATGTCGCTCTGTGTCTTACCTGGAGGCCCGGGTGGTCCTCGAGGTCCTTGACTCCCAACACCTGGATTCCCCCTCTCTCCCTTCTCTCCTGTCAGACCTGGAAACACACAAAGAAGAAGGAGGAGGTTGGTGATAACGACCCAAGATATGTAACAGTGCACCAACAATGGCACATTTAAAGAAGATTTTAGTAACACTTAATGTAAAAAATAACTCCATAATGTAAAGTAACACTGGTCATTAATAGGGGAGACAGGGGATGGCTGTAACAAAGGGATAGTTGTAACAGCATCACTTTCACCAATAAGGGATAACATAAGAGTCATGTCATCAATTTCATGTGTAACCACTCCCTCCCTGATCTTGCAAGGCAAGGCAAGGCAAGGCAAGGCAAGTTTATTTGTATAGCACAATTCAGACACAAGGCAACTCAAAGTGCTTTACAGGCACACACAAATTACATTAAAAGACATAAAAATGTTATTTAAAAGACATTAAAAATTGCATTAAAAAACATTAAGAATTGCATTTTAAGACCAGTAAAAACATTAAGAAAAAACAAACATCAAAAAGAAAGTAGACTAAAATAGAAAAGCTTTAAAAGAAACAAGACTGTAGAGTCAGAGTCATAATGCAGTTCGAAGACTTGAATTGCTTCAGCTAAAAGCAGTGGCAAAAAGAAATGTTTTAAGTCTTGATTTAAAAGAGGTGAGTGTTGGAGCAGTGTGAATTTGCATGTGAATTTGCATGGCTGTGAGAAGAAGTGTGCCGATTTTACAGCCAAAACATACATTTTCAGGTAACAAAGTAATTTTTTAGTCTATGGTCTATATTTTGATTAGTACTGATACTGTTGACGTTTGAATTGGGTAACTTGTATTAGTTTAAAGAGTAGGTTCTTACGTAAAACGTGAGTCATTTCATCAATGCTAATTTCAAACAACCCTGCTGATACAGCTAGCTAAACAATGGCTGACAGGGGTGGGTATGGTTGTAACACCTCATAAGAAAATGTTACAACCATCCCCGATTCACAATTCACATATTTTCTCTAACCTACTCCTTTCAATGTCAGCATACCAAGACAGCGGGTGAGGAAAATGAATAGGGGTGTGTCTTCACATGTCCTTAAAGTTGCTTCAGATGAAGTGAGGCAGAGGAAAACAGTGAGGTCACTCGCCAAAGACTACTCCATCTGCCATGTGACACTGAGCAGGTACTGCAAGGAATCAAAACCTCAGAGAACAATCACAGCAGCCAAAAGGTCTTAGATGCACAGCAAATTCCAAACCCAAAGAAAATTGTAAATTGCAAGTTTTAGGCCCATGAAAAAATCGCACCCCTGGAAAACCTGGAAAATCTGTCATCACTGTGACTCTGATCCCTCTGAACACACGCCTATACACACGCTCAGGTTCATGTTTTATCATTTAAGACAGACACAGTGTGCATGTTTGTTGTTTTACTAATTGTCAAACACCTTCCTGTGATTTTACGTGGATTATGAGCTACTTCTGACCTCCTGCTGAAGGTTTCCATTTTAATGTGTATAACATTCATAGGTATTATCACAAAATGTTCTTTAAGAAAGCTCTTCTAACATTAGGATCCACACCACTGACTTTATTTAGCCATCAGTGATGAGTTATTTTTTTCTTTGTGAAGCACAGGAAGATGCTTTAGTGATGGCACATGAACAATAAACCCATATAGATGCAATTTTTGTGGTGTGGTCTCAGTTTTTAGTTATTTAATTTTACTGTTACAATTGACCCCAGGCTGTGTTACAACATACCCTGGTAGTGGGGTTGGCTGTAACAATGGCACTCCTTGCATTTGACATCAAATAATGAATTATGTGATGTAGTTGGAGAAGTTGAGAACACTGTATATATATATATATATATATATATATATATATATATATATATATATATATATATATATATATATAGATGTAATGATGTGGTCATTGTGTGTTGGAGCTCTTTGCGTTAATGCTGAAATGTATACTAAAATATTTTAGACAAAGTCCAAAATATAAATACAGATTTATGAAGCTGAACTTTATTTTTCCTTCTTTCCCACCATTGTTAATTACCTCTGGACCCCTTGTGACCCTTCGGAGGGGACCTGAGCCCTAGATTGGGAATATAATTGGTGCTCACACGTTGTTGCATCAGTGTTAAGAATTTAATAATGTTTTTTTTCACAGAATGAGTACATCTACTTTTGATATTTAAAGTAATTTTGCTGTTATACTTCAGAGTTTGATTGAAGATGTTTACTTGTAGTATCATCTGTAAAAACTCATTTTTTTGGGAGACGACGTGCTGGATAAATTGCGCCCTTGATGATCATTCTACTAAAATGTATGATCGACCCAGAGTTGTCCAGCGCTGCAGCTGTTTGAATGACATAATGGAATATTTTTCGTACGCTCTAATATTAGAGAACCATATAAAACCGCTGATCTGCAGACTTTCTGTCCTGCTGCTTTTACGACTGTCTTAATCAGTTGCATCGGTAAAGAGGAAGTACAGCACAATGACAGCGAGGAGAAAACGTTTCACATTACCTCAAATAAAAAAATTATTTGTGACACTGGCGGCCTCGGCGTGTGATATTCTCTCTTTATAGTGGCTGCTGGCTGACCTATTGGCTTTCTATGCTCTATGCCATATTATATTTGGAATATAAATGGTCTAATCTATAGAGCTGGAGCACAGCCTTGTTCCTCACCCTGGTATCAGCCCTACATGGATCATCTGACTTAATAATAACATGCCTCATTTTCCTAAGTAAGCCATACATCTTTAATAATGTTTGGCCTACTTTGGTATCAGTGTGTCGGTGTGTGTGTGTGTGTGTGTGTGTGTGGTAAAACCTGTGGCTGCAGATCAAACATGCTATTGGGGGGAATCAAAGCTTTAAACCGCAGAAGAGGAGGTAACCATGCTGGACATTTCCTAAGAGCTCTCAGCTTTCCTCAGTGTGCGTGTGTGTGTGCAGTGCTCATTCGGCATGTGGGTCTTTAGTGTGGGTTGCATGTTTTAGTGATGAAGACGACGACTCATAAAGGCTGTTTCTCCTCTAAGGGCTTGTGGCAGGGGAATGACCTCATGGATACTGGAGTTACTGTCTTCTGGCCTGGACTGAAGCTCGTGGGAGCTCTGACCCGCACTGTGAGTCAGACAGAAGGCGCAAACAAGCAGGCTGAAGCTCCAACTGCACACTTTCTGGTGTAATTTTTCTGTTCTTTTCACAGTAAAAGCCCCTGGCTATTGTTTACAATGAAATTGCATCACTTTACATACAGTAATGAGTTTGATTATTTTACAGACACACTGCTTTTCAGCAGCTGGGCACTCCTGTTATACATAAACATTTATTGCAACACCAGAGATTTATACAGTCATAATTGCAAAAAACATCTTTATACAAATGACTGGCTCCGTCATGCTGAAGACACAACAGTAAAAGCAGAGATGGAAGTGAAGACAAAACGTGCTTGACCTACTTTTTTGTAAAGGACACTTTCCTACTGTGTAAAAATCTGGTTTACTTTAATTTGACAGTTTTTTTGCTTTAAATAGGAAAATGTTTGATGTCCATGTATATCATAAAATTGTTTTTAGAATGGTCACCCAGCTACTGGTCTTTGTTGCATGACATTCTGTACCTATATAACATGAACAGTGTTTTTGCTGAACCGCACAGAAAACTTTTCTGATCTGCATCTGCATCATTTTGTCACAATTTTTTGTTTTGACGAACACCTGCTCGCTGCATCATGGGCAGTCTAATACATCTCAAATGTTTGTTCACTCTCTCTTTCTGATGCTAATATAAACAATAGCATGTACTCAGAGCCCCTAGACAAAGTCCAAACAGTAAAGCACTGATGACGGATTGAATCAGTCTGTATATCACTGAGAGGATACGAGATATATGTATCGAAATTGCAAACAATAATTTTCCTTTTCCAGCCCAGGCATTCTGGCTTCATTCCAGGCTGTAAATAACTCTGTCTGTACTTCTTAACATATCCTCAAACATCTTCCTCTCACCTCTCTCTCCTGGTCGTCCGCTTTGGCCAGTTGTTCCAGGGAAGCCTGGCCTGCCGGATGGGCCTTGCTCTCCTGGAGGTCCTGGGAGTCCTCTCCTACCTGGCTCTCCGGGAGGTCCGGGTACTGTTCGGACTGACGCCGATGACTGCACTGGGATCTGGTTCAGGATGGAGTTATAGCGAGACAAGTGGCCTGCAAGAGGTGGAGGAGGAGCGTGTTTGAGTTCAGTTTAAAATTCTTTTTGAGTATTTTTTAAAATTTTTTTATTGGATTTTGATTCTTCATTGAAATTCTAAAATATTTTTTTTTTCACAACAAATAGAAAAGATGACAATCGAAAAAAACAGAGATGTGCAGCCAGAAGAAGAATTAACGAGCTGGTGTTGATGTGTAAATGTCACTGATTACTCACTCTGGATGAGCTGTTCACACACTTGCCGTGCGATGGCGCGCACAGAAGCTTGGGATTGCACATCACCCTGAAGGAAAAAAACAAAAACACGGAGCTCTTAACAGTCTGATATTACACGACCACACAGTAGACGCCACTAGACCCGCCACTTTTCTACTAGAGCAACCACAGCGGCATAAAAGCCCAGACCAGTGGTTGATTAATTGGTGGGCGGGTGTTTTGTGGGTGTTTAAGTGAGTGTACTCCACCTTTGTTCTACACACTGAAGCCTCCTTATATTTATATTGGCCATTACAGATAGCACACTTATGACAGCAAAGTAGAGAGGATTCGTATTATATAGAAATAGAAATCAGATCGTTATTCTTTAAAACATTTGGGCATAACCTTGGTGATTTTGATGGTGCTTCCACTGAACTGATATTCTACAGAAGATCGACACATTTTAAAATCAACCCCTTGTCTTTATTGCAGTTGATAGGTAGAACTGGTAGTGGGAAATGTATTAAAATGAGCGCATGATGCTACTGTACGTGGGAAATAAGGGGATTAAGAATCACTAGATACCTCACTAGATATTCATTTTCAATTGCTAGTGACCCGAAACTAGAGTTGAAACTGTTTATAACTTGAAAAGTTGTGGACATGATATTGACTGAATAAAGCTGTAACCGTTAACGTCTAAACCTTATTAAAGGGAAACTTTATTGTCCTCTGTGGGTCTGGAGGAGCTTTCTAAAGTTAGCGTCATAGTGATGTTATCAGGGTTATCTCGGGTCAGGCTTGTGACTGAAAAATGTTGAACAGAAAGCTGGCATTACAAACTCGAGGTGTGGGGTTTGAGAGAAGTGGACATTTAAGAGGAAGGAGGTCTAATGACTGTTGATATAGAGCTGCATTATGGGATGTGAGGGATTCAGTTCTAGGGAAGAAAGGTCAGAATGCTGCTTAGATTTTAGATTCTGTAATTTGTCCCAATTTAATTGAAGACTAAATCACCATGCACCTCCTAAATAAAGATCCTTTAAAACATTGATTTTGAGTTGTTTAAAATGAAACTCTTGCCAAAATGCAACCTAGGCTTTTTTTTGTGAATGTATATGAGTCAAACCTTCGTGTAAAAGCACAATAACGACAAAAGAGGCACTTTTAAGATTTACCATACTTTAGTTTTCGGGTCAAACTCATTTTCAATGGAGTGCTTGGGGTAAATTAGCGATAGCATCAAAATCGCTATTTTTAAAACACTAAGGAGGCTCAACACAACATGAAACTTTGCTCGTAGTATCACCAGGGTCTCTACACATGAACACGAGCATTGAGAACATCGTTTGTTGTTTAACCAGATTATAACCCACAAAACGCACAACACTGTTATGTGTTTTTAAACAGACTTTCATGTCGACTCTTTAAACAGTAATTAACTTCAGCGACGTACGGATGTTCCTAACAGTTGATAAATAGAGCAGAAACACGAATTACAGGTTTGATTAAAGCTGGCGAGTCGCATGTCTCTCAAGCCCTGTGCAGTGATGGCCTGGCTACTGTGTCAGCAAAAGAAGAGACCCCACTCTGCTGCAAATATGTACCACGCACGCTGATTTGATTTGGCTGTAAATGAGGTCGGGCGCGCGAAAGAGAGAAATAAAGTGATTGTTTGTGCAAGAGACTGATGTGAAACATTAAATGTGTACTGGGGAATAATTCTGTTTCTTCAAAACAAGGTTGTGAAGCATTAGTGAGTAATAGTATGAGTTTTATTTCAGCAAAATAACAATATTTCCATGGCAAAATGGCACAGTAAAACCTCATATTCTCTAAACAGTGGTTGAAGTGAGTGTGTGGAATGACTTACTCTTTCTCCCTTATCGCCTTTGGCACCGGCAGGACCCTGGAACATAAAAAGCACAGGAGGAGAATAAACATTCGACTGGGATGTGTGCTCAGAAATAGCCCTGCTCATCTCTCCTTTAATATCATTGCTCTCCCTCTCTCTCTCTCTTCCTTTATGTCTCTTAAACACACACGCGTGCACACACTCACGCACACACACACACACACACACACACATACACACACACATACACACACTTTTGCTCTTATGATCTAACAGCTGATATAACTAAATTTTGACAGTCTGCGCAGGTTCTTTGTGTCCTACAGGCAACACATGCAAAAGTCCCAAAGCTTGGTTGCCCGCAAACAGGGAGCAATTTCTGTGTCTTGGATGAGATTTGCTTTCTGCCCCTGCCAACGCTTTAATGCACACAGATGAATTATCTGATCACAACACACACGCTCACCAAAACTTGCCAAGCACATAAAGCCTGTGAATGCATATCACAGTATAACGCATTGTAACCCAGAGGCAAATAAAAGACAAATATTTCCTGGCTGCAGAGCTGTGTGCTGATATGATAAATATCAGTTTGATGCTGTTACAGCTTTTGAATAAAAGCTTGTTTTTAGTTGGGGGGAGCACGTCCTTGACCAGCGACTGACTGGCTGGATGTGTGTTTGTGTGAGAGTTGGTTGGTGATAGAGAATGTGTGTGTGTGTGCAGGCCTGGCATATCACATTCATATTATATTGCAGATGACAGAAAGCTTGTGCCAACATTCGACATAGCTGTTGAACTGGAGTGCAGATCTCCACAATAAATGTCCTCTTCTGGACCTCCTCTGTGTGTCTGTCTGGATATCCTGAGTCATCCTGGGCACATAAATGTCTCCCATCGTATCAGGGTGACATGGGAAGACCAAATCAAACTGTGTGGGAGCCAAAACAAGTATCTAAGCTTTAAAAAGACAGGATAATGTATCATAAAAGTCTGATTTCTTTTATTATTTTATCAAAACTATCTTCCCACAATGGCCTGTATGTGCAGAGTATGTCCAAAGGACAGGGTCGATGTTTTTTCACTCAAAATGTTTTACAGTTCAATCACAGAGGGAAATACGTTCAGTTCCTCTTCGATGTGGACTGATAAAACAGTCACAAGAAGACTGTTGCTTTTTCTCTTTCGTAACTGGCAAACACAAGGCGCGTTGCTCCCAAGTCAAGCAAGATAAATTAAAAAACCCTCAGGTGGTTGAGTCACTGGGAACAAGATTCAGAAACAGTATTTTGTTTAGGTCAGACACACACACTCAGACTGATTGACAGACACACTGAGGTATGTGAAACGGTTGATGGAGCAGGTAAACAAGCAACATCTGTAATGTTGCGCCTACTTGAAACTGACAACTTGGACTAGTTGACCAGAGATTCTCATACAGACGTGTACTTAGCAAGCACCTGACAATAACTTACAAATAACTTTCATTCTGGTTCTCATTATACAGTTTTATAAATAATGATCTTGATGGATAAAGAATAAAACTTCCAGATGAATCACATCATTCTCAAAAAACAGAACAGTTTTGTGTTTCACATTAAACACAAGGACATGAGCTCAAGATATTGTAAAAAGTGCAGCCACTCTGCATCTTTACATCCTTCAATGGTATAAATCTTGTGTCCTTCAACGCATTTCTCAGTGCAGATGTGCGGTAGATGTTGTTTCCACCTCAACAAAACTGGTGAGACAGACTTCCACGTCTTGAGTTCATTTGTTACGTGGTGGAGCAAAATGCTTAAGTTCCCTGCAGATTTAAATGACGGCTATTTCAGGTAGAAAAAAACACTTGTTTAAGAAGAAAAATATTCTCTTGCAGCAGGAGCCTGGCTAAGGGTTGCAGGGGGCAGAACAGGGACTGAATTAGCAATTTGTTGTTGAGCTAAAGTTTGAAACTAAAAGTTTAAGATGTTTAGAAAAACAACAAAACAGATAACGGCTCAGGAAAGTTAAATCAGATTTTCTGTTTTGTGTCCGTGCATGTGTTACATACACATGGGGTGTTTCTTCAATGCGAGCAAGAGGAGACAGATGTGATATCTCATTGTTTTTCTGTATATGTGTGTGTGTGTGTGTGAGAGAGAGAGAGAGAGAAAGAGGGAGAGAGTGTCAGTAACTGATTTATATCTCTTCCTCCCTGAGCCAAACTTTGCTGCTGGCCTGCAGAGCTGACCCTAGACTAGATTAGCTGTCACCGACATCACAGTATCATCTGTTCCTGTTAGCATTACACAAAGTTTGGAACCCAACATATTCTCCTCCGCATCCTTTTCTGTGTTTGTGCTGTGTCACTTACACATCTTTCTTCTTCTTCTGCAGTGCCTGGCAGTCTGTCTAACTCTCAAATTTATTATCATACTGTTATTCTTTAAAAATTCACCTCATGAGATAAGTGTAGGAGGATTTGTCTTTGGAATATTTTAAAAACATTGCTCCTATTAGCAAAACAAACTTAGCACTGATACATCTGTTATTATGAGGAGTGTGTCCAATACTAACGGGCTGTTTCCAGTTAGCAGGAGAGTGATCACAGAGTGGATCAGGACAAAAAGCCTGTCAGCGTTGGAACCAAACTACCATTTTATTTATATGTGAACAAATCTAACTTATGCATGCGGCTCTGATGGTGTTGCTCTCCTGTTGATTTAGAGCGGCATGATGTGAGAATAACAAAGCGACACCAATTCCAATCCGAGTTTGTCCTCACCGTCGATAACTTTGTTTTTTTTTTAAGTCCTTCTTCTGAACGATATGGAGCATCAGAAAGTTTTATTGGATGCTCTTAGGTTTCTCTGCCATAAACTCCTCCATGTACCTACTCCATTCACTGCTACAGTCTACTACTGTATACTATTCCGTTGTCCCCCTATTCAGTTTTAGCATAATGACTTTCACCATAAACACTATATTTTAAAATGCTGGTATACTGCAAAATGCAGGGAGATTTATCTGGCGGGTGTAGGCTTAATCAGTAATGGGTATACTTGTTTGGCAAGAGCTTGATATAAAAGTTGTTCATTTGTATGTAAAAGTCCAGTGCTCCTGCCTCAACAAACATAAACATTTTCACTCACAGGAAGTCCTTGATCTCCTTGGGACCCTGCTGACCCGCCAGATCCTGGAGCTCCTGGTGCCCCCGGGGTTCCCTGAATGGATGACAGAGATGGAGAAGAAAGAGGTATTCAGTTAGTTCCCATATCAGGGACAAAATGGTGCTGAGAATAAGAAGAAACAGGACTTACAACTGGTCCAGGAGGTCCTTGTTGCCCCAGTGGTCCAACATTACCTGGCAGACCCTGAAAGAAGCATATGGACACTCACTGCATTAAATGTTAGGCACACTTTCATAAATTTAGATTTGAATTTGTTTAGCTCAAGCCCATACTAAATGGCCTGAGGAATTTCCTGTAAGTCTGCATACTAAACCACCAGTAGCAATGTTATTTTCAAATACAATTAACATACTGATAGAAACCAAACTCAGTAGCTGTAGCATCTGTCACGCCTACTGGTAGCTGTTCAACCTCTGTCTATAGTCTGCCAGCAACTGCCTCCAATCAAGCCTTTATGTTTGGTTTTACTTTTAGACAGAGTGAACAGAAAACAGGTGCAATCTTGCTGACTTTTGGCTTTTTCCACAATGTGTATTTTAGTCCCCTTGAGGTGTTTAAAACCATCTCATTTAATGTAATCTCCATCATGCTGTGGTTTGAAGAGAACACATTCATACCTACTGAATAAGGTCTGTAGGTCTGTTTTTGTTAATGTATGACATATAATAACATGACATTTAATAGCATGATGATGGCTTTGTTGTAGCCCAGTATTTATGGGTCATTCAAATTGAACTAATTCGGTGCCATTAATACATATTTTGGAAGCTGAATTTCTGGAAAACAGCTTAACCTGAGGTTCAGCTGATCCTTTCATTTTAGCTTGGATGTCTGAAGTTACTTTGTGGTCACACGGAGCCTGATGCCCTTTCAACATGGGCACTCTGCTTATACTGTTCTAACTTTGACACGTGTAAGGTACAAGTGATGAATAAAAAGCAAAAAAGAAAATGCATACACAATTGCAGAACCACACAGCTGATAACACAGTATGCTAGTTATTGAATTCAATTACGGCTCATTGAATCATAGATACCAGCCACCAGAATACACCTGATTTTTTGAGCCATGAATTATTCACTTAGAAATGTAAAAAATGGAGTTTACTCTGGGCCGAGACTGTCCTCTATTCAATCTATGTGGAAATCAGAACAGTAGTTTTTGTGTGATACTGCTGACAAACCAACCAACCAACAACATGGTTGCTCACGGTGCTGTGCTAGGTCTGACCACGGAGCTGCTACATGCGAGTGCTTTGCGTCGAAGTGACATTTCAGGCTTGAAATACTACAACGGCACAAAAATGAATGCAGAACTTGCACTCCTCTCAACAGTTCCATCTTTTTTTCTACTGTTCTACTGCTACTGTTGGTGGTGATTCAGTGACATAACAGGTCAATGGGCATCAGTGTGATGAATCAGCATACATTTTTGTGACCTGTTATTATTATTTTTTTTTTTTACAATTATTCAATTACAATTAAAGCGTTCATTTAACATCAAAAATGTGTAGGTTGATAAACATGGTTTGTTGTCTGTGAATCGTTAGAATTTATTCAGGATGTGTTATGCCTCATTTTTCCAGTTTTTCTAATCCCATTTAGCAACACAAAGAGGGACAGCACATGTTGGAGAAGGAAATTCCCCCACGGAGTTACATCCTAAATGCTCCCTAAAAACAACTAAAGCATCAAGCTCAGTTAAATTCTTGCATGGATCTTTACTTTCCAAATAACTACACCAAAACCAAGTGTTCTTCCTCTGTTACTCTGAAAAGCTGAGCCAGTATGTGACACCAGAGGGCTCTCTGCGAGAGTCACTCTGGTGTCACACAGTAAACGCGTGCCCGGGCGAACCCACTAATGAGACTCTGGAGGAGGCTTTAGTTCCTCTCAGCATTCAAGTCTTACGGTATCACACACTTTCCACTTTGAAATCCTTTCAAACTGAGCAGTAACACATCTGGAATAAGAAGAATCGCTATCTAAAAGTTACAGAATATCGCACTGTGATGCAAACAAGCACTGGATGTGACTTTGGGACGAGAGTCAGCCTGGTGTCAAACTATTAACACTCCCAATACTGGCTGAATTATAATCCAGGCGTAATCAAACTTTTCTGTTTGAGAAATAAGAAATTCATCCTCCTGCCTTCTCTTATAGGAGTCAGGCTCATGAAAATGTATCACTGCTGCAACAGGTTTACAGATTGACCTATAGTCAAAGAAACTGTCGTGAGGCTAATCGAATTCAGAATTCTGTATGCATGCTGAAATACCACCAAACAAACTGTGGTTGCTTTCTGCATAACCTCTATTAACAAGATTCAACTTTTTATTTATTTTAACTTTCTATGTGAGGCTGTGAGGTGAGCTCGGGCATGTGGGTGAAATTTTGATGAGAGCTGCACCTCCTCTGTGTTGGATAATTTACAAGTCATCGGTGTATCTTAAATAATGAAGTTGTGAGCCAGATTGATGGATATGACAGAATGTTTTTATGAGCCTGTATCGTGGGGGAAGACAATAGATCTCCTTAGTTTGGTCCTGAGTTAAAATAAAAAGTTTAATAATACGAGCATCAATGGCAAAATAAATATTCATAGTTCTTCTTGTTCCATTTCACTGGAGTGTAGGACAAATAGTATTTGTGAAGAACCCAGGAGACAGTTGCTATTGTGAACTGATCTAACTTGCGTCTGCAGCAAAGTTTTGGCCAGACTTGTGTTTCTTTTTTGCACAAAGCCAGGCTTTTTTGGGGCTCTTTCACACCTCAGAAAAAGTTTGGTACAGTGTGTATGCCCAGAGGACTCGTGCGATGTTGATAAGTTTTACTGCGACTCAAAAAGGACAATGTATTTTCTCTGTTCTGCTTTGTGAACATCAAATGATTCAGACTAGCTGCAGGAATTGATATTCATTTTCAAAAGCTGCTTCTTGCTCATAATTAATGTTCAATTTGACATAATCTACTTTCTATATCGCTGTCAAAGGAATAGTGATAGCAGAAATTGCTGGTGCATTGATAACCTCTTGTGACTTGATTCTTATCAGCGTTCACTGTGTCCCCCTCCCTACTGCTTTCAATGCATCTGCTTTAAAAAAAAGAGAAAAATAAGGAGTTCAGCCTGAGCACACTGCTGGAAAATCAGAGTGTGACGCTGCAGAATAAAAGCACTAACTCACGATGTTTCCTTTCGTGTATGGAAACTACATTATAATTAGCTCTTTGTAATTCTACAAACACAACCATTGTGGAGCTCTCTTTCGAACAGTCTCGACAACACGCACAAATATGAACTACACAACAGATCTGTAGGATTTTGATGAAATAGGGATGTGGGAGGCCTGCCATAATCAGTACTGCAGAAGGGGATTTCTTTTCCAGTTTATAGCAGCTTAAAGTGCTCCTTGATTGGTAATTCCACATGATTACACTCAGCAATTACATTAATAAACATGCACGGTATTCTGTGAGTGTGGGTGTGTTACAATTCTAAAATCTGACGAGGACTGGATTTACTGAACTACTGCACAGGGCTTAGCAAATTGTGTCATAAAAATAAACCTGAAGTGAACAACAGGTGGGCACTTTTAGCTTTAAAACTGTATTGAATGGGTTGGCACTGACAGATGGTGTTTACCAAAGAATAACAAAAGAATCTTGGAACGACAAAACCCCATTTATACCTACAAGGAGCTCGAGCACGTAGATGATGGTTCAATAATGAAAGGCTCGCCACTTAAAAGAAATGCTGCAAAAATCCATTTATATTCTGAAAAAAATAAAAGTCTCTGATGAGGAAATGTTACTGTGACTGAATGCCAGTATTTCATTTAACCCTGGACCTTTTAGTATTTCAGCATTGTTTTGTTTCATACCTCCAAAGATTTTAACAAATGTTGCTAATATACAGGTCGAACTTTCATCCAACACTTAATTTTGAGAGTTTTTCTGGTCAATATGATATAGTGTTCTTCAAGCTCTTTAGTAGCTGTTAGAGGAACTCTATCTTAATTACCACATTGGTTTCAGCATTGTGGTCGCTGCCACTTGATGCTTTCAGTATGTCAGGCCTATTCAGCTCCTCATTTAAAGGGGCCAGAAGATTGGAAAAAAAAGTGAAGTGTGAGGACTTTAACATTCCCTATTCTTGACCTGTAAAGCTTGGAATTTAAATGTCTTAAACCAACGCACCTTTTATTTTTTTTCTCCACTATTTTTATACGTTTTCACAATTGAAAAAGTAACATTAAAAGTGAACATTTTCAATTTTATAAGCAGGTTGTCAGTTGGATTGTAAACAACTCCCACTGCTGATACAGCCTGGGATGTATTTTTGTGCTTAGCAACAATCCTAACAACTGAATGCACTCATAATGAGGTTAATAAATGACCATATTTGGCCCCCGTGCCTCCAGTTGAAAAGGTCGGTCAGTCAGTATGCTGATTGACAATAAAAGATAGAGACTGGTGGCTAGATTAGCCTTATCCTTGAACCAACTGGAGACTGTCACTAATGCATTTGTTGCATCAAAGAAGATAATAGTCAGAAATCACACTGCTGCTTCAAAACAACAAATACAAGAACATGGAGGGAAACAAAGAAGAGTTAAGCGCAGACATAATTTCTCACTAACTGCTGTTACATGGATAATATATGTTTGACCTGACTAAAATCATTCTGATTAGAGATTCCAACTTGTTGACATGGACACTAAATTAAGTGATTGTGGCAGCAACAGAGAAACCAATCATGAAACTGTATGCTGAACTAGATAATCAGTAATAGGTCCAACAGTGGCGTTGTTATGTTACTCATTCGCCATGTCTTTGTCCCTCCCCGACACTTATTCACATCAAACATGCGCAGCAAAAATACATGTATTCCAACTGGAAAGAAACAATCAGATTAAGAATTTACATGGTTATCAGCTGCTAATATACTCCTATTGAATGAATTATCAAAAGTTTACACTGCAGCTCTCAATCCAATTGAAAATTCCTTCTGAATTGGTCAGATCAGGCCATTCTCTTCCGATTGAGGTGGTTACATGAGCCATTTTTACTCTGATTGGTGTATTATTCTGATTATTAGTGAAATAGTAGAGTCCATGTAAATGCTGCTAGTTGCTGTTGTTATTAGCACCTTTAATTACTCCAAACCGGAATGTGAGTAAGTGCTTTCCTTCTTAAAAGTTCATGAACTCCAATCCAATCTGGGACTGTGAGAAGAAACTACAGCCAATGCAAAAGTGTCCTGAAGGAAACCAAATGACAAGCCTGCAAACTACACATGGCTTCTTCTGTAAACTATCACTGAGGGGCTGAGCGTCTGGACGCCTGTCAGCCGGCAAAGAGACAGCAGATGGATTATGTGTAGAGTCTTTCACCTCACCAGGAGCTCTGCCAGGACCAAACTCTTCTGTTATCGTATTACATATTTGGATAAAACCTCCTCTTTCTGTTTGCTGACACATTAAGCTCTGGCTGCGTGACTGTTTTGGTATTTACAACCCAGTTGGGTATTGTAAGGCCTGATTTCTCTGTCAGCATCAACTACAACCAGCTGCTATCACAGAGCCTTTATGAATGGGATCTCATCTATTGTGAGTGTTGTGTTTAAAAGCTGTGTAGGCTAAACTGTGCAACATTCATGGAGAAGACATGAACGGTTTTATGCAGAGACATAAAACCAAACAAACAAACACAGCTGGAGAAGTACTGCTAATATTTTCACATGAGCACTGAATAACTACTGTGTGTTTCTCTTGTGTTGCCAATTTTTTAGATATAGTATGCGTCACAAAAATCATTATGCTACACTGTATATCCCCCAAAACTACTAAAGTAAGCTGTGTACCAGTAACCAGTAAAGTGTATCATCTTACCCTTGCTCCTGGGGGGCCGTCTCTGCCAGGGGAGCCCGGGCTTCCAGGAATACCCTGAACAAAACATAAAAGCAGGTTTGAGCCACCATCACAACACTGGCCATGGTTCACATACAGTACTGCACAACACTGTTAATTTAGTAAAGATATAAAATGAAAAAAAGGTAACATTAGTGTTGCCAAAGTGAGTTTTATGTGATGGCAGTGGAAAATATTTTCATGTTTCTCTCAGTCACAACTACCTTTTGTTCAGATCAGGTGTCAAGATGTCTTTTTTCCTCATAATAATTAAACTACACACACCACACACATTCAAAGTGTTAACATGCTGTGACAACACCTGTTTGTTTGTGGACTATCGTTTGGAGTAATGGCTGACGCCATCTTGGTTTATTGGTGCCAGAAGGGACCATATTTGGATGAGAGAGTGGAGCTATGGTAGTGGGTGATGCCCTAAAGTATTCCCTCCTTAAGCATCTATTTTCCTCTCAATGGTACCATCATTTAGAAAATAAAAAAATCATACTGTGTGTTATGTGCTATATTTCTCACTGCGCATGTGCGAATGGCTAGTTTATTCCAAGGGAGTGAGCCATTGTTGTTGTGGTGCTGAAGTTGCAGTAAAGTCATGAAAACGTACAGTTGTCGTCGCAGTTATTGAACCAACACTGTGTATTTAATGATTAAACCAATTAACTCATTAGGAAGCTGTTTACTGTGGTAATAAATAAAAAAATAAATAAAAGTGAGAAATAGGATAATTTTCTCATAATGTTACATTCAATCAGACTTCTTTTTGTAACCAGCAGAGTCTCGCCCTGCTAGCCGTTGTAGGTTTAGGGTTTCACTTTTCAGACCTGAAAGCTCCTCCGTCCATATTTTATACAGTCAATGAGTCAACCAAAGGTCAAAACAGATCAGGGTTTTCCGTCTTGTTTAATGATGCTTTGACAACAGTGAACATTAATGTGATTGGTGGAAAGAACCAAACCTCTAACCCTTAGGGTACAGAAGATTCTCTACACCAGCAGGCCACCCTGCCGTGCTCCGTCTCCTTCCCCATTTCCCCTTCATCCACCTCTTTGCAGGTCAACGCACACAGCAGATTCCAAAATACAGTCATGGATTAAGTGTTGAGGTGATTTATCTCTACACTTCAGCATTAGTGGAGAGCTCATAAAACAGGACAGTTAACACTGTTAAGGGTTCAACAAATTACAGGACAGGGGTCGCAGAGGACGGGCCTCGTATGATTAATGATGTGCTGTTGTTTAGATGTTGGCTGATGTGCAATCTCCCAAGATATCAGCAATAACAGCTCTCCTGCTGCTTTCACACATGCGCCTACACACTCCAAAACACACACACAAGGAGCAGGGACTAAGCCAGTGCAGCTGCAGTTAAAGGATATTTCAATTCAATTGTTCTTGTTTCTTGTTTTAAAAAACAGAATTTAAAGAGAACACATTACATGCTAAAATGACTAGATATAAAGGATAAGAAGATTTTTATATATATATATATATATATAAACCTTTTGAGCATTATGCAAACAATTAGGCAGTGATGATGGAGGGACAGGTTGGCCATAGTCGTCCCCTCCGGTATCGCTGCTTCAAGTCTCTATTAACAAATGTTTAACACACTATAATGCCATTATAAGTGAAGATAAGTACATTTCAAAAATAATTATTAAGGTGCTTGCTGACAATTATTACACAACTGATCAGTTTGAAATATGAAGTATTTATTATCAAAAGTTAGTCAATGCTTAAAAAAACATTCCATGATTTATTGTGTGATTGCAATCTAATGAACTGTGCGATATCTGATTAATGATTGTACTTGCAAGTTTTTATTGCTTTTAATAGTTTTATTGGTGGTTATCTTTTATTGCCATTTCATTTCTGTTTTAACATTTATTGCTTTTAACACATTGTATTGCTTCACAACTTGAACTGCTTTTATACGTCTTGTTACTATTATATTCTGTCTTTATATTTATACACCTTATATATATATTTATATTAATTAATTGTTTTCTACAATGGAACTTCCTAGCAAAAGAACTTCACACAAATATACACACACTCCTGTACAGCCTCTCAAGCAGGACTTGAGCATAATGAGCAGAAAGGCCAAAGAATTCAAGTGCACAAGTGACTCTGATTAAACTCGTTAGCCTTGGGATTGCTTTACTGAAAAACACACACACACACACACACACACACACACACACACACACACACACACACACACACACACACACACACACACACACACACACACACACACACACACACACACACACACACAGCTGTGAGTTTTCTTGAGTCTAACAAATTAAGTGAGAGTAAGACAGGAGGCTAAGAGGTGCAACTACATACATCTGCAGAAGATCTTAGGAATGAGGCAAAGCCTGAGTTATTACCACACACACACATACACATACACACACAAACTGTATTCCTCTTGCAGACAAAACAAAACATATTACTTGATAACACACTGACAAACAAAATGAAACTTGAGTGAGATTAGAAAGAGGCACAAACACACATGAACACAAACACACACTGTGTTTGCTATTCATTGCAGCCACGTTTTTCACTGTCAATTGAAACAGAGGTGGAGGGGACGCTGATGACAAGGTTACACTGTATTTACTGCAGCGAGGAAGAAAGAGGGAGAAAAAGAGAGAGAGAGAGAGAGAGAGAGAGAGAGAGAGAGAGAGAGAGAGAGAGAAGAAACAGGAAAAGGGAAGGAGAGAGCGAGAGACGTAATTGATGTTTTAGAGAAGTGATATTCTCTGTGGTCCCTCGTATATTACAACAGGGCCCTGGAAGCTACAATATTCCCCCACTGAGCCACACACACACACACACACACACACACACACACACACACACACACACACACACACACACACACACACACACACACACACACACACACACACACACACACACACACACATCCATTCATATTCCTCCCGTTGACAAAACACATTATTACCCGGTAACATAGTGCGGCACTGGGCAGCACTGCCAGCTTTTATTAATAGGACTATGCAGGCAGAGAGGGGGCGAGATAGTGCTGCATCAGGAAGTGTTGCAGCTCTTGGTGAGCTGGTTCAGAGACTAGTTGTTCTTTCCTCCCAAGAAGAGGTTATTGCTTTTTCCTATTTTTCTGAGAAAAGCTGTGCAGAAAATTGAGCAGATGTGCTAGAAATTTGCTAGAAATTCAGAAACATTTCCGATCAGCAGCTGAATTCTTGTCTCATCAATTCACAACTCTCTCAACAAAAGAAACTGATTCAAGTAATTTTCTGTGCCAGACAACAGAGGATAAAATGGATAAAATTCCTGGAAGAACAAAGTAGTCGTAAGGCACATGATTATCATCAACAACATTACAATAAAATGTCTTTACGGCTGCCAATAAACTGTTTATTTATCTGCAATGGCACTAAAATGAACACCTGTCCAATATACTATTGTAATTATCATCACTGTCAAATGTAGTCACATCACTAGGACACTGTTAACATCAAAGATTTTGAGAATACTAAGTAACTAATCAGCTTAACTACCCAGTCATTAAATCTAGCCTCAACTATTAACAAAACTGAGTAAGTTTGAAGTGAGACATCGATGTCTTATTTGATTATAAATCGGCTCTAGGTGCTATTTAACTAATATGGAAGGATCAAAACACATAAAAACACAAAACACATAAACTGTGATGCTGACCAGCGGTCAGGACAGCTGTAAGATTATAATGTCATAATGATAAAATCACTACCCCCTAGCACAGGCGTGGTAGCCAAAACACCTGCAGAGATCAAGTGGAAACATGGCGGGCAGTGCCTGCTCAGGCCTGTGACTTGTGAGAAATAAGTATAACATGAAAGCATGTATTTTCTACCAAGATAAAAGTATGAACCTGAAAATGAGTATACGATGGGACCTTTATCAAAGATAAAATGCAGCACCATCCTGAGGTATTTAAGTTCAGATTTATTAAAGGAGACCATTAGAAGGCAACCGTCCCATCACAGTACAGTGTGCTGTGACGGCAGATCGATGCATCAGTTCGAAATGATCTGTGATCGGCATATGGGATCAGTGACTGTAACAAGTTGTGCTCTGGCGTGGAAAAGAAAATAATAGCATTCTCTAAGGCTGTCTGCAGGAGCTGTCTCTCAAAATCAAAAATGCTGCACTGTCAGCTCCATATGGAGAGTTTGACTGAAGCAGAATCTAGTTGTAATGAATTCAAAATGAGTGTATCCACTTGTCCAATGAAATGTGTTATCCCTATACATATATATGTATAAATATATATATCACTGTAGTAGTAGCTCATCCCAGGATGCTAGAAGAAAACACATTCAATAGGTTGTCTTCATAGGGCTTTTGAAGACAGAAGAGGAAATGAAAAGTTCACACAGAAAAAAGATCAGGTCCTCCTAGGATTGTAGGTGCCATCTCCTGACATGAACATTGCCATAATACATACATTTCATTTCTTAAAATCTATCAGGACTTTCAGAAATCCATTATGGGCCAAACTTGAGCTCTAAGTCGGATTGGTTAGCACCTCTGTGACACCCTCTAGTGAATCTGGGCTCAGAGCCAGAACAGAATCAACCATCTTATTTAATTTGCTCAGGTCTTCCAAAACATGGCGATGACCAACACTAGCCGATGCACCTTGAAACATACTGTGAGTTTAAAAGGATTCCTGTGCACATTAAACCTCCGTGGAGTTTCTTAAGGAAAGAAAATCCATCTAGAAGCTTGATGAAAGCAAAAGTATTTGTTGGACAGATGTGCACTATCTCTGCAACAGTGCCACATCAGGATCTAGTTTCACTCTGTGTGTGACTGAGACGGAGCTGAAAGAGCTTTCAGGGGTGTTGGCTCCCATGTTTTCCACTTTCAAAAAATTCAAATTAATCAGTTCATCAAAATAAAAGGCCTGTGACATATTCAACCAATTACCAGAAAGCAGTAAGGAAACATGTGCACAATATCTGTTTCTGCACTCTTGATTTAAGTTCTAAAGGACATTTTGATGATCAAACCCGATGATAACAGGGTAATGGGCCAAGACCATGAAAACTGATTGAGATGAATTAACATTATCTGGCAGGGAGCACTCTGCAACATAGTAAGCCAAGGCATATTTCATGTACTCGTGCTTTTAAAAGTTAGACTGCCTTATGAGATATAGTGCAGCTCTATCCCCTGTTAGTCTGTGCGGTAATTCACGATTATAATGGGCATTAACAGTGCATAGTTAAGTGTATTTTGCTGGGTATTAAACAGTCCCCTGTGAACTGCAGTAGGTTTTCACACTTAATCATGTTACCTCAATGACACCTTTAATATCTAACTCAGTAGTCTAGTGGGAATAAACAAGCACAGATTAAATGCCCACAACTCAACTAAAAGACCTTAGAAACTCACGATAAACACTCACAGGTGTTTTCACTTCAATAGCCTGATTGAATCTCTTCTCAAGACTGCATGTGAATTTGTGGCTGTGTGTTTATAGACTGAGCTTGATTGACACTCTGGATGCGCCTGTGATGGTGGGACGATTTAAATATAAAAAAGTTAGGTTGTGTTTGATGACATTACATAATTCCCAGCATAGCGCTACTCAACGTCAACCTGAGCAGACGAGTGATTAAGCAGAATAACTAACAGATGTGAGGGTCTGAAAGATTGAGGCAGGCCAAAGCTACTGTTTGTAACAGCAACGAGCATGTTTTGCCAGCAGTGAAATGTGTCGAGAAAGATGTTTTTATATTCATATTAAAAATCCCAACAGGGATTAATTAAAAAAAAAACAAAAATGAACAGATATGTGCATTAGCAAAGTGATCTTTGGACACTAAAGATTTCTCCTGAGTTAGTAAAAACACTGGCTCCCAGAAGAACTCCATTAAATTAGTTCAGTGTTACCTCTGGTTGGTTCACTGCCCAGTAATGGAGATGCTGGTAATGATTTTTCACATCTCGATGATTCAATTAGACAGCTCTGTGTCTGTGTTCACATGCATGTGTGTGTGTGGGTGTGAGACACGCATGAAGACGCGTGAACGTGCACACAAAGACGGACACACACAAGCACACGCGCGCGCGCACACACACACACACACACAGTGCTACATAAACCTGCATCTTTATATTCCTTCATCTCCTCCCTCTCCTGATCTCTACCTATACATTAACACAGATATTATACGGTACTATATTTTAACTGTATGTAAATGTTTCGATTATGGTAAGATTTATATCTACTGTGTATCTATCTAAATCTATAAATCTGTGTGTCTTTGGATGCAATGAGTAGTAGGTCTGCTACAAAATGAAAGCGGTCGAAGCAGAGCCAAAATGCAGTACAAACAGATTTGGTTTCAAATAGACAATGAATTTTCTGGCATTTGTTAACCATGTGAAAAAAAAAGTAAGCTAGCCCATAAACATGTTGAATATCTGTGGAATATACTGCATTTCCTCTTGCTTTTCCCTGAAGAGTAATCAAGTCAAAGGACGTTTTTAGCATTGTCTGTGTAGTCCTTTTTTGTATTGTACATTTCTTTTTATTGAATAATCAGCCTAAAAAGGTATTAAGGCATTACTAGCTTCCTGTGGAATTTCAAAACCTTCTTTCTTAACCTACTACTTCTGTAGATACCGTACTCTGCCTTTAGGACAGTACGAATGAGTAAATGAATTAATCCCCACCCCCCGTATTTATTATTTATAAACAAGTCAACCAACACCAACAATAATAAGTCTTTTTTTCCACAGTGTTCACCTCAAAAAATAGTCCAGTTGAAGAAAAAAGCATTTTCAGCAGCAGCTCTTTTGTAAAATCAATT
>OZ023160.1:18589869-18612369 GCA_963678695.2 Diplodus puntazzo | reverse complement strand
ACTTGTAAAAGGTTGCTTTTACGCACTGATGTGTAAAGTTTACAGACCATTACCTCACTTAAAACTAGTTACACTTGCCATTAAACTGACGCATATTTATTAGTTAGGAGACGCCGAGGTGACTGTTGGTGCCCTGAACCACGAGGTTCAGTTCTAATGATTCACTGAGCAGACAGACGATTAACACAAATGATTTCTCCTCCTCCCCTTCATCCTTCTCTTTCTTCCTCTCCTCCCTCAGATGCTCTCTCTCTCTTGCTTTTTCACCCACGTGTGTCTACCTCACAGACGGCCTGTTTCTTTATGCCTTCATCTTTTCTTCCCCCCTCTGTCTTCACACCGTACCCAACTCTCCTCCTCTCTGTCTGGCACCAGAGAACTGGCACACTCGAGGGTGTCGTTGTGTGACGCGGGCAGCTGACACCTCCGACGCCACTGCAGAGCATGTGTGTCACCGCAAAGCATAATGGAGAGCCTTGTGAATGCCACCAATATGCTGCCAGAGGAGACGTAGTGACACCTCAAACCAAATGATTTTCAAAATGACATACTATTTTGAGGCTACAGCTAATGTTTAGTCATTACCATAGACAAACTTGAAAAAATTATTAATTCACAGAGCATTTTAAAGTTACTTGTTTTGTCTGACAAACAGTACGAGAGCCAATTCAATTTACAATAACAGAAAAGAAAAAACTCAATTTTGAGAAGTTGACACCCGGAAATATTTGGAAAATGCACTTGATGAATGACTTACATGATCATTTAGTGTGTAGGATTTAATGGCATCTTGCAGTTAAGGTTGCAGGTACAACCAACTGAACACCCCTTGTCTCACCCTCCCTTGCGATGGCTGCTTAAAAACACAAAAGGCCGTCTCTATAGCCCGTGTCTTGTTAATCCATTCTAAGCTGCTGTAGAAATATGCCGATACAACATGGCAAACTTTGTGGAAGATGACCTGCTTCTTTTGTAGATAAAAGAAGGCTCTATCACATGTACCGAAAAACTAATCGATTCTTATTCAGGTGACCATACACTGATGAAAAGATAACTATAAATATTCTTATACATATTTATGAATTTTCCAATCAATCCTCCTAAATCCTACGTATCTCTGTATTTGCTTTTTTTCCCCCTTTAATTGAGACTTACATGAGAAAATCACCACCTCTCTCATGTCTTTATGCTAGAAATTAAGCTGCACCTAGCTGTTAGCTTAGCACAAACTACCTTTAAGATAACAAAATTAACCTACCAGCACATTCAAAGCTCAGTGATGAGCTAAAAGAGTACTGGTTGACAGATTGTGTTTCTTTTGGAGAGGCTAATAGTCTTTTGTGATAAACTAATCGCCTACTGGCTCTAGCGTCATATTAAACGGTAAAGTATTAGAGTGGTATCAATCTTCACATCTTCCTCTCAAAAATAAAGCAAATTAGGGTATTTCACAAAATGTTGATGTATCTCTTTAACAGCTGCCTCCTAAAACCCAGTAATACGTTAGCATTTTTGCTTCCCTGGTTCCCTTCTGGCAGTGAGTTTTTTTAATGGGTTTATCTTTAGAGATTTTTATGTATTGTTCTATGACATCAAACGCGTCAGTGAATTAAACAGCGTTTACCTGTCTTAAAAAGGGCGGTTGCTAACAGGTGACTAAATGAGACTACAGAGGTTGTCAAGGACATTAAACGTCATCACATCGAACACTGAGACTCATTTAGTCACTATGTCCATCTTTACAGACTTTAGCTGCAAACATTTCTAATTCTTTACAACTTTTAGATTGATCAACTTTTTGTACAGTGAGTACAGAATATTGTAGTAAGAAGTGGTGGTAACATTTAAGTCATGCTACCGCTATGTAGTTCGTTTACAGCTTTAACATTAACTTTTCACTTCAATGACTCGAAAATCATAAAAATGTTTTGTTTTTTTTATCTATGAAGATTGTCTTGCTGAACAAAACGTTTAAGTGTCATTACCCTATTTTCACGCAGAGCTTTCTTTCTGCAATAATCCAAAATCCAATATAACAGGCGTTTTGTTGAGGGAACCAGTACCAAGCTAACTTCCATGTTACTCTTCAAAAATATGTCATCCCTGCAGCCGTCTATTCAGATGTTAATTTTTCTTCAGTTTCAGATTTAAAATACATTTTCACGCGGTTGGGTTTTCTGTCTCTGTGATTCTTGTCCTGATTTTACCTCAGCAAGTAACATAATACCTGATATGACGCTGTGTGGGTTGGTAGAGACTAGTTCCTGGTCCACAGTTGAACCACCTCATGAGAGGATATGAATAGACAATGCCTGATGACATCAACAAAGCCCATTCCTTGGGAACCTGCTCCATAAATCATACATGACTGACGTGCTGAAGAGGACACAAGGCCAGCAGTAGGAAGCACTGTGCTCGAATTATCGCACTCACACACACAGTTTCACTACAGTATCTCTCGCTTTCTACCCAACCCCCAACTCCTGCGGCTCCTCAGATGTCTGTGAGACATCTAAAGAGCCCGAGAAGAGAGGGGAGATGGTGAGGATCAAACCTTGAGACTGAACATGGAAGAAAAAGAGCGAGATGGAGGTAGGAACGTGGTGACAAAGATGGAGATCAAATACGAGACGGATGCGGTTGCTGGAAGAGACAGGCATAAGGGTAGGGGAGAAAAGAGAGGATTGAGATAGTTTGGCAAGGGAAGAGGCAACGCTGAGACCTACTAATGCAGAACTAAGGAATTCTCACTGCTGACTCCAAACACATTCCTACAGCCTGCAAATATTAACCCCCACCTCACCACCTCTGCCTCCATCTGAATGCACAAGGCAGCCACCTGGCTCCTGCATGAGGAAACTATTCATTGATATTAACTCGGTTACTGGAAGAGATTCGAACAGGGAGGTTGAAGGAAGGATATTCGACCTGGGAAAGCTACACTCCACACATGGTCATCGCCGAATGCTAACGAGGGGTAATTTGCAGTCCCAAACCCAGAAATCATATAACACCATGTAAGCAAACCTCAGCACAGTCCGACCATTTCTTTATCTTGAACGATACCAGAGGGTAAAGAAAAGCAAAACATCCAAGCAGACGTAAGTAGAGCTCTGTCTGTCTGTTTGAGAAAAAAATGGGATTTGCTCCTAAATCTTCTTCATCAGTTGATTGTGGAGGCAAACAGGGAGGATTTATGGGTCTATTGTAGACAGACCTGAACTGCATGAGATATAGACTCAAATGTAGATATTTACATAAAAAAATATATACTTACTGTGGCTGTAGGCTATAACTGAGACTGCATTTTTAAATATATGTATTACATTTTTAGATTCATTTGGAGACCTTTCTTTGCCTTTATTAAAGTATCTGACTTTATATTCTAACACTGGCACATCTACAGCACTGTTGACTTACGTGTGTTGTCCTAAATAGTACATTCAATTAAATTCATTTTGGTCACAGGGTATGGAAAGTGAGAGGGGGGTGGCTTGAAACAAAGGTTCTTGACCAGATTTGAACCAAGGACAGTTTATGCGGTATATTTCTTAGCCCTGAGGCTTTCATTATTGATGGTTATCATGAATTGTTACCTTCATATGCATTACAAATAAGTATCAATAGTAACTGTACGCACAATGGCTCCTTATCCAAGGAATATATAATTATACATTGTGTGATATTGTATTATATTATTAATCTAAAAACATGTCAAGAGCATCTTAAAGTGAAACTCTCGCCAAAAAGCAGGCTTTATTTGTGATTGAATATGAGTCAAACCTTCGTGTAAAAGCATAATTACGACGAAAGAGGCACTTTTAAGATTTACCGTAGTTATGTTTTCCGGCAAGCTAATTTAAATGGAGTGCAGGGGCACTGGCACGCTAGCATCAAAATCGCTATTTTTAAAACACTAAGAAGGCTCGACACAACATGAAACTTTGGTTGTAGTGTCACCAGGGTCTCTACACATGAACACGAGCATTGACTGTAAAAGTGTCGATCCCCGAGTGCGACCTAACAGGCAGGAGAGTAATGGTGGACCGCTCCTTAAGCCTGCTTGTCAGGTCGCACTCGGGGATCGACACTTTTTGTCTGCCATGATGGCGGCGTGCCGGAGATCCAGCTCCTACGGTGAGTAGTTCAAAAACCTTCTTTTTAGTAAACTCTGCGTACACAAACAATGTTCTCAATGCTCGTGTTCATGTGTAGAGACCCTGGTGATACTACAAGCAAAGTTTCATGTTGTGTCGAGCCTTCTTAGTGTTTTAAAAATAGCAATTTTGATGCTAGCGTGCCAGTGCCCCATGCACCCCATTGAAAATTAGCTTGCCCAAAAACGAAACTATGGTAAGTCTTAAAAGTGCCTCTTTCATCGTAATTATGCTTTTACACGAAGGTTTGACTCATATACATCCACAAATAAAGCCTTGGTTGCTTTTTGGCGAGAGTTTCACTTTAATATAGTTGGTCAAGGCAGAGCTGACTTGATAACCTTATATTTTACAAGGTAATAAGTAAGTTTAGCTGTCAGATAAATCTAGTGGAGGAAAAAGTACAACATTTCAAAATGTATACAATTTTCCACCTCAAAAGAGACAGAAACTTCTGCAGTAATCAACTATCTCGCACTATGTAGACAACATCGCCCAATAACTGACAATAATACCGAAACGGGCACCTGCTGCAACTGGAACAAAGCACAAGAAGTTCACGTCAGCCGGGGATTCAAACTGGTGAAACATTATCAGCTCTGCGCTTATAAAATAGGAGCCCTACGAGTGTCCAGATGGAGCTCTCTCAGCTCCAGCCCCATTTCAGCCCCATGTTCTAGAGAAAGCAGACAAACACTGATGCAACTAGAACACTGAGTCCGCGGGGAATAGCTCTCACTCAGACCGTGAGAGAGCGTTAGTACATCCACAGCAGTCATATGGTGCATCGCTCTCTCTCTCCCTCTCTCTCTCCACGCCGGGCCCTGCTGCCTGTTGTGTGTGGCCCTCTCCCCATCCCTTTCACACAAGAGCTACATAATTGATAGCGAAGGGCGAGTTATGTTTTTATAAAGTGAAATACATCCATCAATGGCTTTCTCTGCACTCTAAAGTTTAGTTGTGCTGGGATCAGTAAGTGGTGGCCTCGTGTGAAAGAGGTTTTAAATAACTAGCGCATTCATTGTCAGTACAATAAACCAAGGTAATCAATTATTTCTGCCAAAGTATTCAGCAGTGTCATAAAGAGGCGGCGCTTTGGAAATGCAGTGATTGCCTCGATTGCTCATATCATTTGAATGTTATGCTATGTTGGTTAGCGCTAACTCTTTATGCCACAACACAATTCAAACAGCTTAATTAATTACACTTTTTTTTTTTTAGCAAAAACAAAGAAGCCCAGAACTGAACAAAACTGAACATCAACATCAAATGGTTCGATGCCACAGTGGCACATTGAGCTCCCTGCAGGATAACATCAGACCACTTACTAATCCAGGCCATCAGGGCCGGCGTGACCTATAGAAATAATTTCTTTAGCAAAAGTGTCCACAGTCACTGGTGCTGACTCCTCAAACGTGAATATTTGTTTTTTAAATTAAATATCTTTTTGGACTCAAAATTGTGACTTTGGCTTTTTCCCTGTGCTCTAATATCGATTAATTGATTAAGAAAATTAGAATGGCACTCAATTGAGCGCGTACCTCGGCAACCTATCAACTAGCCCAACCTAGTCCAATATGAGATAAAAAAACATTTGAATCCACTAGTTTAGGATTTTTATCTGGATCTGCATCAAACTGTATCAAAATACGGCTGATTATTTTGTCAAGATCCATCCATTACTCCCTGAGAAATAAACAAAAATTAATATCTGACAATGTTAAAGAAAATGATCCAGAAGGAAGTTAATGGGGTCTATTTGGGCAGAGACCCATCCTCCATACATGTTTCATGGAAACCTGTTCGATAGTTTTTGTGGTAAATGAAATGGGTAAAAACATAACCTTGGTAATACTGGGCGAATCAATGTATAATGAAAACAGTCAAAGCACCATGAGCATATTAGCTGTGATGGAAACTGTTAAATTTGTTTGTTTTGGCCAAGACCTTGAAAATATTATATATATATATATATATATATATATATATATATATATATATATATATATATATATATATATATATATAAACACACACACTTATAGTATATTCGGTACTTGTACTTTATTTGCCATTTCATATATTTTAGTCCACTGGGACTGAGGAGAACTAGCTCCTCCTGACTGGCTAAAGTACTTGAATTTGTCAACGTGACTTCATTATACTTTCATCTTTCAACTCCATGCAGAAGTTAAAATGAGCCCAATGAGCAACTTCTACTGAAGACAAATGTACGTGCTTCACTGTCGTCCGCAGCTAGCTAGCCGGCCTTTGCTAAACCCCGTTAATGGGTGCAAACCATCCACCACTCATCAAGGTCGGCCGCCTCAGACTTCGCTTCCAGTGTTAAGCCTCGAGTTAAACCTGCATTCAGACAACTATCAAGACTACCATCATTCCCGCAGACACCACTGATTCACTGGTCAGGGAAAAACGTTTTTCTGCCCTCTTCCAAATGGCGCACCCTGGCAGAGAGACAACGGGGGTGTCATTATGAGTTGGTTCCAGTTAGGGGGTACCGAGAGCTTGTACCATTCTCCATGGAGATGGACAAGGTTTTAAGAGCATGGATAGATTCAGAAAGGACATGTGGGGGCAGGTCCTCGAGCACACGGGCGGGAGACAACAGTAACTTGTCGATATTAAACAATGGAGGCGAGGCTGAGAGCAAACAGGATGGCAAGGATGAGTTGAGAGCTGCATGGGCACTAAGCATTGAGGCATCCAGAGAAGTAAGTTAGGTGTTAGTGGACACTGAGAGACACACAGATGAGCTTTGGTCATGTGTAACAGGGACATACACTGAGAGGACAAACAAACAGCAAGGGGAAGTCGAGGGTGGGACGTGTCAATTCCAGAGTAGGGAGGATGATGGCCAAATAATTCAAATACTTTGTGTCATCTTTTGAACAGTTGCATATCGACTGAAACTAAGAGCTAAAACTACGTCGAAAACAATCGCTGTTTTACAGAATACACCTAAGTAAAGATTTACAAAGACATTGATCGACAATAATGGCACGAGAGTGAGTGCCCCGACCCCGTTCTTCCTTCTCCTTCGTCCTCATAACTGGGCCCCAAAACCAGCCAGAGTCTTTGACCGACTCCGTGCTCGATTCCGGGCGAGACTTTCAGTATACATTTGTACAGGAGATAAAAAGCATGGCTGGATTGTGGGGGAAGCGTGGAGACAGGCAGAAATGTTCCAGTGGGAGTGGGAGGAAGGAAAATGACTTTAGGTACACAAACTAACAGAGACCAAAGCGAGCCGAAACACAGAAATCAAGACGGGATAGACAGCAAAAACAAGAAAAGACTGGAACATCATATGACATGATAACCTTTCTTAATAAAAGAGTATAAAGCTTAAGCTGGAAAGGTCAGCCCCCTTTTTTTTTTTTACCTTTTCCCGCGTTTCTTTCCCCGATTCCAAGTTGATTCCTCCTCTGTCCCCTCTTCCTCACTCTCGAGTTAGTGCCTTCCCTCTTGACTTGCAGCCTTGCATCTGTATTTCACTCGAGTCTCGTCACATTTTTATCCGCTGTTGCCTCATCTCTTCTTCCTCAGACACCATTGCTCTTATCTTCACCCCTCCACGCAAGGGACTTTGAAGGGAAAACATGCCCTCGTGGACAAAGGATATGAACGCCGTGAGGAAAAGTACGGGATTAGTACTTTTTGTTTTTTTGCTCAAAGCGTTGTACTAGAGCTGTGCAGAACCGGTTCCACTGTACGCCGTGCAGAGAGCCGAGAAAACGGAGAATGCAAGAGTGCAAGAGAAGGAGGGAGAAGGGAGAAGGCATCAGTCATCGTGTGTGTGTATCTGTGTGTGTGTGCGTGTGTGTGTGTGTGTGTGTGTGTGTGTGTGTGTGTGAGTGTGAGTGTGAGTGTGCATGCATGCAGGGTAGGAATGAAGGAGAGGAGAGAGGGAGGGACAGAGATTGAAAGAAAGGAAGGTGGGAGGGAATAGCAGTATACGTGGAGAGAGGAAAAGGGGAGGAGACATTTTCTCTCCGTTTTCCTGTTCACATTTTTTTGAACTGCCCCCCCTCCCCATTTTTGTGTGAAATGATCCCTCTAGTGTCTCCGTGTACACAACCGCTTTGTCAATAGGTCAATATTCTGCCTTTCCACGACTGTTTTCCCCTTGTCATATTCCCCTTTGTTGAAGCCAGCTGTGTCTTTAAGCCTGTGCACTTGAACTCTGAGAGTGCTTTTCCTTCTCTGTGTACTTCCCCTCTGCTGGCCCCCCAGCACACAGGAAAGAGACACAGCTTGCAGGAGAGAGAGAGAGCGAGCAAGAGAGAGAGAGAGAGAGAGAGAGAGAGAGAGAGAGAGAGAGAGAGAGAGAGAGAGAGAGAGAGAGAGAGAGAGAGAGAGAGAGAGAGAGAGAGAGAGAGAGAGAGGACAGAGGGGCAAAAAGGGGCAGAGAGAGAAATGCAGATGGGGGATGGGAAAGGTTTGTAAATGGTGGCTCAAGGCTTTGGACGACTTGAAAATCAGTTCAAGAAACGCAGAAGATGTACGACGTCGAAAACATGTACAAATATTTTAATCCGAGCGCAAGTTTCTTTCCTTTTTTTTCACCCTTGTCGAAAGACTGAACGTACTGAATATTAAAAGGAATGTGTTTGATACGTTTTGTTGGGAAAGGTGAGAGAACAGACCGGTGGTGAAATATTGATTTGCCGTATAAATTATGCCCGTGTGTTTGTAACATCATGAAAGCGTGCAGTCGAGAAAAAGTGCAAGGTTAAGGTCGGACCATTAAGCAGAGCCTCGCATAGCTGCACCAAATCTCCATGGCAACTGCTGACATACAGGTGAAATGTTTCATAATAAGACAACTCGTTTGTGATGTGGGTCACAAAGTAGACTTTTATAGCAGCTTATGCTTTTAACTGTTGGTCTATTTATTTTTTTTTGCTGTATGAAAAAGAAAGCGAGTGGGTAGTCCCCTCACCTTGACTGATTTAATTGTTGAGACAGCAGAGGGGGAGACAGAGGGGAGTCAGGAGCTCTGGCAGGATTCGATCGCAGGCCAGCGGGGGCACGCGGTAAAACGAACCACCCGACGCCTCTCAAAGCACAGACTTGCATATGTTAAATTGTTCTATATTATACAAGTAGTCCCTGAGCATTTATGTATGCGGTGCCAGAGTCTGCACAGTGGACCCGGGGCTCAGAAACTCGTCTCACGTCAAAGTGTCATGTAACTGGAGGGTATTGTATAACTTTAGGGCAAAAGATTTTAACAACACCACCAACAACAACAAAAATAGAGTAACAGAGAATAAAGAAAAGAAAACTCCATGTAATGCTTTATGAGAAATGGGTCCATAGTTTTAAATATTTTCCAATACATTTCCTGGAACTATGCAGGGTCTTATTAATCACAGCAATCACACAAAAATAGAAAGAGTTCAATTAATGCTTCCCTGTAAGTTACAAGCGCGAGCTGGACAATCTTTAATTTGGCAGACTATAACATTTCTGCAAACAACAGACACAATACATTTGTGCATTTCGTATGTGTCACATGAGCATTTCTGCCACATGTGTCCCATCAGGTTCAGATTACATATATATGAGCTGACTTTCACGTAAGTAGGAGGAGAGGGTGATGAGAAACCCCTGCTCAGGACGCTGTTTCAACATTTGATAAGCAAAACCACTGGATATTTTAACGAGGCAAGCCACAGGGACATTGTCCGGTCATATTAGTGCCAGCAAAACCACATGTTTTTGATGACACGTTAGGATACGGCTGCTAAACAATCGACCACTGCTCAATACAGGCCTTCACTGTTTGTAAGTGCTAAACCATGGGATATTTTTAAATATGAAACCACTTTTTTATGACACCTTCAAACATTTGCAAACGTGAAACTACTGGGTACTTTTGACTTTTGTCGGGATATAGCTGCCAATCACTAAACCACTGGATTTTTTTTTAATGACAAACCACTTCTCAAGAAGCATTCCAACAATTCTAAATGCGAAACCACAGGATATTTTTGATGAAATGATGGGCTTATAACTGGGTATTATAAACTAGATGTTGGGACATTTTCCAGTTTTGTTAGTGACAACAAAATCTATCAAAGACAAGATATTTTCCTGACCCCTGGGACCCTAACCAAGTGGTTTTTGTCTTCAAACCAAACCACACTGCAGGCACAGCGATGCTAAAACATAAAATTGAAAATGTAACATGACAAATTAAAGCTTCATACTATCAAATGTAAAGTTTTAACATATCACATGTGAAGTTTTAACATGTTAGTGTTTTGCTGAAAACATCAATTCTTGTAATGTGGCTGGAAAATTCCTTATGTCCTATTTTATCTCTAAATAATATCTAATAACAATATGATAGGAAGTTATGAGTAAATTGTAGGCCTGTAAAAATAATAAACACAAGATAGTTCTGGAAAATCCCAAAGTTCTCCAGCCTTTTTTTTTCACTCATTTTCTGAAAACCAGCACGAGGCTAAAACTTTCACATTCACATTTTAGTTTCAAATCTCAGCAGTGAGGTGGTTTGGGAGATTTGAGGGAGTATATCTTTAAAAGTATTTTTAAAAACCAGGAAATGCAATGTGCTCTTCGAATAGAAGAAGTTTGGTGCAAGCAGGAAATCACTTGAAAGGTACTTGAAGTTTGTTGAATTAATATTTATTCAACAATTATTGATTTATGCAGTGCTTGCAATCGGATCTCCCAGGATGAAATAGGCATACATTAGACCGGTACCAGCTTTAAGCGATTCATTGTAATTACTTATAGTATTCTTCATCCTTTTCTGTATTGTGTTGTTTATTCCTAATGCAATTAGGAGATGGACAGCACTGTAACATATGCTGTGTTTAGACTGCAGCCATGTGAACCAAAGAAAGGGACTGAAATATGGCCAATTAAAAAGTCAACTACTAAGTTAAACCTAGTGAAAAATGACTTTCAAGCTAATTTAATCCTGTCAAACCCTTAGATCAAAGAGGTATAAGGTTGGACGAAAGGCTGTCTTATCTACAGAGAAAACATAAGTGGAGGGAAAATGTCAACATGACATGCACATACAGCACTTGAACCCGAACAGAAAAGGGCTGTCTGCTAAGCTGAAGTTAAGGCCGGGAGACTTTTCTGTCTGAAATACTGGAAATATAGGGTTCAATTTTTAGACTGTTTAATTTGTTAATCACTTTAGACTAAAAAAAAGGGGGGAACTCTCCAGTTTCATGTATAAAAACAGGAAAAGGTCACCACATGAAGTTTGCATGATGGACTTATTGTTGTAGATGTTTAAACTGTCATTCTTTTTTTTTAACCACTATAATCAATATTAGCAGCTATAAACAATATTTGATATCTTTTATATCATTAACTGATCAAGAAACTACTTGTTTGTGAAAAGGTGTTGTTTGATAAAGCTCACAAACCTCAGTTCACACGACCTCTCAACACCTAATCCGAGGCAAACAAAGTTAGCAACTAGTTTGTGAACACATGAAGCATTTAGCCGCTGAAGAGCCAGATATTTCCCTCAGGCACAGCTATTATATTATAGTGCCTTAAGAGAGAGAGTGGCGCCACATCCATTCACTTCAGTGGTTCAGTTTTTTCACAGGCAATAGCGGAGCATGGAGCCCCTCAAAAGCTCCCTGAGTTAGCACAAGCTTATTGCTGCTCAATGTAATTCCTATGGAGCAGATGGTCGGAGCAACACTTGTTCAAGGTAAAATGTTTAAAGAATGACATTTATTTCGTATCAGTAGTGCATCAGAATTAAATTGACATGAGTAATTAAGTATGTTAGCAACACATGCAACAGGCTGATAAATGTAAATTCTTTTCTCTAAATATAACTCAATCCAACGCTGTCAATTTACACTAGTAACGAGGTTAATGTGTAGCGAGTGTGATTGTAGTTAAATGTCAATTTAATTTCATTGAGGCTGCGGAATGATGGGTGAAGCTTATGATATGAGGACACTGATTATGAACTGCTAGCTAATAATGTCTCTCACCACTGCATTGCACTGACTCAACACCATCGTCAGTTTATTTTTTATATGTATATATATACTGTATTTGCACTGACTTCAGTCAGTGATGCTGCAGGCCAGGAGTACTGAGTGGATCACAGTGAGACTGAAAACATAGTAAGGTGGGTCAGGCGTAATAAATCACACTAAATGGGTTTCACCTTGCAATATTATTCAAGGAATCATACTAAACATAACTATCGCTATTAATCGTATTATTTGATACATCTGTGCAACATCACGCAGTGCAGTACAACAGCTGTTTTGTAAATTCTGCTTTTATAAATCTTATACATGTTCAGTTTTTGTTGACATTATCAGAAAGGTGTTCATTCTACTTTATGTTATTTGTTGAGGTCATAGTGGGTGGTGGTGTTGTGCTGGACTGCATTATCTCGACAATTGTTGCTTATATTTTGCCTTCAAGTATTTTAATGGAGAGGGCAAAATATCAGGAACACTGATGAATATAATGCACCCCAGCACAGCAGCATCCACTATGACTTCTGTAATAAACAGCAACCAAAATGATCACCTTTTTGACAATGTCAGCTTAGCAATTACGGTAGGGAACAGACCGACTATATTATGTACTTTATATGACCCCACTTCAAAAAACATGAACTATCACTTTAAGGTCAAGACTGAACTTTTCCAAGAAACGTTTTTTTCTGTTTTTTCTCTCATTAACTGTCTTATTCGTGTTCGAACCCAAATGTTAAAAATTCTTTGCCAGTGCTCATGCAGCAGGTGAATGGCTGTTTTTAAAGGTACTGTAACCCTCTTTTCTTGCCTGGTAGCGTATCCCAGTCCCTTCTGGCTGTGGATAAATAGCGGGCTACACTTCTCGTTTTCAGTCTTCTTTTAATGATCACAAAAACGGCAAAACAGTACAAATATCTCTGACCTCATATGTCGGGGTTCACAACACAACAACCTTCTACCTCGATCCACATGGCGGACCACAACGTCACACCCATACCTGTCCCCACCAAAGCAAAAGCATGAAGTAACCAATCAACCCACAGTCAAGGGGACACCAAGCAACAACCCAAACACTGTACATGAAAACACACAAATTAAAGAAATATATAATGTAACAATAATATAATAATAATATATAAATACAATAATAATGTATTTATCAGTAACTTAAGTAATACAAATAATATACATAATAAACATATATAAAATATAATAATATATAAAAATGACCCAAAATATAACGTGTCCAGTAATTACGGGTACAGTACTATAATAAACTGTAGACTGTAGTCCATTTGAGGCTGTTGGGACTGAGGGCCTCAACATCTCTGACTGAACATCCGACTTTTTTGAGAGCTAACCAGACACATTACACTGTAATGTGTCTGGTTAGCTCAACATTTTCTTATTCTTTAAAGGCATTTTAAGATCACTGTACAGTAATTTTAAAATGCCTTTAAAGAATAAGAAAATGTCTGAATATTATTATAAAAAAAAGCATCTGTCCGCATGTGCGATTTGCCAGCAAGGCGCCAAAGTGAGTAAAGCCAACTTTTTCAATCTAAAAAGAGGGCACTGGTCTAATGCATTGCAAATACAAATAGGTATCGACCCACTGAGAGGTGGAGGGGAGGAGGAGGGATGGAGGGAGGGAGGGGGATGGGCAGATGATAAAGGTCAAAGAAGGTGTGTGCTGCATGCGCTCATACCTTTTGTCAAAGAGGACGAATACACTCTCCATAGTTAACCACATTACTGAGGAGCAGCGAGGACGAAGAGGGACTGGATGCTACGAGAAACACTTCTCTCTCTTAATGCAGACAAACTATTCCCCCCAGCCCAAGGACAGTCATTACCTGAGGGGAAAGAGGCAGCATGTGTGTTAGGGGAAGAGATGCTTATACTGGCGCTGATCTTGAAAGGGCCTGGCCGATCGATGGCATTAAGCTCCCTGCGAAAGAGAGAAATCAATATGTTTTTAAAGGCGAAGCAGGCTGCATGTGGTGTGTGCGTGTGGGCTTCATTGATACCGCCAGACGTGTTCAGAGAGAAGCTGTTCCTGAAAAAGAACGGTCACATTTCGAGGTCAAGTGCTTTCATTTCCAATACTTATCTACAAAAATCTGAACACTTGTGAGAAATACGTACATTGAAACCGTGTCCCGGTTTGAGTTCCCATTATCCCAGCAGAAGGCCAGCCAGTGTTTGAGGAGCCCGAATGACAAACTGGCAGGGAAAATCAATAGTTTGAAGAAAGTCGTGCAGAAGCTGTGAGGCCTGAGAGGCTGCACGAGGATTAGAAAGACAGGAAGAACGAAGCAGAACGACCTGTGACTCTTTGAGAAAATTAATTGCTTGTTTAATGCAATCAGTCTTATAGTTAACAGCAGAAATTGCCTACAGGGGTTCACCACAAGAAGATGAAGTGGGAAGGAGGTCAGCGCCAGCAAAAAGAGCGAGAAAGAGAGACGGTCGGTAAACAAAGACGGAGAAGGCAATTTAATTTCCATCAGCCCCTCAAAACAATGCTAATCAATACTAACACACCCACTCTTGAACATTTTCTGCCTCGCTCATGTCTCTATCTATTTCCATCTCTCACATACACACTCACCGCAATTTTTTTTCCCTTGAGTTGGCAGCTGGGACAGGCAGTGTGACCCAGTACAAGCAGGAGAGAAGAAAAAATCCACACAGATCTGACACACTGTCCTCAGAGCACCTGCAATGACACAAACACACACCACTGTCAGGAGATGGAAAGGAAAGGAAAAAAAAAAGGTTAAAATAGAAATAGACCAAGAGAAACCAAGGGACTAATGAGGAGCCGCGTGTAAGAAAGAAGGGAAAGGGACATAAAGGTGCGTGTAGACAAAAAAGGAAGAACAGACTGAAAGACGACAGGAAAAGGGAGAGAGGTAACAGGAATTACTGACATCGCACGGAGAATTAATAATCATCGAATGGTTCGTCTGTAAAGCATTAAATGCTGACATGTTTGTTTTCATTCTCTTTCATTCTGCAAATGTCATGCAAGAATGCAGCATTTCAAATAAAATTAAGGCCTGATATTAGACTAAAAGAAATACAAATGGAGGAATGATGGTTGAGTTTGAAGAAAGCTGACACATGCGGTTATCGAGGGAGAAAAGGAGAGCTGAAACCAAAATGTAGCGATAAAGACTGGGACAGAGTCGTGAGTAGTAGTTTCGATGCAACGTGCTGGAAAAAGATGCAACCAACATTTTTAACTGGGTTACAATTTGTGAAGAGAAACCAGCCTGCCCTCTAGTGGTTACAAAGAGGAACAAACACAGTCTGGTCAGGAGTCAACTGCAGCTCGCTGATCAATATTATCTAAGAAGCAGTGGTGGAAAGTAAAACAGTACATTTACTCAAGCGCTGTAATTAAGCACTTTTTCAAGGTTCCTGTACTTTACTTGAATATTCACATTTTATGCCACTTTAAAATTACGTTTCTTCGCTATCAGGGGAACTACAGGACTTTTTACATTTACTTCACAGTTGTAGTCACTCTGTAATCCAGGTTTTACATACAAAACATATAGTTGCCTCGTAAAAATATGATACATTGCAAACTAGGCAACAATCAATTAGCTGCAACATTTTTTTTTTTACACTTAATAATGTAGGAGTTTGACCTTAAGAGACTATAAAGAAAATACTCTTCTATAGTACAATCTTGTTAATATTATATGAGCCTTTACTCTGTGATTTATATGAGTCTTTCAGTCGGAGTTGCTGTGAACTGCTGGTATTTATGGATGCTTTATTGATCTTAAACATACAGACTCGCAGCTTGTTATGGTCGTAGCTCTGTGGACATAAGAGCCATGAGTTTGAACTAAATTATATAGGACAGTTTGTTAAGCCCACATAAATCTTAATATGTGCATGGTGAAAACAAAAGAGCTGCAGTAATTCAAAAACGCGCTTAAGATGTTCGAAGGACAGTAAAACCAGTAATGATGTGCATTTATGAATTCCAGCGTGTTAACTTATTATGGTGAAACCCAAATTCAAAAACAACGTAACAGCCAACGTGAATGTTGTTTTATTAAACATTGGTAAGTATTTTAGTAAAAAATCAAATGTGGTTATCATTGCTGGATTTGACTGAAAAATATGATAAGTTATGATTGTTGAAATATAAAATCTGTACCGTCTTCTTATAAGGACCTCAAAAAATATTAAACCAATAATTTTACTATTGGTTAATAAATGATTTACTACACTGCTCAAAAAATTAAGGGAACACAAAATCATAAGCCCGCTGAGGGCTGGATTCAAAATCACTGAAAATCAAGGTAAACAATTAAAATCACTGGCTGATCCAACTTGCTTGAATTTCATCACTGCAACTCATCATGTGACTCAGTTGTGTGTATGGGTCCCGCGCACCTGGATGCATACCTGACAACGTCTGGGCATGTAGCTGATGAGTCAGCAGCCGGTGTTCCGGGGGATCTCCTCCCAGACCTGGATCAGGGCATTAGTGAGTGCCTGAAGTCTGTGACCGCACTTGGTGTCTTTGGACGCACCAATGCATAGCATCCCATAGGTGCTCATTTGGATTTAGGTCGTCCATGAACTCCCTACACAATGATGGCCAAATGAGGCCTGACATTGTCCTGCACCGGGAGGAACCCAAAGCCCACTGCACCATCGTAAGATCTAACAACCACTCTGAGGATTTCATCCCGGTACCTTACAGCAGTCAGGGTACCGTTGCTTATGACATGGAGGCCTGTGCGACCCTCCAAGGATATGTCTCCCCAGACCATCACTGACCCACTGCAGAACCGGTCATACTGCATGATGTTATAGGCAACACAATGTCCACCACAGCATCTCCAGACCCTCTCACGTCTTTCACATGTGCTCAGTGTGAACCTGCTCTCATCTGTGAAGAGAACGGGACACCAGTAGCGGACCTGCCAATTCTGGTGTTCTCTCGCAAATGCCAGTGGAGCTGTATGGTGCAGGGCTGTGAGCACAGGTCCCACAAGGTGCCATTCTGGAGCAGTTGGACTACCTGTGCAACCTGATTGGACTGCAGGTACCGCCTCATGCAGAGAGAGCAATTGTCTATGACCACCACATGCGAAACCTTTCCCTTTATGTAGGTTGTCTTGCTTTTGCCTCTCCATTGCACCTGTTGTCACTTTCATTTGCATCAAAGCAGGTGAAATTGATATCCCTGAACTTTAACTGATTTGATGTTTTACTGTGACAATTAAATATTCCCTTAATCCCCAAAGTACTGCAGTTTAAACAATTAGGATCTGGATAAATAGTTTAAATTCTGAACCTAAATCCACTTGTTAACAACTCATTATTCTCTAAAGATGCTGAGATCATGGATTATTTAAAAAAATATAGTTATTAATGATTAGTGACAGCAGATTTAAAGGTTATTAGAAAGCAAGAGTATTTATAAACAATATTATTACTAACTGGTTTATAAAGGTACTGTAATTCAGCGATTTTCTGAGGGACTTGAGTTTTCAGGTTGTGCTTCTTCATACTTCTACACAACATAAAGGAAAATGTATTTTATATCTATGGTTTTTCTTACTTTGTAGAATAGGTTTTGTTATATTATTTCATATTACTTTTCACATATTATTGCCATATATATATATAGCTGAATAGATTAAATAAAAACTACCTTGTCGAAGGAGTTCTCCACCATTCATGCAATGTAATCAAGTAGATCCACTTAAACTTTGAGGTATTTTCCTCAGGTTTTTACCTGCTCTGCTATTTTGCTTTTCAACTCCACCACATTTCTAAGAGAGATATTGTACTTTATACTATTTGACACCTGTGCTATTAAAATCTATTTCAATAATCACATATGGTAGTCTATACACAGCATTGGTACTTTATATTTTGACACTTTGTGGCTTTGCTGCTTTTAATTGAGTCTATTATGTCTTTTTTCCCAACCTGACAACCATAAAGATGTCTTCCCTGACCATCTTACCAGCCACTGATGAAGCAGTCGGTTAAAACACACCTAACCCTGTAAATATTTAATTAAAGGGCGCATTGTTAGAAAGTGGAAGCAAAACGAGTATCTTGAACGATGACGTGACCATAATCTCTCTGTTATCTGTCACGCGCCAAAGAAAAAAAAAAAACAGCTCGAGGGATAAACATCAAATATCACAGTCTTAAAGGACAATGGGTATTATTGTAAGTAATAGGAGCGAACAGACGTCCTGTAACAGAGAGAAAGCCCCGTTCACTCAGCTGTTTACCTTCACTGCCCATATTTGGTCCGGCGGGGTGTCGCCCCGTCAGCTCTTGCTCACGGCGCTGAGTAAAGGAAGTGAGTCACACTGACGGTAATGTTACGTCTCTCTTGCAGCAGCAGGGACGAGCGCGGAGCCGGGAACAAGGAAGCAACATGTGCTGACCATAATAACTCTAGCACAGCAGCACGGAGGCAGCAGCAGGCAGACAGCCACGAGACAACAAGCACAAGGGGCCCCGAGGACACTCACGCGCTGCCCGGACACTTTGTATCGTGAGTACCGCTCTCTGCCTGTCTCTCGCGTTTTTTTATTTTTTAAATTTTTTTATTTGTTTTGATCAATGGTTAATTTGTTGAAGTCGCTTTTATTATACTGTTATCAACAAGTCCGCCACTTGCTTTTGTGTGTCATTCTGTTTAGTATCAGCGAACAATTTTGTTTTTTGTTTTACTAATTTATCACAAAGGGGTTTAACGGATAAACTTTTCGAAACTACCCCGCGTCTAACATTTCAACACAGTGATCCGCCTTCCCAATAAGTCAGAACAACCTTTTTTAAACAGTTGAGTAAACTTGAAGTTGTACCTCCAACACCTCACCGGAGGCCTGTTTCTGCTCATTTCCACTGGGGGGGTTTCCGCGCTGTCAGAAAACCCGAAAACCCGAATGTGTTATTTCCAGCTCGTCGCGAGAAGTTTCCTCCCTCTCAGCAGTGAGTACCGAAACTAAAGCCCCGAGAGTGAATTCAGCTGTCGTTTCATTTTGACTTTTTTTTCTTCTACTACTTCTTTTTCTTGTCTGGTTGTGATACACAGCCACGAGCAGCTACACGCACACAGACACGTGTTCCTAACTTGAGTCACGCACTCAAAGTTGTGTCTTTTTCGCATTGTTGTGTCTCCTTCAGTTTCGTGGTCACCTGAAGTGAAATATCGACGAAACCAGATCTCAAAGGGGTCTCACACCGCCTCACCCGTACCTGCCTGTCAACACCTTAAAGGTGCACTGTGTAGTTTTGGAGAGGAAACCCGCGCTTGATATTTGCATTATTAACGACTTAATAACACAAACTCAGAAAGGTGTATCTTTTCCAAAACTGAATAAATAAGAGGTTCTCAGAGGAAAACACGGTCCCCAAAACACTGTTAATATGTGGCGGACCCTGCCACCTTTCTAGATTCAAACTGGAACAGTATGAAATTATGTTGTTCCTTCAGGGTCAGTTTGTTTATTCAGGCATGAAAACAAAGTTTTCAGTTTGTTTGGGCATAAAAATATCAGTCAATCAAGGTCCCACTGTCTCTTCCCCAAAACTGCGTAGTGCACCCTTAATATTGATAATTACCTACTTAGTAAAACCGTATGAAATTGTGTTGTCCTTTAAAGTCAGCTTGTTTATTCAGTTTATTGTGTCACTAAATGAGGATAATTTGTTTATTTAGGCAAAAAACAGTCAGTGAACATCCTTATCTTTCGGATTAAAACGTCCTCTCCAAAACTACATTTTTGATAAGTTAAATCAAAACCAAGAACCAAAACATGTCGGCGTATACTTGTGTTGGTTTTTTTCTCACACAGTTGAGACACACATCGTGAGATGTTGCTAAAGGTGCTGATCATTTATTATTCATAGTAATTATTGCACTTTCTCTATGCATTCCCGTCATATGCTGTTTGGAGGCATAAAAAGAAAAAAACGATCAAATAAGATCGTTCTCTTCTGATTAAAATGTCTTACCTCAAGCTACATAGTGCTGCTTTAAAGGCGTCAAATGGCGACCAAAGAAGTGATCCAGCCTCTCCTCCACCATTAAACACACGGTCTCAGTCTGCAAATGGGTCAAGTTTTTCACACGTAAAATCAAAACAGTATCAGCAGACTTTGTGATAATGGCTGCATGTCGCTGTTCAGTAAACAGACAGAGTAAACATGGTGTGCAGACTGAGTGGCCAACTCTGCTCGTCATGGTTGGGAGCCTTTTTTTTTTTTTTTAAGGGCATCACTGAACCTCTGATTAGATCAAGGAAGTGACACAAGTAATCAGATGAAATAAACACAGTTGGAGATATGAATGTGTCTCAGGTTCCTTGGTATCTCCAAACATTTCTCTTTAAGTTGGTATGATGCAAGTTAGTTGTAAACATGACTCAGTCTGGGCCGGTTTTAACAGAATACAGTGCGGGAATTGAGAGTGATGCGTGGGGTGTTGCACATTGTCAGCTGAATCTTGTGTCAGGGCCAAAAATAATAAATCACAAGAAATTATTTTAACACTGTTACACGTTGTCCTGTGTGAACCGCCACTGCATTTCTTAGATAATCCAACAGGTTTTTAAATCGTTTAGTAGTGTGTGAGACAGATACATTTCTCAATCCATATCGGAACAGGTAGTAAATTAGTTGATTACCTGACTAGTAGAAATTGAGTTAGCTGCAATTTTGATAATCAATTCATCATTTAATCATAAACAAACAAAAAAACGCTGGTTCCACCTTCTCAAATATTTGTTTGTCCTCTTTGATATCAAATGGAATATCTTTGGATTTTTGTGTGTGGAGGTTGTTTTCATAATTGTTAAACAGCCTCCTTTCCCTGTGAAAATCGATTATCGTGCTCCAACAAGGGTGAACAAACAAACACTCTCTGACGTATCACGGTGGTCCTGCTACTGTTACCTTGATTAAAGTTGCAGATGTTGGTTTGATTGTCGTCGGGAATATTTGGGATAATGTAAATACACAACTCAGCAAAATATATAACAAAAGCTTAGTGACTGTGAGACATTGTGATGGTAATTTTCTATATCTTCTAACATTATAATTACCAAACAATTAATCAGTTAATCAAGAATCAGATTAATAATAGTAAAAAAAAAACGAGAAACTCCTACATCAAACAACTCCCACACTAAAATGAATTGATATCACAATGGCAGGAGACTATAACATACAACGTAGTATTTCTTCAATAATTTTCGCATCTTGTTTTCTGAAACATTCAAAGCCAAATGTATGTTTCATCTCTGCTCTATGTTACTGAAATGTGAATCATGTTAACTTGGACATAAACCCTCTATATGAAAGATTGAGGGGGATAAAGGCAGTGAAACGTCCAATTAAAGCTCAGTCAGTGAACACGCCTTCAGTGTTTTCTTGAGGTTTCAGGTTGAGGAAGTACAATGCTGCTTTAACATTCTTTGAAGTTTTGGCAGAAATTTTTAAACGGCAACGGACCAGAAAAACCTGTGTCAGTGTTTGTGTGTGTCAGACAAAGTGACAGGTTGTTTTGACCAACTTTTCACTTTTTGGGAATGTTGGAATGAACCTTCAGCTGCTGAGTGATGGAAATCAAAATGGAGATGTAACCCAGAAAAACAACAAACTGAAGGATACGTGCAATTTGAACCTGTTTACCTCGCAAACTAATAACTGACTGCAATTTGAAAGGCTGCTGTTTAACATCTAAACATATGGCTCTCATAGTTGGAATAATGTAAAAACATATTTGTTAGGGTTCTATAGTTACAACTACTCTTGCTTGTTGTGTCACACCACTCCTCTTAGTGGAGGTTGTGGCCAAGTCCGCTGGGGCAAATAATAATTTTCTCTCACAACACATTACACATGCTGAAGCAAGAGTCGTGTGTTCCAGGCCACAATAACAAATGACTCCCTGCACCTCAAAGTTCAAGGCACGACTCTCTCGTCAGGGCCATCAGCAGGATGTCAGCACTCCGAGCCATCTCTGCTGCAAAGTTAGATTTGCCTTGGCCTTTGTTGAACACACTTCTCTCTTCGGTCAGGCTGACATTGGCACCAAACCCAAACAGACATGCTATCAGAGCATAAACAGCACAGTGAGCTCATTGGATTTGCATTTCAGAATACTTGCATGTCAACATGGCAGGGCTGCTTTGCATCTTGTTTGCCTGAATACAAACTCTACTCTCAACACGTCGCCATGTCCGTAGCTGTAAAATGCCAGGCACTCGCACACACAGAGCTCCCCTGAAGGTTATAAAAATAGG